>JARHVA010001039.1:3137500-3315000 GCA_037957365.1 Torreya grandis | reverse complement strand
TAGTTACATACATCTTGGTTATAACATAATTTAGATGTATTTTGGTTACTGCTTAATAACATTTATCTATATTTATTTTACAACTTTTGCATCTTGGATCTAGGTGTATTTTCTCTTTATTTATTTTCAAGGCTCCCTAATTATATCATTGATCCCCATTTTATAAAACACTCTTTATTATTTCCTCCATCTCACTTTTCCACATGGCCAGTTTTATGTATGTTGGATCTAATATGGTCTTCTCCCTTTTCCTATAACAAAAAATATTTATACTTTTGAACATATTCACCCTACATAAAAGGTGTACCTTTTTGATTTAATTTATATTTTTGAATATTCAAAGAGTTTGTGTAAATTAGCCTTCCAAAAGTGTAATATCCTAATCCTTAATTTATCTTTTTATTATAAGGGTATATGTGTGTTCATGATCAGAATATATGTTTTATTCTATATGGGTTTCTACACAAACACAGTTAAGAAAATAAGTGTTTGAATGCATATGATAATGTTTAGAATTAATTCATGTATGTAAAATTATGGAAATTAACCTATTTATACATGAGAAATAAATATAGTAAAATTATAGGAAACTAAGGGATAAAGATAGAATATCGTATTTCATGTTTTGTTCTAGACTATGACAGTGATATTTAACTATATTATGATAGTGGACAATCTCTAGTATTTTCTCACCATATGTTCTAATCATTTTTACCCTTAGGACACTTGAATCTATCCTTAGTAGTTGTATCACTATAGTTGTGTATCTTGGACACATGTATCTAGCCCAAAATATATCCAAGACTGGATTTAATTTTAATCAAAGTTATGTTATCACCTATGTGGGTTTTTTCCCTTTAGAATGTGTCTTAATGTGTGTGAATTCAAATAAATTAAAAAAAACCCTAGTCTTCTTGTGTTTGACCTCATATAACTTGGTAAAAATGGGTTAACACATGATTCAAGCTAAACCTAAAACCCTAGTCATTATTAAGTGATACCTATTATCCATATACTCTGAAAATGGCCTTAGACTTGAATGTAATTATCCTTCCTAGGTATGTGTATGGAATGGCGATCTTACGATTATATGTTCTTTCTACTATTATAAATTTTCGTACAAGTAATGAAAGTTTATATTGACATATTAAATACTTTAGATTTTAATTTTAGTGATCTAATGAAATTTGATAGCTTGGAATGTAAATAACTTACTAATTTAAAACTTGTTTGATCAAAGTGCTAGGTGGTGTAACTAGACTATAGTTGTTGTATAAATAGGGGAATATTGATTTTGAATTTGGAACATAGTGGCATGTAAAAAGATAAAATATAATGAATATTTGAGGCTAAAAAATGGACATAAAAGTGAAAAGTATGGAAAATGATAAAAAAATAAGTCTATAAATTTGCATTGTAGTTGGACACTTGTGTCAACATAAGAGTCTAATGCAGATGTAGGCATTAGAGGGATAAAAAGCAAAAAAAATTCAAAAACACAAGCATGGATCCCCATAATAAATTTGATAAAGGGGTAATTTTAAAACATACAAGCCCAAGGGGTAGATAAATCAAATGAAATATGATGGAATTGAAGAGGTCCATATTAGACCACACCACTCGATATATAACTCTCTATCAAGAGGCCTATACATGAAAAATCTATGAAAAAATGTTATAAAATTGTGATTGTACCAAATATGGGTATCTACTTCCCCCCCTAATTTAATTTATTAATTTATGAAACTAAAATTACTAGTTTATAGGACAATAAATGCACACCTCAATGTGTACAACACACATTATATTTTCTCAAGTTTTCTTTGGACCGTTTATCTTGAATGTTTTACTTGAAACCAAAATCATGTCACAAATTAATCAATATACATAACCTATAAATGATATAAAAATATAAATTAAAATAAATTAGGAGCATAGATATAATACACCTATGTATTTTAATCTATACTAAATGGATGTATATGGATACCAAAGAAGTATAATGGGACTTGAGCCCTCATCCATCTTCTGGATAGGAACATGAGTGAGATCACAAGTGGTTAACTTAGTTTAAAATTAGTTTTATTGAATATAAAATAGGTAAAATTTGGAGGTAGATCATGCCCCCAAACTAATATACGAAGAGTGATGCTTAGGCCATCAATATTATCATTTCCCAACCAACATTATTCAAGTGTAAATCCTAGCAAGATTTGATGATTTAATCAATCCAATCTATAAATAAAACCAAACATTTTAGATGGATAAGATAAATAATAGGACATAAAATTACATCTTAGGTATTAGTGATGATTAAAGTCCATGAGATAGTGATATTTCATAATAATCTTGGTGAATCTAAAAGATAAACCAGTGCTTATGTAAATAGAAAGAATGAACCCTTGTTCATTCCCCTATCATATCTAGTGTGAATATAGTATTGCACATATATTATATGAATTATAATTAGTGTTAGCTAACCATCCACCCTTGACCAAGGTATTTTTAAAATAGGTACTTGAGTCATCTAACCTTGTAAGTGATCTTGTTGAGAGTCAGGTCTTGAGGACATGGTTTGCTCTTATTAGGTTGTCTTAAGGTTTAAATAAGGTCCTATTAGGATGTTTAGGTCCATGATATGTGCATTTTCCAATTATTATTTTTCCATTATCACTTACATTATCTTTCTAATCATTTTAGTAGTTTTTAAGGTTTTTTTAGAGAAATTAAGGTTTCACTTGTTTTATTTTCTATGGTTTGTTGTAATGTTGTAATGTAACCCCCTTAATAAATATCAAGTATGAAAAGTTAGTAACATGGTATAGGTCAAGATAGGTCTTTTTGGGTTATGGAAAACTCTATTAAGATCATGTTATACTTAATTTTTCCCATACACTCAGTCAAGGTGTCAAAATACTTCTTTTCCAATGTACACTCACTTTGAAAAAAACTATTTTGTTCATTTATATAGCATCCAAACATAGTATGATGTAAGAAATGGAAATAAAATAAGATAAATATATGATTGGTAAATTAAAAAATAACTATACAAACCAAAATTAACTCCACTAATGCTATGGAATATAGCTATACTAGGGCATTTTGGAGGAGTAAACAAGTTTTCTTAATGAAGATAGGTGTCGAACTGGGTATATAGTTTTAGGATTGTTTATAAGGATCCATTGAGAGTATTTTTGATATAATAATGGTATTATAATCTCTCAACAATCTTATATATCCTCCTCAAGATCAAAACTATATACAAGCATAGTTCACAAGTCCAAACAAGGGAAAATATCATTCGATGTCACCATTGAGTCACTTGAAGGAGAAGAGTCATTTTGATGAAATTATATCATGGAAAAGGAAATGTACAAATAAAAAATATCATAGTGAAAGGGTACTACCCATATGCCCTTAAAATCCATGGAGATAGTTTTGGGATTATGGGGTAGAGCTATATGAATAATTATTAACAAGTTAACTACCTCTCAAACTCTACTAAACTCTAGTCTATTAGGTTTCTTATTAAAATGGAATGTCTAAGATTTATTAATTCATGAAAATTGTTGAAAAATATATATTTTAGGTCCAATATCATTTGTAACATCAAACTTAACACAAACTACCAGTGATCATGTTTGTAATAACAAGAAATTGCATTATTCTACTAGTTTTGACATGACATGTAGGGTTGTTTGGGTTTGTGAGGTGTTTTCTAGCATGAGGGTATTTTAAATTAAGTGCAAATAATGTATACAAACTAAATATAAATTTTTATCTTACACCATCTATAAATAATCATCTAATTCATAATGAGTGAAATGTGAAGGTACAAGTCTGTAGATGTTGAGAAGATGAAATTTTTGTGTTAGTTTGTTAATTTTGAGAGTTTTGGGAATTGTTAAAAAGGTAAATAACATGATATTAATTTATAATAATACCTATAATTTTATTAAATTTTTATCCAAGCCTATACTCACCTCTAAAGTGGATTTCTAGTACTAGTTTAAGCATACATACCTCAAGGGAAAGAAACACAATCTTATAGGCAAGCATTATTGATGTTTTTAGGTGTCATACATCTAAGATAGATATTTAAAAACTCATTGGGAATTTCATGTGACACTAATATATAATTAAAAAATGTATAATCCATCCATGATAATATTTTATAGGAAATTGTAGGTATCTACAATGAAGGTAATTGATCTAGTGTTCTTGAACAAGGCTTCACGTATGATGAAAAAAGTGACATACCTGTAACCAAAAATGATATATAAAATTAAATATTTTAATTATTATCATAATATATCTAACCTAAAACCTATCCCAATCATGTAAAGAGTAGAAATGATAAGAGGACAGTTGATGTATGCATTCATAAGTAGATTGTGTCAAGTTTATAGGTGTAGGAGGGAAGGTTCTTGGAAACTATTGTGGGGTTTATAATTTGAAAGTTATTAAAAAATAAAATTAAACTCCAAATTATTTCAAAGATATTTTAGGGTTATTAAAGGCATAGGAGTCGATTCAAGAGTAATTTTGTAATGGGTTTGAGCTTGGAATGTACATCTATAGGCATGTACACCATACATGAGGAAAGAATGCATTTTTTGTGTTGGACATGAGGTTGGAAAAGTCATAAAATATTTGAAAAAATTGAGGAAGTTTTCTAAAGTTATTATATTTTTTAATGAATAGATAACATCAAAGTAAGGTAATTAGGGTCAAAACCCCTAAACTATCAAGAAACTCTAGCCATGGCTAACCCAAGGCTAAAGGCCATTAAGGGGTCAAATGAATTGTTAAACCATATTAATAAATAATTTTGAATTTATTAAGCCTATAATAAACATTTATAACTATAAAAAATATGAAAAAGACTTTTTGCTTAAAATAGTCATCTCAACCTTCATCTATAAGATTTCAAGCCTACAAAGGTCATTTTTCTCATGTGAAGAGTTGGTTGAGAAAGTTAACAAGGAAAAATTAAATTAGGGTACTTTAATAAGGTATTTATACTCCAATATATTGGTATTTTTCAACCAATCAAGGATTAGAGATTTATGAATGATCATTAAGAAGTTGGTGACCTCAAGATTGCCTTTATTACCATCAAAGAGCTTGATGATTGTGAATATCTCAAAATTGAATCAAATAAACATTAAATTTACTTAAAACCATTTAAAAATATATATAATCATCATCATCACCTGTTGTATCCATAATATTGGCATGTCTACAGTAAAAATATAAGGAAATGGTCTAAAATTGTACTTTTTAAGCCTAATTTCACATTTTTGGCCGTGTGAAATCATTTAAACAAATTGAAGAGACATCATAGGATTGGTTATCAGGTATAATTACCTTTAAAATCCCATTAAATATACCTTAATGATGATGATACAAGTTTCAAGTCACTAAAATAAGCCTAAATAAAGAGTATTCTCATACTTGCATAGAGGGCTGAGGTTGTGGACCTTATTAAAGTCACCATGGGACTAAGAACCTTTAGAGAATATTTATAAACATCTAGTATAACATTTTAAGGAATCTATAGGTCATGAAAATATCAATTTAAAATGCTACTGGCAAATTTGAAGGGCTTATCTGTAGGCATCACACTAGCTTCTTGATGTTAAGGATCTTCAAAGTCAAATGTATACCTCTTTCAACTTTTCAAGTTTGTATCAAGTTTATAATGATCTTAAAGATAATAAAGTACCTAATATATCTTAAACATCAGTGTTGAGGTCATGGATCATGGACAAGGTTCCTACTCATCTCTCAATTATATATAGAGATTTTATAACATGATAAACTATAACCTTTGTTTAAACCTCTTACTAATAAGATGTGAAGATGGTCTATAAATTACATAGAGATTATTGTGTTTGATATTATTCAATACATACATGAATTTAAAAATATTTTTATGGTAGCCTTTAAATAAATACTAGGCATTGGGTGAAGAGATAAACATGTATTCATTACCTTTCATTGGATCAACAAGTTTAGACATGAAGTTATAAGTTCTAATGATAAAGATAAAAGTTTTAAGAGGTATAAGCTTTAAGTCTCACTTTCACCAATATGAGAGATGAATTTACATATCCAATAATTACATATAAAGATGTTAAAGAGGTTAATAAAGCCATGTGTCAAAATATCAACTTATAACTCCTCAATCAATAAAGGGAAGTTTCAAGAGAATAATGATGAGTCATGGGAGGTGAAAATAAACTTCTACATCACCTCTCATGAGTCCATCTAAAATAAAATCCAACACATGTTGAGAATGAATGATAGGACTATTTTCTCACTTTATATTAACATTTTAACTAGTTTCATGATAGATGATAGTCATAATAGGATTCTTACATGTCCACCTTCTCTCTCTCTCTCTCTCTCTCTCTCTCTCTCTCTCTCTCTCTCTCTCTCTCTCTCTCTCTCTCTCTCTCCTCTCTCTCTCTCTCTCTCTCTCTCTCTCCTCCATTATTTTATATATAGTCCTAAAAAGGAAATTATAAAGGATCCTCCATGTCATTATGGTGAAGCCCTGCTAAAATTGATACTTGTTGATTTTGAAGTGAATTCAAAATTTTATTACCTTCTTCATTTCACATTTAGTGTTTCATGGTGAATTTTTTATGAGATGATAGTGTTGGTTTTCAATCTCCTTGCATTTGTCCTCTTCATTCTTGCCTCTTTGTGAGTAATTTATCATATTACAGAACATATGATGTGTGTTAAGTAGTTTTTAAAATATTAAGTTTAGAAATACTTTAACTAGTATCTCATTATATGCCTTTTTATTTTCCCTCTTAATAGATTCACTAGATATAACATCCATATTGAAATACATATCTAGAAATACTATATGAATTTGTGTGATCAGACTCAACTTTGTCTTAGCTTTGCTATCAAATCATAGACAAGAGGAGGAGACCAAATAATTGGTACATCATCCCTCTTTATATTTGATTTCATATTTTTATTTCCCTTTTCCAAAAAAAATTAGTAGGTTTAGTGATAGTATATGTGTATATCAAGGGAACCATCCCTGTCTAGAGGTTCTCTTTAGTCATGGGCCACTGATAACCTTAAAGAGTTTCCATTGTGTCAATTGAGTGAATAGACCTAAAAAACATCCTAGAAGGGATAAAATCAATGTGAAAACACTTATAATAAGCACCAATACTAATAATATATTAATATCAATACTAGTTTACAAAATTCTAACCCAAATATATAACTAAATCATATATTGTAAATGAAGTCTAGAAATATTTAAGCTTTTGAAACTATGTAGAACATTTCTATACAACATGTCCCCACAATAATATAGATCTAAGAAATGATATAAATGTGGATAAAATGTTTTCATAATATTCCCCAACTAAATTTAAGAATGTGAATAAAAATATAGAGGCCTTGCAATCATGTCATATCCCTCACTGAATGTGGAAAAAGTGTGCATTGATAGAGTTATAGATGACATGTTTTTATAACATGCCCCAAATGATGTGCCTTATTTTGAGATGAGGATAATAAAATATATGATTTTCATTATCACAAAAGGACCATGTGCCAATATTTTATATAAATCTAGTAAGTAGAGATTGATTACATATCGGTGATATATCTCTTAAAGTTCTATATTGAAATACAAGGTCTAGGTAGCAACATGTTTTTGGGATTTTTTTTGTGTTTCATGATTTTTTTTTGAGATTATTATAATGTGAAAGTTTTCATTTCCTATATCTCAATGCAACTTGATTTTATGAATTTAAATAATAGGTGCTTGAGATATGTGCATTTGAAGTTTGTGTAGAAGTTGTATATTAAGAGTTTTTAAATACAAAATTCAATTCATTTGCACTTTGAATATTTTTGAAAATTTGAGCTATGGGAAGAAATTTACAATGCCACATGAGAAATACCATACCCATTATGATTTTATGTGATCCAAACAACCCTAAATAACCAATATTTTGATGAGTTGGTAAGTAGGTTCACTTGTGAATTGAGTGGTAATTTTTATTTTTTTATTTTGTAAATTTTAATGATTTTTTTTTTTATTTTTTTTAGGATGATGAACACTTTTATCATATTTTGGACATTATTATTAGTTACTTTATGGTAATATCAAAAATTAATTGGAACCATCCAATGTTGGTTTCCATTATTGATGGTAGCATCTAACACTACATCTATTTCTATTTTCAAAATTTTAACTATGAAGAATTGGGTATTACTTCTTAAATTTAATGACTAAAACCTGATTTTGATTGTTTGTTTGTGAATATGGATATGCATATTTTGGATTTATATTATGTGAGACATTTTCCCACTCTATAATATCTAGATCTAGATGTGGCCAATTGGGATGTGATAGATCAAACTAGATTGAGTTATGTGTCTAGTTTAGGGTAAATTACATATGATATCCACCTTAATATGTATTGACTGAGAGATGGAACCAAGATGCATGCACCTTTTGGCTCCTAATAGGGGAGATGACAGTCACTTCAGAGGATGTGTATGATATTTTCTAGTTTCCTATCATAGGTGAGAGGGTGTAGGTTGATGGGGATGTTAGTCATGGATGTGTGTGTGTGTGTGTGTGTGTGTGTGTGTGTGTGTGTGTGTGTGTGTGTGTGTGTGTGTGTGTGTGTGTGTGTGTGTGTGTGTGTGTGTGTGTGTGTGTGTGTGTGTGTGTGTGTGTGTGTGTGTGTGTGTGTGTGCGTGTGTGTGTGTGTGTGTGTGTGTGTGTGTGTGTGTGTGTGTGTGTGTGTGTGTGTGTGTGTGTGTGTGTGTGTATCACTAATTAGAGAACACCAAATATAGGGATGAGTAATATGATTTGGATGGATAATATTATTAGGGGAAATGTTTTATAATTGTAGAGAGATTCATTTGTGTATTATTGGTTTCATTTTTAGCTATAGAGGTTGGCATGGTGGTGATTTCTCATCACATGTATTAGATTGTTGGTGCATTAAGGTAGACGGTATTCATGGGGTCATAAAATAATGACCCATTTGTATAGAGACCTATATAGATTCTATTTAGAGAGTCACTATAGAGGTATTATAGAAATAAACCTTTTACATGTTTGGTCCTATGATCATATTGGAGTAGTGTAATCAGTTGGTAGACCTGTAAATATGTGGGCCCATCCTTAGATATTTATAAAGTGTTGGGTCCTCCCCTATGGTAGATTACACACCATGATGGAGTATTAGACCATTTTTTATAGGTTTAAATTGGATTAAATTATATTTCATCCATACAAGACCTTTTTTGGATGGCTTAAGGATGGTCATGAGTTACAAAGGATCCAAGTGAGCGTGTTGTTAGTTGATCACTTTCCCAAGGTATATAAGTTATTTTAGTATGATCATGTTTTGAAGCAATTTAGTATAGAGAATGGATTTACATTATTTACATACCCATGACATCATAAAATGAAGAGTGGGAATATGTCCAATGATAGGCCCACACCATCACTTATGGATCTATCCCCTTGACCTTGTGATGAGTGAGATGACATGGGTCCACCAACTATAGGGGATGATGTAGAATGAAATGATGGCTATTTTTAATGGTGAATAGGGGAATGTTGGCCATTATCATTTCTAGTTATAGTTATCATGCCTAATATATGGCATAGGGAGGTATAAGAGGAGAAGGAGTTGGTGGTTTTCCAATGGGAATGGCACCCCTAAATGTGTCACTAATTAGATCCACTTTTAAGTATCATATTTTGATTTCAAATTTTATTTATATAGTGTTTGATTTACTATAAGGAGATAATGTTTATGTGTCTTGTTTACAGGTAATCTCAAGCGGGTTATTATGTGTTTAACCCTGATTTGGATTGTGGAATCCTACTTGGGTAGATAGGTTTAAGGTGATATAAATGATAGGGCACAAGGATCAATAACAAATCTATAATAGGCTAATTAATATGTTAAAATAAGATGTAACATATGTTAAATTTATTAAACTAAGATAGGCTATTAATGAAAAGTACAACTATGCTAGATATATATATTACATAAAATAGAGTAGTTAACTAATCCTAATGCTAAAATAATGATAGATATTGAACATAAAAAAGTAGGTTGGAATATATTACTAGAATGATTGTTAGATTTTGGATTTGGTGCCTCTAGCTCTCTAGATAGTTGCATCAACCTAAGACAATTGTAATGACACTACTGTTTAGGTTCAATGCTAGTGTATGATATAGAATATATATTAAAATAGGGTGTGACCACATAAATTATTCTAGGTTTGTCTTCAAATTTACTCTAGTGCATTTAGATCTGGGTCATGGACTATTACTCTTGGTAAAATTTTAAAAACTTAGATTTCCATATTCAATGTGACCTTCTAGGAAAATGGGTTAATGGGTATATGGTCTCAAGATGACCTAAAATTATCTCTATATAAAAGATAACTACCTATATATAAAATAATCCAAAAGAGGGCCTCAAACTCATTTGTTTTCCCCTTACGTGTTGCCTTTTTTGTGTATCATGTCATGTGCAAAGTAAGTAAAATAGTGACCTAGCTTGTAACTTGGCAAATATGACCTTATGATTGATCCTTTAATAATTTAGACCTATATAAGTTCCTTAAATATTACTGGTGTGGAAATATATCATATTCGATCAATTTGAGTGTTTGATAAACTACATCCTAATAAGTACCTTGGTCTCTTTTGTCTTTTCTAGATGAAGAATGGATGAGGGTTGATATTGTATTTATATCAATCCCTTTGGAGTAATAACTCACATTAAATTAATTAGTTTGACCATTGTAATAAATTTAATTTGTAAATAAAATGAATTTAGGGAACTAGATACTTGTAATGGGTAGGATAGTAATGTCGATGTTACTATCTATCCCAAACATTATTTTCCAAGGAGTAAGAGAGAAAGCACAAACATATAACTTTTATAGGTGTAAGATAGTACATTTTAGGTATTATGGGTAAGATGAAATGTCCATTTAATCAGATATAAGGCTGGTCAAATTAAGAGATAGGCCAAGGGGTATAATTTTGATTATATGCAAGGATTTAAAAAAGGCATGTGTATAACTAAGATGAACAACTAAGGTCTAAGTTTTCCAAGTGTACAAGACTGAGGTGCTACAAAATAAAAAATAACATATACATTTATACCCTTTAATCTAGTAATGAAATTGATAGTTTAAAGGAAAGGAATAAGTACCTAGGTGTGTATTCACACTTTATATTTTCTTGAGTTGAATTTAAGTCCTTTCCTATAGTTAAATTTGAGTGTTTGATAGTGATTGACCTACAACCAAGAGCATGTTACAATGTAAAATCAATTCATATAATTTGGGTTAAAATTACTTGAAATTGATTGAAATTGAAAGAGTAAGGTTTGAGAGTACACCTGTGTGTCAATGTAATCACCTTACCTATTGGTAATTTGTTTTTGTAAAATATGGATCATTGTAAATCTCTAAAAATTAGATTAGGATAAATATTTATAGTGCATATATCCACACAAAGAGAGAGAGAGAGAGAGAGAGAGAGAGAGAGAGAGAGAGAGAGAGAGAGAGAGAGAGAGAGAGAGAGAGAGAGAGAGAGAGAGAGAGGAGAGAGAGAGAGAGAGAGAGAGAGAGAGAGAGAGAGAGAGAGAGAGAGAGGCACATGCCCCTAAATTTGGAGAAAAAGTGAGTTGCCACTTATTAATTGAGCTTAACTCAATTTTTAAACCTAATTATACTTATAACTTGGTGAGTTTAAATGATAAAATCCACAATAAAAAATTGGTAAGATTGACTGATTTATTCATCTCAACCATACCTAAAGGTGAACCAACTATTGCATTAGATTGGATCTCTAAAGTTCATAAATGTCTGTAGGGCATCAATACATGTAATAATTTTAGAATTGGAGATTGATTTGGATTTTTTAATTTTAGGCACATGTTACATAGAATATGCACCTTAGATATGTATCATGATGAAATAATAATAATAATGATACAATGTATAGAATCCTACCACAACTATGAATCTGAATCATGTAACTATATGTTTTGGCCAATCTATTTAATTGTGTAAGTGTGGAGGACACATTTTCAAATCATGCCCTCATTATATATGGATAAATATGAAACTGATATAAGTACCAATGTGGATTGCATGTTTCCAAAACATGCCCCTAATGTAAACTAGAGATGTTGAATATTGAGTAAGTGTAGAGAGCATGATTTTAAAACATGTCTGAACTAAATTTGAAAATTGTAAATGTGTGGAAGATATGTCCATATGACATGGCCTCACTAAATATATAAACTATTATAAGTGTCTTATTTTTAATGAATGCAAAGAACATGCTTCCAAAACATGCCCCCTCTGAATCTAAAAATGTGAATTTGTTGAATCTATTTACATATGACATTCCCCCACTATATTTAATAAATATTATAAGTATTAAATAATTAATTAGTGTTGATTACATGATTCCAAAATATGCCCCCACTATAATATATAAATTATGAATATGTGGAATCCATGTATAAATGACATACACCCATTGAATTTGAGAATTATGAAAAGTGTGGAGAACATGCTTCCCAAGTATGCCCCCAATAATATGCCCCCATTTGGGGTGAGGTAAAAATAGTACCTAGAATCTACCTCACCTTAAATGGGTAAGATAACTATAAATCTGTGAATGTAACCATGTAGCATATAGAAGGAAACATGTCTAGGGAAATGTATCATTGAAGCACATAAAACCAATGTGATCACATTGAAGTATAAGATGCATGATAAATATCATGGAAATGTCTATATATAAATAATATAATATCAACAATTAAATAACCACACACACAAGAGACTTCAAAATGAAATGGTCCAAGGATACCACAAACAAGGGGCATGCTCAAATGCCATAAAATTAAATGGAGATGAGTTAGTAAAATGTCCATTTTAATAAATGATATATTCAAATGTCCATACAATGAGAAATGAAATATCCAAATCTAAAATAATAAGAAATTACATAACCAAATGTCCAAGAAAGCAAACATAGGCATAGGGGATGCATAAAATGGAGCATATTCAAATTCTCAAACAAGTAAGACAATAACATGGCAAAATACTTTAGAAAGTGTATAAGTGAAAATCATAAGCAACCATCATAAACATTTCATAATAGCTCATGGATTGAATGTGTTAACATAAAATGTCAAGTACATAACATATGAAGTATCCTATGTAAGATATAATCATGGATAATAGGCATGTTTAAGTACATATGTAAGCTTAAACATGATAATCTTGTGTTATCATTCAATCATATAGCCTGTGTGTATCATGATCATAAAATATAGATGTCCCAACATCTTGGTGATGTGAGTAGAGGGAAATCCCAACAACCATAATTATATCATGTATGTGTGATTGTATATATGTATATAGGAGTAAATGATATGCTAGTATTTAACATGGAACTAACACATAGATGTCAATGAGTAAATAAAATATGTACATGCCAAAAATAATTTTGGATTTTTGAATTTTATTTTTATTTTTTTATGGTATTTTGGAGAGAAAATAACATCCTATGATCTCCTATAAATGATGACCATAGGTATCTCCTCAGTTAGAACCTAGTGTAAGAAACCAAGTGGTACTTCCAAGGAACATGTATAGGTAAAATATCTTACACTATAGTATCTACGATGCTTCACTTATCTATAATAGTACTCTAAGGTTTGAATTACCAATAGAAGGAATAGGGGTTTTTATAACCCATATTTGTGTACTTTTTGGTTTATTTGGAATATAAATAGTAGGAACACGTTTAGGTGCTTTGGATATCTAAATAAGATTCTTAGAATATGACGATTCCATAGAACCCAACATCTATCTCTGATGTAAGTATCTCTCAAGTATAGATCACATAGAGAAGAGGATTTTCTAATACTTACCCCTTTATAGTGAATTATACTTAATAGGCTTGATAATTAACTACCTATGTATGAATTTTTATTTTTCAATACAATGCTCATATGGAATACTAGAAACTATAATCGTCCAATTGGCATGAATTATTTATTATGCCTATGCACTATAAAAGGTACTAATCAAAGAATATGTATCCAAAGTCATCCCACAAACATATCAAAAACACGTGTATAAGTAATAATTTATAAAATAATAACCACATGTGTGAGACCATCATGTAAAGGTAGATAAATATCACTAGGAACCTAAGGAGTCCCAATGAATGCTCTAACTAATCTAGTAGAAGGGCGTAAATCTTGATGATTATAACCCAAATGTGTAATTAATGTAATGGCACAAACTTTTTTACACCATTATCAATCATAAAAATTTATATAGGGTGTTTATCAAGGTATGCTTGAATGAATAGAGAATGAAGATCTGGGTCATCATCCTTAATTTCACCATCATCAAATGAAATGATAGGTTTTTAAACCATATGAGGTATATGTCATGTGTAAGTACCAATAACTCCATCTAGTTTGTGCCTCTAATATGATGGAGGAGGATGTGTATTATATGGCATTTGATCTTCCCATTCCTTCTTTAAATGGTCTTGCAAATTATTGTTAAATATTTTATGTTTATGGTTATCACTAGGTTGTGAACTTGATTCCTTTATAGGATCATCAAATGTAATTTATTGGTCACAATCAAAAATTAGAATTATAATAGATAATCATCCATTGATAAAGGTAAGTTAAGGTACACATACATTAATTGTTTTTAGTTATTTCTCTTTCAATAATTTACTTTTAGTTATTCTAATGCTTTAAAATACTACAATTTATTTCACTTCAACATTATGTGTTGTTATGTTCTTTACTCAAAACACCATACTCTATTGCACTTGAGTAACACATGATGAGCTTTGAGTGGGGAATATGTATAAAGAATATTTTAAAAATCTATCAATTACTAATGATTTATCTCTTGAAATAACCTATTGAGTCTTAATCTCTCTAAGTGCACACCTTAAAAGGTGCACTAGGAAAGGGGTGGGAAGACCATTGGTGCTTCAAAGGATTGATTTCCACTACACCACCACTTTATATCAATATAACCTTCTCCTAAACACTTACCTTATCTTTATCTTCTCTCTTACACCCTCTTCCAATAATTTTCTACCTTCATTATCCCTTCCCTAAGCCTAAAACCCTTTTTCATGGTTTACATTACACTGTCAGCCCCATCAAACCTATACTCTAATTGATAAAATTAATTTAGGGTATATTTCAACCCTTGGATGACCTAGACCAAGACCTAATTTTATTTTATTAATAACAATTCAGATTCGATTGGGCTAACCTTGTCAGCTAAACTTTCAAAAAGTTTTAGGGTTAGATTTAGTTATATATACACATTAATTTTATCATTTATTAGACATAGAAAGATTTAATTATTCATTTGTGATTATTTAAAATCTATTATTCTATCATTATACGTGAGGAATTATTTCTTAGGGTTTATACTTGTATAAGAATATTTTCTTGTGAAAAAGTCTTAGATTCTTCAGGATTTCTTAGCTATATTTACAAACCATAATAACCACTTGTGAAGCACCATTGGTTGAGGGAGATATTAAGTCTCTATGGGCCCATATTCAAAGTATCTCTAAATTTAATAATCTATTTTATTATATATAAGTAGCATAAGTAATAGATTTTGAATATATTTATCTCTCCATGCATTAGGGTTTTACCTATACATAGCTTAATTATGATTACCCTATTTATGTTTAATTTTATGTTTACTAACCTTTGTTTTATGCCACATGTTTTAGTCAACACTAGATTATATTTTACTATAATTTTCATTTACTTTGTGAATATGAAAATATAGGACCTAGCTAGGGTTATTTCATGGTGTTGTTTGACTAGAGGCTTTGAAAACCCTCTCTAGTGATTCTATTATGGTAAGAGACCCCTTGGTTAGGTCTATTAGATCCATATTGGTTATGACCCTGAATATCTAATGTATAAACAATTAGAAGTGTAAGTAGGATTTATCTTCTTCTAACTATGATTGATTAATAGATCAATTGCATTTCCTTCTATATACAAGAAAGACCCTAGCACGTCATCATTGAGATATGTTAGAGTTATATATATATACATATATATATATAAATATATATATATATATATAAATAAATATATATATATATATATATATATATATATATAGTGATGAGGATTATACACCTATGGACATGCCCCTAATGTATGATTTATGCTTTTATTTATATAAGCTATGTACCTCTTAAATATATATGATGATGCTAGTTTTGGATGTTTTGCATCACATGGATATATAACTACTAATTCTTTATTTATTTTTTATATTTTTACTTGCATTATACTTTTGTACTAAATATTTTGATATAATAGATTTGCATATTGATATAAAATATTTCAATTTAATGAAGTTTGAAACTTTAGTGATAATGAAGAATTAACCATACATAATGAACCCCAATTGGGAAAAATATATCTCAATTAGAGCGATCATTTTTTAATGAAACTACTAGTTGTGTTTTTATTACTATAATGGATGCATCAATGGAAATATCATATGTTTCTATATGTGATGGTTTATGTACCCAAATTTTATTTTTATGTATGGATTCTTTGCATCTTCCTCTATTGATAACATGATAAACCAATGGTTCCTTATAAGGGTAAATGCAATAAATATTATTTTAGGTAGTCTTCTCATTAGAATAAGCACCTCTACTAGTGGTTATCTTTTAAAAATGTCGATACACCACATGTTACATAAAATTATCAATGTGGGTTGTCTCAACCTTCTTATAATAACCACTAGAAGAAGTGTAGGAAAGGGATCTAGATTTATCTTTTCAAAATGAAAATAGTCCCTAATCTACTAACTATGTAATATTTTTCTTGAGAGCAAAATAATCATTATCTCAATGTCCATTTATAACATGTTAAGTGAAAAAATATTATCCTTTTACCTTTTCAAATAGGTGTGGTGCATAATAATAATTAGGAAGATGTTTTATCATCCATTTTTAAAATATTTTACACAATATATCATGTGGTATCTCTTAGTATTGATCAATCTGAAGTGATTACTATGTGTTAGAGGTGTTTGGTTTTATTGTAGGAATTGTTTTGTAAGTATGTTCCTTTAATTTATTCAATATATTTACCAATTTTTATTTGGTATACACCATTGGTTCTGAAGAATATTTTTGAAGTTGTTTATTAACATTGATGGTTTTTTAATTTAATTTAAAATCATTGTTTGTGTAATGTTTGATTTCATGCAGATAAATAAGAAATATAGTTTTGGTATTCATTACAGAATGTGCATATCTATGCACATACTAATATAAGGCTTTGAATTAAGCACAAGGTTTGTGTAATGCACTTTGTCTAACTATATAAATAAGACCCCTATTAAATATAAATTGCACTTCCAAATTTGAGGGGGTATATTTTAAGGAATACAATATATTCTTAAATCTAATAGCATAATATTGAATGGATTCATCCCCATTTTGTGTCAATAATTTGAAACATTCCAATGGTAATTTAGGTAAGGCATATCTATGAAAATTTGATAATAATACATCTTTAAATTTTTAAAATGTTGATAGGGAACCGTTTGGGAGGCTATAAAACCAACGAAGAGCTGGATTCTTTGCATCTTCCTCTATTGATAACATGATAAACCAATGGTTCCTTATAAGGGTAAATGCAATAAATATTAGTTTAGGTAGTCTTCTCACTATAATAAGCACTTCTACTAGTGGTTATCTTTTACAAATGTCGATACACCACATGTTACATAAAATTATCAATGTGGGTTGCTCAACCTTCTTATAATAACCACTAGAAGAAGTGTAGGAAAGGGATCTAGATTTATCTTTTCAAAATGAAAATAGTCCCTAATCTACTAACTATGTAATAATTTTTTTGAGAGAAAAATAATCATTATCTCAATGTCCATTTATACCATGTTAAGTGAAAAAATATTATCCTTTTACCTTTTCAAATAGGTGTGGTGCATAATAATAATTAGGAAGATGTTTTATCATCCATTTTTAAAATATTTTACATAATATATCATGTGGTCTCTCTTAGTATTGATCAATCTGAAGTGATTACTATGTGTTAGAGGTGTTTGGTTTTATTGTAGGAATTGTTTTGTAAGTATGTTCCTTTAATTTATTCAATATATTTACCAATTTTTATTTGGTATACACCATTGGTTTTGAAGAATATTTTTGAAGTTTTTTATTAACATTAATGGTTTTTTAATTTAATTTAAAAGCATTGTTTGTGTAATGTTTGATTTCATGCAGATAAATAAGAAATATGGTTTTGGTATTCATTACAGAACATGCATATTTATACACATACTAATATAAGGCTTTAACTTCAGCACAAGGTTTGTGTAATGCACTTTGTCTAACTAGAGAAATGAGACCCGTATTAAATATAAATTGCACTTCCAAATTTGAGGAGGTATATTTTAAGGAATACAATATATTCTTAAATCTAATAGCATAATATTGAATGGATTCATCCCCATTTTGTGTCAATAATTTGAAACATTCCAATGGTAATTTAGGTAAGGCATATCTATGAAAATTTGATAACAATACATCTTTGAATTTTTAAAATGTTGATAGGGAACCGTTTGGGAGGCTATAAAGCCAATCAAGAGCCTCTTGAGCTAAACTTTTATGAAAAACCTTTAATTGAAAGCTTCCATCCCTATACCAATGTTCAAAGGTGTGTATATATTTTTTTAAATGAATATAAATATCCACTCAACAATTTAAGGGGGATAACTTAAGTATGATAAATTTTTAAGGATGAAGATATTCAAAAATTTCTCGAGTAAGGGGTTATTAATCTAATATATTCTTCTCAAAGGTAGTTGTATGAGAGGAAACTTATAATTTAAGTGTTTTCACTTGTTGAAGATCTCCCAGTAGTCATGATAGAAAGTATATCACAAGTAGATATTGATAAAGAGCTTGGGGTTTTGTTTAAAGCTTGTAGACTACCACTTATATGAAACATAGGAATAATAGATTATTTATAACCTTTTAAAGTAGTATCTTCACATAGTTTTGTAGTATTTGTTAAAGAAGAAAGTATATCATTTTGAATAACATGAAGGTTGATAATTTTATCATTGAAAGGTGATAAAGTACATAAAATTTCATGACATACAATAGGAGTAGGAAAAATTATTTTACTTGTAAAAATATATTATTTTTAAGTAAAAAATGTAGAGGGAGGAAAAGAAACATTGTCTACTTCTTTTAGAACATTAAGAAAAGAAAATATGCAATTTTTAGTTTCATATATAATTCCCAAAGAAAGGACAAAAAATTCAATGCCACTTTCTACTTTTAGTACATAATTTTATTTGATAGGTAAAATTTAGGCTTTATATGGACCTAAAAACCATAGTTCAACATAAAAAGAAGTAAAGACAAAAAATAAGGAACCAAGCCTACACAACCTACTAGATGTTAAGAGTCAACAAAATTACAATAAAATAAGAACCAGAAAATAGGACTTTTTGTATATCATAATCAATGGAGAAAGATACATTTAATGCAACATTTTCCTTTTGTCATTTAATTCAATTTTGATGTTCTTTGATTTATAGGTATTGATTTTGGAAAGAGATGAATCTTATGTACTTTAAAAATTAATTATGTCTCCAAACAATACATATTTAATAATGGGCTTCTTGGAACTTTTACACATTTTGATTATTGAAAGTTAGAGAACGTGAAATGATTTCACTAGTTGTATTTGAGACATCTCAAGAAGGAAGAATAATTTCAACATTAGCATCATTTAGAAAAGAAGGCACACATTCATTCTTTTCAACATTTGTATCATTGGAAAAGAAATATGAGCATTCATTTTTTTCAACATTTTCATCATTGGAAATAGAAGAGGAACATTGAACTTTTGATTCATCTAGATAATGTATGCATGAAACATTTTGACTTTAAACATCATGAATCCTAATTTATTTCATATCTATTGTATAATGCCTATTTGAGGCCTTAGTGAAATTGATCATTTAAAAAAAATAGGTTATTCATCATGGGAATAAAATAAATGATTGAAGTAGGATCCTCATATTAACATTCAAGAGGAACAAAATCACACTCATAATTATATGAACAAATTCTATGATTATAAACATGTTCACTTATACTAGAATTTTCATCATTTATTCTTTCATTATCATAGTTATAATCAAAAGATGTGGTTTTAACATATTTTTAACATTCCATGAGATTTTTATATACAATAAATTGATCATCATGCATATTAAATATTCTAGGGATGGGACATGTTATGGCCGTGAAAAAGAGAACCCATAAACACAAGGCCTAAAGAAAATATCTAAATAACATTATTTAAGCTATGCCCATGCAACAAGTCATATCTAAAAAACAAATAGAGGAATATGAAATAAACCTTTCAAAAAGGAAACCCTACATGTAGCGTAGGGTTTGGCTCAACATCAAAGGATGGTTAATGAGAATGTTTTATGCTATTTAGGTTTTAACAAAAACACACTTAGAAAATAAAATTATTTGAATATAATATGATAATGTTTATAATTTTGTCATATATGTTAAATTGTGGAAATTCACCTATTTACACGTGTAATAAATATAGTAAAATTTTATGAAACCAAGGGATAAGGAGAGCCTATCTTATTTAACATTATATTATTAAAGGTGATAATGATCTAGAAATATCTCATGGTAGTGGAAAATATATGGGATCTACTCACCTTGTATTCTGATCATTTTTACCGTTACAACACTTACATTGATCCTTACTAGTTTCATTAACAAATGTGTCTATATTCAACACAAATGTCCAACCCAAAATATGTACAAGATTGAATCTAAATTTACGCTAAAGTTATGTTATCATCTATGTGGTTATTTTTTCCTTTGGAATGTGTGTAACTATTTGTAGAGTCTAGAAAATAATCAAAACCCTAGTCCTATTTTTTATGCTCAACATACCCACTCAATTTTTTATTGAATAGTGGCCCATTTTTGTTTGGAAGCCTAGTTTCCAATTTGAAAATATTTTTCATTACCAATCATGTCAGTACTTATCAATATTTTAGGTTCCAAAGCTTTTAATTCCCATTTTTATGGTTCTTGTTAATTATGTTACTCTATATCAATGGGATTTGTATTTTTCCCATAACAAGGTTTTTTCAACATTTGTTTTATAGTTTATTTGGACTAACCTATTAACAGATTTCAAAATTGTTACATGTATGTATTCTGTATTTGAATTTTCAAAATGGTTATAGTATTAAATCCTTAAGTGCTTTGGTCTTCACTATTTTTGGGAATTTTGGATTTTAGTGTTGCACAAATTTGGTCTTCATGTATTTTGAAATTCACATATTTTAACTTTAAAACATTTAGACTTCATGAATGTTGGTCATCACTACTTTTTCACATCATGGGTTTTGGTATTTCACAGCTTTCATGCTTCATGACTTTCATGTTCCCACTACTTTTGGTCATCATGTGTTTTGGTCATCACATGTTTTATTTGTCATGTGTTTTAATGATCACTACTTTTTGCCTTCACATGTTTTGATCTTCATGTGTTCATGAAAAATGGTGTAGGATTATTTTGGTAAAAGTTTTGACATACAAAATACATGAGCCTTTATGTTTCACACATCCAAGGCATCACATGGTTTAGCTAAATCAAATTTTAAATTTTTTATGATACCTAACTTCTAATATCATACTATGTGGTAAAACTATGTCAACACCAAACTAATGACTGAGAGACACTTTTATAGATATGAAAACATGGAATCTTCCAAACACATGTAAAGTATATGTGGCATACCCACTAGATTAAGTTTTAAAAAATTAAATTAAATGATTAAATAAGCCTTGACCTATAGGACATTAATGGTGCATAACTAGAATTAAAATAGACATTATTGAAGCTATATAATAAAATTTAGAATACAAATCTCTTTATTGATTATCAAAGAGCCTAAGCAAAATTACATTCTACAAAGAGCCAAAAGCCCTAGTTTTATGTGTTTTCCTATGAATTTCTTCCATCAAGCTAATAATTGAATTTTCACATGAATTATGTAAAAAATTTACAAATAATAAATGGATTCATAATCTATGGAATAAAAAGGAGATATTCCACCATCAAAGTGTTCCATTAAATACTCAACTAAATTTGTCGATAAAATCTTTGACTTAGTTGTATTTGATGGTAACTATGCAAATTACATAGTTCTATGGGATTTTGTATAGAAATTTTTTGCACACTCATGTTTATAAATCTTAAAAATTTAATAAACATAATTGGTAGTAGATTTTATACCCATGAAACATCAATAATTACATTTTTTAGCTACAAATCTTGAAGTGATACATTGCATCAACCTACTTCGAGACTTATTTTTCATAAGGAAGGTATCTGATGGCTTCTTGCATCATGAAAACAAGAGGATGGTCATGGATTATATTTTAGGGGATTTTTTTCAACTATATTTATGTCTTCCCCTTATATATGATGGGATGAGGATCAAATTATCAATTTAAAACAACATAGTTGAGTATGCATTGAGAAGATGGATAATCCTAGGAAAGAAGGTAAGCCTCAAAGTTTCTTCTCCAATACCAATCACCAAATTCAAAATGGGAATTTACATTGGGATGCCACTACCAAATAGGTTTTATGGATCCATTATATTATATTATAATGGGTGCCACTAATGGACTTACTACTAACATCATAATTATCCTTTACCTTTAGGCGAGATCATCAGTGTTACACTCTAGGATCAAATGTTGAAAATGATAAGAGGCCAATTGGTGGTAATTTATTCATGATTTTTTACTTAATGGATTTTTTCATGGCTATATTATATGTTCATAATGGATCACTCTAGATCATATCCCTATACTATATAAATAATATGGTATGTGACTTTTATTCCTTTTTACATATTTACTCCTACATGAAAAATATTGTTTAAGTTGTAGAGAATGTGTATCCCCAAGTATGGAAGGCCATCCATGAGGAACTAATATCTTGAGTCTTGGATATTATCAATAATACACTATGGCCAAGGGGATACCACTAGCTTTATTAGGATTATACTATTATAATGATTTATGGAACCAAGGTGGGATGCTTGTCCTTGCCCAAATATGTTCTAGATAATATTATAGAATAAGAAATAGCATATCAGCTCTGGTGGAGTATAGATGAAGATATGAGGAAGAAAAATTAATTATAATAATAGGAAATAATTTGGTATTATTGGGAGCATAAGAGAGTTGTATTCATTAGTATCTCTTCCACATAAGGATTGATACCTAAGAGGAAAAGTTTAGAAGAATGCTACAAGATTAGGTATCCCATATAAACATGTGACCTATGAACATGATTTAATCTTCCTAAATTATAAATATGATGTGGAGGTATTGTCTAAGAGTCAAAAAAAATCAGTTTATAGAGGACCTTTTGAAGAAAATACAAAAAGATCCATCACTCACAATTATAGAGGCTCAAACTCAAATTCCACCCTTAGGTGGATGATCCTCAAATGATTATTTATCCTCATATCCCTCTTAGTTAAATTATAATGGGATAATTCCAAACATACATCCCAATATTCCATGGAAATTTTGAAACAATAAGAGGATTTGGAAGAGGCCCCTACTATAACAAGTTCCCTTGAACGAACAGGGGAACCTATTAGTATTAATTATTATATTTTTTCACAATCCAACTCTTTTTATACAATAAAAATTCCAAAAACATTGAAAGTATATGTCTCATCTATTACTTCTCCCAAAGACACTCCTTTAAATGATAGGACAAAAATTAAAGTCTACAGGAGGCAAAGAGCTCCAAGGAACACTCTTCAACTAGTTGCCACTCCTATGAGTTTAACTATTGAAATAGTGTCATAAGAGATGCTTTTAGATAAAGGAGAATAACCATAATGAGATTAATTATAATATATTTCAAAATCAAACATCATGAGCCTCTAAGGACTAAAATTTAATGTCCCAATATAAATGAAAAAAAGGTGTCCCTAGTCCTGTTTTTACTTCTAGTTTACCTTCTACAGTGCCTGTTTCCCCTTATTTTGATTTGTTTTACTATTATTTATATAATAATTTAGCCTTATACCCAAAAAATAATATATCAATTACCATAATTCATATTTTTTATGCCTCTCAAAATTTGACAAGGGCTATCAGATCAAAGAAATTTCATTATAAGAAAACTACAAAGTCCCTATTTTTTAATCAGGTTCCACAACCATCGATCTAATCCTCTCAGTTAGGTTTGTATATGCCATAGTATAAAATAGATAAATAAATTACCATTATGGCATCTAAAAAATTTTATAGAGAGGCAACCTACATTATGCACCCTATTCCCCAAAATAACAACTTTGACTGGCAAAAGATTATCTTCACATATCTACTAGACCTACTCCAAGTAAGTTCCTTAATTATCTCTTTCAAAGATATTATGTCAAGGGGAATGATCTAGGAAATTAATAAAACATATATAATAAAATTTATATGTCCATAATGGGAAAAGGACATCAATTTCTAGGCTACTTAAAGGCCAAACTTGGTGATTTTAGAGCTTCTCATAATTAACTCCATTTTTTTAGAATTCTATAGGGATAGTTCATAAGGTATGTAAGAGAAAGATATAAGATGAATATATCCAATTAATAATACTTAAATAGAGACATGATGTTTTTTCCTTATCTAAAAGGAAGAATCAAAGAATTGGCTAATCAAATACAATGAATATTCTATAACCTATTTAGAGACACACTCTGAGGCCTTGATAAAACTCCATAGAGGCACAAATTAGACCAAGAAATAGATAAAACAAGATATAAATAAGGTTTTGGAGCAATAAAAAATTGTTCATATTCCAAAAGAGATATAGGATTATGTGTAGAATGTATCCCTTAGATTGTATAATATTCTTGACACTATTAGTATAATAATGACTAAAATGTCTCCCCATTTGGCTGAGACTATTAAATTTTTAAATTATTTAAAGGAAGAAGAAAATAAATTGAAAATTCTCATAACTTATACTATAAATAAAAACTTTGGCCATTTATATTTGATGACTCCTCTTGAGGTAATTAATTCCCTCAATTTGGTAGTTATTATAACACAAGAGGCTCATCAATTGATAGCTAGTGATAGGTCTTGATTCAAAAATTTATCGAGCATGAGAAATAAGTTGTTCAAATTTTACGAGAATTAAATTTGTCTCAAAAAAGTGACATGTTAGGGAAATTGATTAACAAAATCAATTTTGATAAGCTATTATAGATGGATACTACAAATTTCAAACAATGTCTATAGGGATGCACAAGAGAATAGATTAAGAGATTGGCTTCACTAGGAAGAAGGTGACATATTTTCAAATAATTAGAGTGGAGTTTATAACTTCAAAGTAGGAGAATTGATGCATAATCATAAAAGTATATAGGGTACATAGTATACCCCTTATCAACTTGGAAATAATAAAAGTTCAATATGATCAAGCCTATAAGTTTTATATAGAATTTAAGGTAAAGAAACAATCTACAATAGGAACTTCTAGTTTAACTCCATCAACAACTTCAAGTGCTACTCCCTCCATCATGCGAACTCCAATGTCAAGTAAACCTTAGTGGCCTAAGATAATATTATATGTATCTATTTCATAATAATTAATGTATGTAACTAAAACTTACTTCTATTTATACTTTATTTATGATGCATGTAAGTATTAACCCTGGAGTCTTATAACATGCACACATTGCATGATTTTATAATATGATTTTTTTTTTTAAATACAATTTTTTTCTATTTCATACATGCACAATCTACATTGAATATAACTATTATTCTAGTTAGTAACATGTAATTCCCATTTTGGATGAATTTTTAGGGTGAAACAACCCCTTCCTCACCCTCACACACACACACACACACACACACACACACACACACACACACACACACACACACACATTTAATTATCCCATTTCAAAGGGAGTTGAAAATTTTATCAATATAAGAATAAATTTTGGGATAGTCATGCAACTATGTTAATGAGTTTCTTATCCAATTCTATGTGATTGATTGTGATTACTTCCCTATTATTGATTTAGTAATTCAATGTGTGTAAATTATACTTAGAATTTAATATTATTATTATTATTATTATTATTATTATTATTATTATTATTATTATTATTATTATTATTATTATTATTATTATTATTTACAACAACTATTTTAAAATTGGTTAAATTTTGAATTTTTATCAATATAGGAAGAAATATTGGGATAGTCATGAAACTATGTTAATGAGTTTCTTATCCAATTATATGTAATTAATTGTGTTTTATTCCTTATTGTTGATTCATTAATTCAAGGTGTGTAAATTCTACTTAGAATTATTTATTGTTATTATTGATATATGTTAATGTTGGATGTGAAACAACTATTTGAAAATTGGCTAAATATCATTAATTATAAGCAATAAGGTTGAGTACTTCATTTATTTAATTGTGTAGAAGTGTATTTTAATGAAATAGCCTTATAAAACTACAAACAACTAATTTAGAAACCTACATGATATGTCATAATCATTTGTTATAAGGGTGTGAAACCACTACTCTAAAAGGAATAAACCTTTGGTTGATATATTGGAGTTTATTGTATCCTTTTCCCTGAGACTCCATCAATATGTTTATTTGTGTGTGTAATCAATAGATACTAGTTAAAAGTGTTAGTTTTAAATAAAATTGTCTATGTATGAGACCAACTCAAAATTAATCCTTCTCTTGACCACATAACTTTATTTTTTACTCTACCTTCCCTCTTTTTGAGTTTCTTTTAAGATCTACCCACTATAGCTTACACTATCACCCATCCAACTCAAATAGGATTTTGGTTTATTTTATCTTTCACTCATCCATGATTACTTATTTAATAACCTACATGCTCAACTAAATATTCCACCACTTGTTTATTTCAAACCATACCTATAATTCATACATGAGAGTGGTGTCCAACTACATAGAGATCCAAAACCATTAGAGGCTACCCATTCATGAGTTGGTGTGCATAAAAATTTAATAAACATTATTTTCAATCATTATAATAATGTCCTTAACAATTTATGTGTTCATCCCTAAAAGAGGTTATTCTCTACATTATAATTGCACTAGAAACACCCAAAGGAAAAACCAGTTCTAGGGCCCAAGCTAGTATTTTGGCTTCACTAGTGTCAACCCATCGAAGACCCAGATCTATATCAAGGGTTAGCATAATACCCTAATAGAGAACACCTTATCCAGTAAGAAGCAATCAGCCTAGTAATCAACCTATGGCTCACCATTGGTTAACCAAGTCTGTTATTACTATTCTAGGGGAAGTGCATAATTCTACAAGGAATCCTAAGAAGTACCCACATTCTTTCTCCCCTTTAGGAGGAAAACAACTAAATAAAATGTCAAATCTTTCAAGGATACCTCAATATTAATTAATGTTATAGATGAATATGTTGCATGTAGACTTTTTCCATACACATTACATGATGTTGCTTATGATTGGTTTCTCGACTTACTAGAGAATTCAATTACTTCATAAAACTCATGTTAAAATACCTTTCTTTCTCAATTTAGACAGGTTACTAGATCAAGTCTTGTATATCAACACTACATTAGTATGAAGAGAGAGCCTAATGAACCAATCCATTATTTTAACATGAGGTTATAAAAGATGTAAACTTGGGTTAATACTACATATAAGCTAAGAGAAGATTTAACACTAAAAATGTAAAAGAATACCTTGGATATTATCATTTTAGTATTTATATGAATAATTACTATGGATAATACTGTAGCTTTGGCTTATGAAGAGGAAATCAACATTGATAGGAAACTCAATTCCTTGATGTTAAGAGTTATTGACCTTAACATTGGTTTCCTAGATTTAAATATGATGCCTCATATGAATAAATTTTTTTTTATATATAATAAGAATTAGTTGTATACATTGCCTCCTATAATTTAGTTAACATAAAATAACAATCTTTGTTTAATGAACAATCATGCATATATAAGTAATCAACAACGAAATCAAAATTCAATCCTAGTCAATGCAGTGGTCACTCAAAGTGTAGATTCTACGAAGTAGAATTAGATAGTATACAAATAATGGTTCAAAATTTAAGTAATGACTTTATGAACATGAAAAAAAATATGAGTAATGTTGTAAGATAGAATAATAATCAAAATTTTGGTTTCCAAATATATAACATGCCTTTAAATAAGTTTATGAATAATACATAACAACAATAATATAATAATAAGTTTCCTAATATCAACATGATAGAGAAATAATTGTCCAATTGGTGTAGAGTTAACAACATATCAAAATATGGTGATCTTGATTATGTTGAGTTTTTTATAGCATTTTAAACCATTTAGAGAGAAATGAAGAGATAAGAAATAATGAAAAATATATGAGAACCATCCCATGCTCCTAGTTTCTCAAGCACAACTATGGTATTTTAAACTCACTAGTTTCCATTCCTAAGAAAACATGACAATGAAAAAGATGATAACTTGAATTAGGTCTATGATTTCTAGTAATTCTAGATAAGTAACTTTGAATAACATGTATTCATTCACCATGTCTACTACTCTAAACAACATAATTTTCCCTCTGAACCTAAACATTGATATTTAAGAGTAAAGGAGGATACAACATCATTGAGGACATGCAGAAGATAAAATAGAACATAAATCTTCATCAGTTGCTCTAAATTAAAAAATAAAAGGAGCTCCATTAAAATTCTATTATAGGGAAACCTATTTTAGATAGGCCAAAATTGACTCATACAAATTACATATACAAAATTAATCTAGAAGTTCCTCCCTTATTATTGACCATTAGAGAATTTTTTAAGAATATACACAACTTATTATTTGATTATGGATATTTTACTATTGTAATTCCAACATCCATCTACCAAAATCTTGGATTGACTCCAAGTGAGTCCAAGAGTATGGTTTAATAATTGGATTAGATAATAGTGCTCATAGTTGTATAATTGAACAACATGCATATTTAGGTGGCATATAAGCCATATGTACAGATGGATATAGACATACTCATGGTATATATCTTAGAAAGATATGGATTAATACTAAGTAGGGATTGGTTGAAAACACTAAATCAATATGTGGTAATAGACTTTTCCCATATATGGCTGCCATGAAGAAGAATTTTGAATCAAATTTAGATCCATCAGGATCATAGGATGAAGCATCCCATTCAGGAAATACAACAAGAATGAAAAATGTTAGTTATAAAATCCTAACCTTTAGACCTATACCTTCACCACAAAGTAAGAAGTGTAGGAGAAATAATTTTATGGACCTTCCAAACTATGGACCCTTCATTTTAATGGTATGAGATCTAAACAAAGGCTAGGTGTTAATGTCAAACTAATTGACCCACAGGGTACAAAGTACTTAGTAGAGTATAGTTTGAAATTACCTTTCATGAATAATAGAGTATAATACTAGGAATTCATTTTGGGACTATTATTCACCCTAAAATACAATGTCAAATAGATATTATGACATGGAGATTTAGAGCTAGTGATCAATTAGGTAAAGAATAAATACTAGTAAAAGTTGTCATATCTCAAAAGGTAAAAACAAAAATTCTTAGATCTGATTGAATCATTTGAATAAAATAATATAGAGGATTTTCTTAGAGAACATATCCAAATGGTTTATTCATTATTTTATCCAACTAATAATTTGGCACAATTATAGGAATCCAAAGTGTCTATATATTATATATATCTCATGCCTTGCCAATCATTTCCTAATAATGTGAATAATTTATAGGTGTTTGAATATGACTAATGTATTTTACTATTCTTGATTAGTTTAGTATAATTTGAATCTAAAATCATTGATGATAAAGGATTCAACTATTCAGGTCAAGATGAATTAGGATAATAAGAGGTTATTCAACTCAAGGAAAATTTTCTACCTTTGGGAATGGTTTCCTTTCAAAGAACATTTGATATGGATCCTCAAGCCCAAGAGCCAAGGTATCCTAAAGTTAATGAATCTGAGTTCAATAAATAAAACTTATGGGATAGTATCAATTCACACTATCTCAAAATTTATATTAGTTGCACTCAATAAGAAAAGTAAATGGTAATAGATTTCCTCAATCATTATGAGGATGTCATTGCTCAAACTTATGAAGAGTTAAAGGTATTTATCTCGATATTTATCACACATACAATCCAACTAAATAAATATAATAAGACATTCATAAAAATTCAAAGGCCAGTCTATCAAATCTTAGAAGTCCTTAATTAGAAGCATGTTAAAAAATTGTTGAGTGTTGGGATAGTGTTCCCCATCAGGTATTCAACTTGTGTTGACAATGTGGTGTCAAAAAACAAGAAGGGTGAAATTAGATTATGTGTAAGATTTAAGAAGATGAAAAAATGTTCTTAGAAAGATAACTACCCTCTACCTTATCTAGACAAGGTAATCCATGTAGTAAGTGGTTCTGGAATGATGCCCTTATTGTACGGGTTCTTAGGTTATAACCAAGTACTATTAGAATCTGAGGACATAATGAAGACTACACTTACTATAAAATGGGGTACTTATGAATAAAAAAGGATGAATTTTGTCCTGATTAATGTAGGATATTACTTTTAATGGGTTATGGATCATGCATTTGAAGGACTGATAAGTAGATACATAATCATTTATATGGATGAGTTCACCATTTTCTCAAAGAGCAAAACTGATCATATAAGCCATTTAAATTCAATATTTTAAAGATACAAAAAATTTGGAATTTAAATCAACCCTAATAAGAATATATTTGATGTCACTAAAGGAAAATTTTTGGGACACATCATCACTAATGATGGAATCATCATTAATCCAAATAGAAATCAAGTAATTTAAAGGAATCAGAGATTGAATACTCTATGATATATAAGTATATTTATGTCTCTTTTCATAATAGTAAAGAAGTTTCAACATTACATTTTGAGGAATAAAACTATTAATATCATGATAGATCCAACTATTAAGCTCACTTTGGAAAAAAAACAAATTAGGAGAACATAGAGGCAAATGGATGGAAATATTTTATGAATTCAACATATAGAATCAATCATAATAAAAATATTAGGGGAAAATACATAATTAAGATTACGAGTGAGCCTGACCCTTGTATCAGAAATGAGGAAGTCATCAAGACCTAGGTATTTATGTGAGACTGGTATGTTAATATCATTCAATGCTTACTCTAGATACTTTTCCTCATGATTTGAGTAAATAACAAAAAAGACCTTTAAGACTTAAAGCTGCACATTACAAGCTTATCAATGGGATTATCTAAAAAATAAATTATTCAGGTATTTTTTTGAGATGTGTATCATATGAAGAAGTTCATGAAATCATGGAGAATATGCATCAAAAATAGGAAACAGTCATCCATATGAAAACACCATAACATATAAAATTCTTAGAATGAGATATTATTGGCTAACAATATTCAAGGACACACACAACCATGTGAAAACATGTCATAAATGATAACTATTTACCAACAAAGAATTAAACATAATAATGAAATTGAAAATGGTAAATGAAGGAAGATAATTTTATCAATGGGGTTTAGATTTCATCAATGTCATCAATCTGAATCCCTCAGCCAATCATAATTTTGTGCTTATAATTATGGACTATTACACTAGGTGGATTAAAGTAGTAGAAACAAGGAATTTAAGAGCATTGGATGTAATTAGTTTTCTTAAAGAGAATATCATAACAAGGTTTGGTATGCTCATCTCTTTATTTTATGATAATGGGCTAATATTCCAATCAATTAAGTTTATTGAATGGGCCTATAAAACCCCAATTAACATTAAATCATCATCCCATAATTACTTTTAGGTAAATGGATTGGTTGTATATACAAATAATTATCACATTTATGATATAAATAAGTCAACTACATATAAACCAAGAGATTGGAATCATCTACCCAATTATGCACTATGTGCCAATTGAACTAAACACAAGTAAGCCCTTGAGGCTTCACCATACCTTATAGTATATGGATGCCAACTAGTATTCCCAATTATGTTTAAACTATAAATGTATTAGTTTAAGAAGGAATACATGGAACCCAATGTGAAGCTAGAGTCCTGATTGTTTGACATAATAGAGATTAAAAGTTCAAGGACATAATTTTTAATAACTTTAATGAGCATCAAAACCTATTCAAAAGAAGGTTTGATAGAAGATCAAAACCTAAAGCATTTATAATATATGATCTAGTTATTTTAAGGGATAAATCCCATGATAAGAAAGGATAGCATGAAAATTTCACCCCTTCTAGATTAGGCCTTATCAGATATTAATGATCTTGGGTAATAATGTTGTCCATCTAAAGGACCTCTAAGGTAAAGAATTGGCATATCTACTCAATGGGTAGTTTTTGAATCACTAATTCATGGTTTTATCATCTAAGAATGTCCTTTAATGATAATGAATGTTGTAGTAGTATAGGTAGGATTAGATTAGGTTTACCAATTTCCTACTTAGGTTACCCATTTTTTGTTGTTTGCTTTCACTAAGATAGTTTTCATGTTATATGTTGATGATGAAAATTGTTTTGTCAACTAATCAATCCTTTTTTATAATGTGAAGGTTAAATTGGAATCATACCAATATAATAGTAAGGTTTTAAATTTTTAATTATTATCCTAAAGATGTGAGGGGTTTTTTAAATGTTTTGGGAAATAACACATAAGCTATTGAATATAACATAATCTATTATAATTTTAGAAACCCTCTTATCAAATAATGAATAAGTTAAAATATGAATTTGCAATCTATCCTATTTGACAGATAAGGTCTATGAACAAGATAATATCTTGAAGGAAAGAAATTTTATTAAGTAATATAATATATTTTCAAAGTAATATATTTATTTTGGTGATTTAACTTCTAAACAAACACCAATATAATAAACTAGAAGTATAAAAGTAGAATAAGTTAAGATAAATCAGTCTATAAATGTATTTTCAATAAAGCAAACAACCAAACATAACTCAATAAATCAATAAAAAGAAGCCAAATAAAATATAAAAAAACAAATCAAAGGACAATAAACTAATTAATAAAGCCTAAAGCAATCTAATATAAACTAATAAATAAACTAATCTAGAATAAACTAAATTTAGTAAAGAAAGAAAACTATCTTAAGAAACCTACTTATTAACAAATCAATAATAAATATAAAATTAAATACAAACTATATTGAAAACTAAATAAAGTAGAAATAAATTAGATCAATTAGATATTAAATTAAAATTAGTTTAAACTAAGTTAAAGTCAAAGTCAAAGTAAAGTAAAATATAGGCAAAACATGTGAGTCTCAACAAAGAGTGTCATCTTAGTAAAATAGATCAATTTCATTTGATAAACTAGCATATTCTTTACAAAATATCTTAAAAGATAACTTTTATAATCAATTAGATCAACAAAATGTCATAAAGCAGTGATGTTTTCATCATTATTCAGGTTGAATACTTAGATTATGCACATAAGACTAGAAGAAGCAATAATCAAAAGATATTAAACTTGAGAAACTTCAGATAATCTATTATAAATAATACTAAAAAACTAGATATACCTACATTTCCTAAGCAATATACTCAACCATAAGAGAAAGTACCATTGGTCTATCTACAAAAGTCATGTTATCTCATAGAAGTTGCATAGAAGAGAGATAAATGATTGAATTTAGAATGCATAAGTCTTCAATGCATGTGTTGTTCCTTCTCTTCAAATGAATATTTGATCTTCTTTTATACTTCAAAATTAGTTGGAAAAGAATTTCCTACTAACCTTAGTTAGTTACTTGTTAGCTTAAATAATTGAGTTTTAAAAGTCAATTAATATTGATAGTTATTAGTTAAGGTTTATTTAAGACTAAAAAGTATTTAAAAGATCAATTATTTGAACATAGACTAGCTATTTTCTAATGGGTGTGGACCTTATAATCAATTAATAATAAAATAGAAAACATATTTCAATAAATAATATGATAGCTCAAAGTCAAATGATATCCTTAGCTATATTAATTCCACAATGCATATAATCAAAATTACTTAGACATATTATATACATCAAAATTTAAAAGTCTATTGTACTTTCAAAATATCATAACCAAAGTATCAAAATATGAAATAGCTAGGTTTAGTTAACTTAAAAGTTTAACTTAGAAATGAAAATTTATCTTTCTGATAACCAAAAGTAATCAAAATTAAATAAAACCTCAATCACTAGTTTTCCCTATTCATTCACACACTCATTATATTACATTTCAACTATAAGAAACTAAACTAGCTTAGTTCCAGAATCACTTAAATTATCATCTACCTCCAACTTAATTCACTTTATAACTCTGATCTTTGTTGGAGTATCTTATTCATCCTGGGTGATTGAATGTTTCTTGGAAGAGATTATATGTATGACAAATAGTATCTTCTCCAAACATAACTTCCTAAACCTTGTAATAGGTTCTTTTTGAGGTGGTATAAGTTCATTAGAGTAAAAAATCAAGGCAATATTGTCAAATTAATAGCATGGGCTATCTCATTCTCTAGTTGAGTTAGTTCTTTGACATGGTAGACTCTTTTTGGGATAGGTGATTAAATAGGCAACTGGTTTGGATTATTCTATAGCTGATGGGAAGAACTGCTATGAGACTAAGTTCTAGCTCCAAATATATGACCACAAAATTCTCTATTACCCCTATGATTTTTAGGATACAGGGTAAATTATTCAACACATTCTAGAATTCAGGGTCAATGGTATCAAAATGGATAGACATTATGGCTTCGCTATTAGGATACCTAAGGACAAACATTCTAACCCTAAAACCCCCTCTATGAAATTGCCTATTTGGTATTTCCTGATTCATACTAACATAATTATGATTCATTTCCCAACCTCTACTATCATTATCTCTACTTGAACCCGATTGGTCTTAGCCTAATATCCTATTTAAAATATATATTCAAAATTTGATTATTATGTAACTAAACCAAAATAATGAATATAAATCAATGAAATCAAAATAAAAACTATATTTCAATATAACAAACCCATAGTCTATTATAAAATTGATTTGTCAACAAATAATATTTGAACAAATTCAACCGATTAAAACTAAATCATTTATATGAAAAACTTCTAACTATGTCATGTCCCTTTGAATAAAAATGAAATCATAATTATAAAATTATGTATTTTATAATTTATTACCCATATAGAATTTTATTCTCATTACACAGTTACTTTATATATATATATATATATATATATATATATATGTATATGTATATATATATATATATATATATATGTATGTGCTTAGTTAGTTACTTGTTAACTTAAATAATTGACTTTTAAACGTCAATTAATATTGATAGTTATTAGTTAAGGTTTATTTAAGACTAAAAAATATTTATAAGATCAATTATTTGAACATAGACCAAGTATTTCCTAATCGGTGTGGACCTTATAATCAAATAATAATAAAATAGAAAACATATTTCAATAATTAATATGATAGCTTAAAGTCAAATGATATCATTATCTATATTAATTCCATAATGCATATAATCAAAATTACTTAGGCATATTATATACATCAAAATTTAAAAGTCCATTGTAATTTCAAAATATCATAACCAAAGTATCAAAATATGAAATAACTAAGTTTAGTTAACTTAAAATTTTAACTTAGAAATGAAAATTTATCTTTCTGATAACCATAAGTAATCAAAATCAAATAAAACCTCAATCACTAGTTTTCCCTATTCATTCAGACACTCATTATATTACATTTCAACTATAGGAAACTAAACTAGCTTAGTTCTAGAATCACTTAAATTATCATCTACCTCTAGCTTAATTCACTTTACAACTCTGATCTTTGTTGGAGTATCTTATTCATCCTAGGTGATTAAATGTTTCTTGGAAGAGGCTAGATGTATGACAAGTAGTAGCTTCTCCAAACATAGCTTCCTACACCTTGTAATAGGTTCTTTTTAAGGTGGTATAAGTTCATTAGAGCAAGAAATCAAGGCAATATTGTCAAATTCATAGCATGGGCTATCTCATTCTCTAGTTGAGTTAGTTATTTAACATGGTAGAATCTTTTTGGGATAGGTGATTGAATAGGCAACTAGTTTGGATTATTCTATAGCTGATGGGAAGAACTGTTATGAGACTAAGTTCTAGCTCCAAATATATGACCACAAAATTCTCTATTACCCCTATGATTTTTAGGATTATAGGGTAAATTATTCAACACATTCTAGAATTTAGGGTCAATGGTATCAAAATGGATAGACATTATGGCTTCCCTACTAGCATACCTAGGGACAAACCTTATAACCCTAAAACCCCCTCTATGAAATTGCCTATTTGGTATTTCCTGATTCATACTACCATAATTATGATTCATTTCCCAACCTCTACTATCATTATCTCTACTTGAACCTGATTGGTCCCATCCTAATATCCTATTTAAAATATATATTCAAAATCTGATTATTATGTAACTAAACCAAAATAATGAATATATATCAATGAAACCAAAATAAAAATTGTATTTCAATATAAAAAACCCTTAGTCTATTATAAAATTGATTTGTCAACAAATAATATTTGAACCAATTCAACTGATTGAAACCAAATCATTTGTATGAAAAACTTTAGATTCTGTCATGTCCCTTTGAATAAAAATGAAATCATAATTATAAAATTATGTATTTTATAATTTATTACCCATATAGAATTTTATTCTCATTACATAGTTACTTCCTCATATATATATATATATATATATATATATATATACTCATATATATATATATATATATATATATATATATCTCATATGTATGTATATATGTCCACAACTACAACTATACATATTTCTAATAATAGCTCCATAATACTTGAAAGAAAATTTGACAAAAGTTTCAATAGACAAACTATATGTATTTCCAAAACAAGTATAGAATATAAACATCAAAATAATTTCAAAATAAATCTTTCATAAAATAATAACTTTCAACCATTCTATCCTTTCCAAATCACACTTTTGAAATTGTGAAAACAACCTTTTTCACACATTTTTTAAACTATCAAACATTTTGTCTATCTACTCTTTACATATTCATGACAAAATCTTTATCAAAACAATATAGTCAAAATTTCATGATAAAATCATTCTCAAAATTTAGATTTCAATTATTTCAAAACAATGCATCTATGAAATCACAACTTAAAAACCAATATGCCTAGAATACCATAATATAATCATTCTTCTAACTTATCGAGATTTAAAACTCATGCATTTCCAAAACTCTAACAAATATCGACATAAACTATTCAGCATCATAGTTTTTGATAGGGTCATTCTCCTCTCCTAACATCATAGTGAAACTCAAAAAAAACTTATCACAGTTTCCCACTTCATTATTTTGACTTTTTGATCTTCGAAAATAAAACCATAAAAATAAATTTCTAATTTTATAAAATAACATATGTTACATGTAAACCAAATATATCTTATTAAAATCTTTCAACAATGTTTCTTCACATTATACCTATAAATATTTCAAATTTGTCAAATTTCCATAAAGGTAAACTTGTAAAATTCATCCTTTATAAAACTTGTAACCTCAAAGTCAAACTGAGATACCTAAATTATCATGGTAACAAAATAATCAAAAACTCAAAATTGAGATATTGATAACTACAAAATAATCTCCATTATCTTCTCAAATGCAATTCAAACACATTATTTTCCATAAAATGACTGAAGAATTTATCCTTTAAACCCTATGTATGATTGAAACTATAATTTAAAATATCAAAATATGAGCAAAATCTTACCACTAAAGCAAAACTAAAATATGCAAGATAAAAAAAATAAAAAATCTCTAGTATTCATTCAACAAAAACCATCTGAGTATAGTTATCATTTCATATCTAAAACTAACCATCATTTATATTTCCTTGGCTTAACTTTGGAAATAAATAGATTCATATCAAAAAAAATAAAAATACACTTTTATCATTATATCTATACCATAAGAAGTGATGTGAGAACCCAACAAAAAATGATTTTACATGTAAACTGAGAGTTCAAAATATTTCAACTCTCTTATTCCAAAATTTTTCATGCAAAGATTTTAAAGAAAAAACTATCATTTCTTCCATGCACTAGTAATAGTGAAATACCATATATTATCTTATTTAACACTTATTCATTTTCTAAGCAATGTACCTAGATATTATTTTTCATAACCTTATGTCTATAATTTCTTGAAATAACTCCCAAATTCCAATATGGCAGAGTGTCTCTTTTGTATGTGAGCTTCACAAAATGACCAAAAACATAAAAAAATGCTATTTATATACCAACTCCCATGAATTAACTACCAGTGCCTAGATGCATGTCTATCATTGGCTTATTAAATCAAGGTAAGGAATTAGCAAACTATCAACTCATTTAGCAACCTTTTCAATTTTAGTCATAACCATAATACTTGATAAAACCACAACCAATTTTCATAATCCAAATCATGTATACTATGAATTAAAGTCCCTTTAATTACCTATGCTCTTACCAAGATCCTAAAGCATCCATCCTACTTCAAAGTTACTCTAGTTTACCACCTAATAATTCTAACTTGAACTACCATCAAATTAACATGAGCTTCAAAGTACCAATGTTGACATGGTTCAATTTATCAAAGATATTTGAAATAAAACCATTACCTTATATTGATTCAATTTTTTAAGCCTCAAAATAAACTTCATTCAAATTACCCTTTGAAATCACCATGACCATTTTAAAGTCCCTGATAGGTCTAGTCATATCACATTAAAACTCAGGATAGATAACATTTAGATTTAAACTTAGGACCTTAGGATAATTAATAATCCTTAGGAAATAACTTAGGATACAATGTTAAAAACCAAACTCATGCATATCATAACTTTAATGCCAACATATTGTATTTAAAATTTAATTGTGAATGAAACTAATCTAAAATTCATTATGACAAATCCATATAAAGCTCACAATTGAAGATCGAATGTAAAAATATGAAGACTATCATGATAATCATATATTCAATTTCAATGAAATCATAGAAATTATTACCCTTTTCAAAGTGAAATGTTGTAACAATCAATATAATCCAATCAATTATCAACTAAAAAAACATGATTGAACACAAACATTCAAAAATGATAAATAACTATGCAAATTTTATTCATTCATTCATTTATTCTTTTTTAAACCACTTTAGTATAGATATGAATTCCCAAACAAATCATCATTAGATTATTTAAATGAAAATATGCATATTCAATATACAACTATTGGACTTAGGTCCCTAACTATAGTTTTAGATTTTATGACTAGGTTAATTCTATGGTAAATATGAGTATTAGTTTTAGAAAATAAAAAAGTGGGTATGAAAAATAGGAATAACACTTTCTATATTAGTTTTTTCTCAATTTAAGCATTTTTCTTCCTTTGATTAGTTCCCTATTTTCTAGAGTAGATGTATTTTGTTTCATGATAGTTTAAATTAATTATTATAGTATAATCAAGATAATATCCAGTTGATTATGATCTTCATGCATGATCAATATTATATACTAATTTTATGAGGACATGTCCAAAAGAGAGAACATGTGTGGGTAGTGTTGACCATTCCTAGTCACCATTTCTCTTTGCAAAGGGGTATTGGTGGGTTTGAGGTCTTGTAAGTTGTACACTCATTCATAAGATTGTTTAGCATGTTCTTGAGTATTTACCTTGCCTTAGGGTCTTATAAATGATTCTTCACATCTTGGGAGGGACCATACCACTTGTTAGCTTTAACATCATTTAAGGTTATTTTACAGAGATTAAAGTTATTTATGAAGTTTAAAGTGTCTTTTGCAAACTCCATTAGATCCTCCAAGAGTGTTCTGTCATAATTATGTCATGTGATGGCCTATAAAAAATGTGACAAATATGTCTAATAAGGTTTTACAAGGTTAAATATTCTTTAATCAATATTTAATATGGCTTATGGTGTATTATACTTAGCATTGATTAAGGTAATTTAACATTGTTTAAGGTATTCTTAAAAATACTAAGGTTAAGTGTTTATATTGTATCATTATTTTTCTTAGCCATTCATTATGAAAATGCCTTGTTGACAACATATAAAAGATGTTTAAGTCAGTCAACCAAACCCTATTAGGGGGAGGGGGGAGGGGCATAGTCATAAAAAAAGGGCCTTCAAGAGTCTCATTTGCTTAATATAAGTATGTATAATCATGTTTTTCACCTTGTAAAATGTCTAAGAAGTTATCATAATAAAGGAATGTAGTGTCAAAAATAACTCCAAGGGTGAATAAACACCATTGTGCACTCCCTTAGAAATATGGCCAACATGTCTCAAGTTATTAAAACCTTGGACAAACCCCATTATCCTCTTATTACACCTCACTATTCATGTTTTACTTACTGATATTGAGTTGACCTCATCCCCACTCCCTTTGAGTCCATTCCTTACACTGTGCACATTATTAACCCCATAAGCCTCCTCTAAATATGTTTAATTATGATAATCAAATCCTTGACTAATTTAAACTGGAGTTTCCATCCAAAGTTCCAATTTTTAGTTGAAAGAGTTGATAAGTTAAATAGGTTGATGGATGCAATAATTAAAGGTTATAACATTAAAGAAGGTCCATAAAGTCATGAGAGGCCATTTTAAAATAAGTTTTAGGTTTGGAAAAATTTATTGAATTTGAGGCATGAAGAGGGTAGGATGTAGGTTTGTTGAGACACTAAGAAATCTAAACACCATTATTCATACCTCCTTGAGAAAAGGCATGGCTTTTATTATAGGCATATGAAGAGTGGTGATTATTATAGAGAGGTTCTATATGGATATTTCATATTATAATGGTGGTTATGAACATGTAAAATGATTCTTCAAGGCTCATTTAAGGTCTTAAACAACTCCCTTTTTTCCTACAATAAGCCAATAAGACCTTGTGAGCCTTCGATGAAGTACTGAGCTTACTTGCAAGTGAGGAGTGAAAGATTTCAATCATGTGCCAACCTAGTTGTGCATATGCATGAATAATAATGGACAATATAGAGTTTGGAGTTCTCAAAGTAATTTTTAAAAAAATATTGAGGTGAAAATAGCCCTTTAGCTCTATGAACTATCCATAAAAAGGTGGAAAAGGGATAGTCAATGTGAAGAATTAGAGGAGTTAATGGATAACACTTACTCTAGTAGATATATAGCCTTGTATGGTTCATGGAGATGTTTAATAAGTATTTTTGAACCTAATAATAATGGTTTAATGGTGCATAAATATGGAAGTCATGTGGATTAGCCCAAAATGGGCTTATAGGCTTAAACCCTCACTAAACCCTAGGGTCTATTTTTGGCTCATTATCACATTTAATGAGGATATAAGACTTAAAATAGATATATATGGTTCTTAACACTCTTCCAACACCTAGGGAGCCTCACAATCAATTTTTCAATCTTTTAACAAGAGTAAAATGAGGGTACAATTCTATAAATAAGGTAAAAGGGTAAGTGTTTCAACAAGTTTTTGCATGATCAAAGGATATTGAAGACTCAAAATTTATCCATGTTCATTTGAGTCCATAATCAAACCCTAAATAAATATTTAATACCTTATAGGTTGTCAGGACATGAAATAAAACTATCTAGAGACATGATTATGTTGTAAAATGCATGCACACAACCATAAAGAGGGTATATAGATATGAATTTGGAAGTTTTTTGTATTATTTTGAATTAGAGAAACCAAAAAAATATTATATATTATATATATGGTATATAAATTCATATAAAAAAATGAATGAGATTTTGAAACCACCTACAACTCAAGATATAAAAAATTTACTAAATTGGCATGCTTGCTGCCCTATGAGATCCTAAGTTCAAAAAAGACCATAATTTGTGTTTTAGAGATATAAAAACTATGAAATTTGGAATTTATATGGTATATTTTTAAATTTAAAAACTTTTCTAGGTGTTAACAAGTTTTTACAATACTTGAGGAGAAAACAATAAAAAATATAGACCTGTACATGCAAAAATGGTGAAAACTAGTCTTCAAGGAGAGTAAAAGTGCCATAATTAAATTTATAGAAATAAAAATGATTTTATAAATAATTTTTATGTTATCCAATGTTTTATAAAGGTAATTAATGTGGTAAAAATCTTTTTATGCCAATGTTTTAGGATGTATAACTGATTGTTTGCAAGCAAGCCTTGTTTCTACAACTATTTGAGCTAGTTTGAGTGGCAAGTGACAATTTTGTGATTATTTTGGGTCTCCTAATGAAAAATTGAGGTTTTTAAGGGCCTAAAAAACATGTTTATATTATTAACAAAGGTATATTAGATCATGAATCTAATTATACCCTTCATCGACCTCCAAATAAGCTAGTGCCCTAGTGAACCTTCTTAGAGTTGCTTGAACCAATGATCCAAGGTGATATGTTAGCATGTTTTGATTTTTTAATTTTATAATTTTTATGATTTAATACCTAATTATGTTCATAATAAGGATTTAACTATGATCTATCCACATTAACTGCACCATTAAGGTGGATTGGTGTAGTCAAGAACCAAGAAAGGAAGAAGTTGGCCTTTCCAAAGTAAGAGATATAAAAAGTATAGGTTATATTAGATTTAAAAATATGATAAGGTAAAAAATATTCCCATACTAATTATCCATGCAAAATTTTATATTAATTCCCTTGAATAAGTAATTAATACATTGGAAAATATTATAAAGGTTCTAGTCATGCATGAGAGAGAGTGATAACATGAGAAATAAATGAAGAAAATTAGTTACATGTAAATATGAGGACTTAAATGTAGATTTATTGGAGATAAATAATAATTTTACCCCAAACATAGGCAAAATTAAAGAATAATTGAAGTAAAAAACATGCATAATCAGCCACTTATCTACCTCATATGCCATCTTCTTTGATGATTATCATGCACATGGGTCTTAATGCATTAAGGGAGAGGTATTGGAGCTTATTTGTAGAATAAAATTTATTGTTGATAACTAGTTTTTAATGTATTTTACATTTAATTATCTCTTAATTATCCTTCTTCTCTCTCTCACATTATCTCTTATACATAATTCTATTTTTTTTAATCGAAAGGGATCCCTCCACTAGGTATGACAAGACTCTACCCATTTGTACTTTTGAATTAAAACCTTTAAATCAAATAAAGACTAAATTTTTTACATTCTTAAAAATTGTATTATTTTGTGATATTCAGGTTATTTCAATTTATGCATGTGCTAGAGAGGTTCTCCCTTACATATGTCCATTTTTTTCACCTTGCCTTATGTGGGTTGGTCTTGTGCAAGTCATGTGTTATGTTGAAGATGATTATAATAGTGGTTTTTTATCTATATTATCCATATTGTGTCTTGTGTAGGGCCTTCCATCTATCTCTTCAAGTTTTAAGCATATATCATGACCTTGACATCAAATACTAATGTATGAGATGCCTGATTTGAAGAGTGTGTGTGATAAATTTGATCCTTATTTAGTTTTATGTTGTTGATTATAGTCAAGTGGAGTAGACATTCAAATCATTGGTGTATCAACCTTATGTTTAGTTTTCAATTTTATTTTTAATATTTTCCATCAAATCATAGATTAGGTTTAGTTAGGAGATTAACCAATGGAACCAATCCTATCTAGAGACTAACCCATCCCATAAGGTCACCCACAACCTAAAGGGTGTTTCCATTATACAAACTAAATGGAGAGGTCTTCAAATCACCACTCTAAAGGGTCCACTTGAGACTGATAATATGTAGAGAATATATGAAACACACAACTAGTTTGTTTGCAAGATTTACAACTTTATGTTTGATATTTCTAAAATTTAGATATATAATGAGAAGTTAAATAGGTTTATATCATAATTAAATAATTTTATCATATATGTAAATCCTACTCTCATAAATTCATAAAAAATTAGTAATCTTTTTCATTTCCTTTGATACGACACATTTTTCATGTTAATACTTGTTTGAGATAATAACCATTGATGTAGATGTAGCTAGCAAGGAAATTCTAATAGATTAAGTTTTACTCATACACACACTAGCTCACATTGGTTCCCATCCCCCTTCTTCCATTCATATTCTAAAAAATAAATAATAAAAGGACCAATTCATCCTAAAAAATGATCAATATATCCAAACAAATATATCAAAGTGATCAAAGGCTCATATGATGAAATAATATCAATGTATCATGTATCATGAAAAATTATGGAAAGAGAAAGAGGGGAGATTAATGGTATATATGTCGAGGATATGTACACATGGATAGTAATAGAGCAATGCTTGAGTTTCCCATGTTTTTATTATGTTTTAAAAAAACTAGAATGAAACATATGGTTTATTCCAAGTTTTGTTAATATCTTCAAAATAAGGGTAAAATAGCATCACTTCATCACACACAAATCCAAAGTATGAGTAAGGCTAGTATGTTGCATGAAAATTTGTGATCCTCTTTCATTTTTTTGGTTTAATTATGCTTTTATTATATGATTCATGTTTTATTTTTAGTTATGAAGCCAAATATTCTAGGTTCTCGAATACTCAAGAGTATTCCCCCTATAAGTAAACATTTCATTTTTTTTTTAATATGGGCCCATTAAAATTTGGAATTATAGTTTCCAATCTAAAAATATTTTTCATTAGAAATCATGTAAGTACTTATCAATCTTTTGGGTTCCAATATTTTCAATTCCCATATTGATGGTTCTTCTTAAGTATGTTACTTGGTGTCAATACAATTTATATTTTACCCATATCAAGGTTGTTTAGACATATGGCATGTGATTTATTTGGACTAACTTATTAATAAAATTTGAAGTTATTACATGTGTATAGGTTTTATTTTAATTTAAAAATTATTACAGCATGAAAATCCTAAGTGTTATGGATCTTTGTGGATTTAGGTGTTGCTCAAATTAGTCTTTGAATATTTTGAACTTCTTGTGTTTTTTCACTTTGGAAATTTTAATCTTTATGACTTTTGGTTTTTTCATATTGAGTTATTCATGGATTTTGGTTTTTGTTACTTTTTCACATCATAGATTTTAGCATTATATAACATTCATACTTCATGACTTTTAAGTTATCACTACTTTTAATCATCATATGTTTCAGTCATCACATGTTTTGGTCATTACTACTTTTGGCCTACACATGTTTTGATATTCACATGTTTTTTCTTGACTTGCTCATGAAAAATAATATAGGGGTATTGTTATATCCCAAATTTTCACCCTTAGAATGTAGTTCAAGCCTTCCAAATTTGGGGTAACATGGAGATAATCCAAGTCTTTATGTGACCTTTAGGTAGATTGAATCTCTAGGTTAAATTGATAACTGCCTTGTTGTATCACTTAGGCTCATTCACTAATCTACCAAATTTTTAGGAAAATAGAGAGAAAACTACTCTAATGGAGGTGAATCACCAAAATAGTTTGACCACTACCAGCCATCTACATGTGAACATCAACCATGAGACTTACCTAAAACAAACACTACTCCTAATTTGCCTCTTTACATTAATACTTCATATGAAGGTTGTGAAAGATACTTGGGCTAGGTGGAATAAACAAGAAGTTAAATAATAACAATAATAAATAAAAAACTCACTCAAACTTTAATAATTCACTTGGACACTTTAGATAACCTATAAATAAGGTTTCAAACTAAATATGAATGCTAGAAAATGATAACATGTCAAGGAATCTAAGCTAATCACTTGACAAGATCAATTAGTCACACAACACATTGAAATCAGTCAAAGGAAGAAGTAAAACTATAAGTTTATCATTGATAAAATTACTTAATGGATAGGGATTCCCCATGCCTATGTTGAGGATGAGTACATAGCCTATCAAGGCTAAATTTATAGAGAAATGAGAGAGAGGAGGAGAGAAGGGCGTAGGTGAGAGGTGACTAGTGTCAAGTGAAAGTTACAATCAAGAAAGGAGTTATGAAATTATCTCATTAGGTCCTCAGTACCATGTGTTAATATTTTAAAGATGATATCCTACTCCAAATGGCATGGGAGTTTCAAATTTTTCTTGATAGCTTGATCTTATTCTTCAAAACTACCCCTTCCCTTGGCTTGTGATGGATAAATGGCAAACTTGATCACTAAATCCTATTAAAATATCTCTTAATATTATATTTGACACCTTGAATTAGTTTATAATATATCCATATATACATATAAATTATGATTAAACCTCTTAGGTGTCTTGAAACCCACTTGGCTTTATCATGCCTCACCTTGCTTGCAAGTGTCAATTCTTGAATTTGCCTCCATATCTATAATTATTATCCATGAATGCATATATATATATGTTATGATTAAACCTCTTAGGTGTCTTGAAACCCACTTGGCTTTATCATGCCTTGCAAGCAATGTGAGGCTTGCCAAGTGGGTTTCAAGTGTCAATTCTTATATATATATATATATATATATATATATATATATATATATATATATATATATATATATATATATATATATATATTATGACTTTGCCTCCATATCTATAATTATTATCCATGAAATGCATATATATATATATATATATATATATATATATATATATATATCATTATAATACTTGAAAAAACCCATTTTAGGCCTCAAAGTCTCTCTAAGACTTCATCTTTCACCATAAGCTCTCATTGGCACTCAATTCTTTGTAACCCTAAGAACATGAAAACCTCAATGTGTAGAAAAATTTATAACATATATTAGGTAAATAAATATAGATTTGAGTACCCAGTATCCCCTTACATCTCCATGCCAAATTTAATGACATGAAAGTGAGTGGAAGTACACTTATTAGCCCGATCTCTCTCCTTAATTAGGCCTCCATGGCCTAAAAACTAAGTTTTGGCCCAAACTAGCTCCCACATGTGTGAAACATAGGAAGACTGTTTATTCACTTTAACCATGACCTAACCATGATTCATGCCAAATTTCATCTTTTGATACCTTGTATGGATGGGTGAACCGTGAAATGGCCAAAACCCTAGCCTAAATTTTTAAATAGGCTAGAGAGGCTATTGGATTGTTTTGCCAAGAAGTTTTAAGGTACTAAATCTTGAAAATAGTTCTTTATGCCTAAAAAATCATAGGCAAACACCACACGCTATAATATATCTCTCTTGTTTCACTCCATAGTCTACATATAGGCTTCTTAATTAGCAAAAGGATGCATTTCTCACCTTTTAACCCATTTTATGACTTAAAGAACACATATATCACTTTGGGATACCTGAGAAGGAGTGTAGAAGGTTATATTACCTTAAATAAATATTTTTATGCCCCCTTACTTGGTTTTCATACCAATCCTTACAATGTTTCTCGATAAAAGAGCCTACAACCAATATTTTTGGGTAATTCCATACACCTATACTCTTCAAATGTACCATAAAGTATGTCATTCAAGTTTCCATAGGAGTTTTGAGGGTCATTAAAATAGTTTTTCATCCACATTAGTCCATATGAAGGCTTTGAAACCATCCCTTATTTCATCAGGTCTTTTACGAGGGTTTAGCAAGGGTTTTAGAAACTTACCATCTTAATGATGGTTCATAAAGCATATGGGGATAATCCTAAAAAACACCACAAAGTGGGAGTTAGGAGACCCATCCAACATCCTATATGATAAAATTAAAACTCTATATGTACTTTTAAGCAAAATAAGATGACCTTCAATTTCTTTCTTAAGGCAAAAACATAACTAGGTGAGACCTCTAATCTTAGGTATGATTCATGTAGATATGGGAGTGATAGGTTGAAATAATGCCAAGGATTTGAGGTTAGATAACCTCTCTATCTAATCTAGCCACCTTTTTTCACCATGCCAATCTTCCAAAGAGTTATTAGAAATCAAAGATAACCTCTCAGGTTAGTTAGCTATATGAGGATTGAAGGTAGGGTTCAATAAGAATAAGACTCCTCAGACAAAATTTTTTTGGTTTAAACTACCTTCATGGTGTCTAAAACACCCTTAAATACATTTGAATATGTTTTCCTTCATGTGTGTGTGTGTGTGTGTGTGTGTGTGTGTGTGTGTGTGTGTGTGTGTGTGTGTGTGTGTGTGTGTGTGTGTCTGTGTGTGTGAATATGCTTAGTTTTATCTCATTGACCATAGTAGGCCTTCAAGGTTTTTAGGTATTGTAGGCCTCTTAAACCCTCATACCTAAGTTATCCCTTTAATATAAAATCACCAATATAGATTCAATATTCTCTCTTTGAATAATGAGCACCTCACTCACTATAATTTCCACCCAAATCATAAGTCTTAGTCTAGATTGTCTCCTTCAAAATTTGGTACACAAGCTTGACTATAGATGGAGGTCTAACTTGAGGTTGGATTTGAGGTTAAAAGTAGGTGTTTTATGGAATAAATGTCCTACATATACTTGTATTATATCCATGATGTTTTAAAATTTCTCATGATTATCTTTACGTTTTAATTTCATCTCTAGTGCAAGAATTCATTGCATTACATGTGGAAATGAGACCTACTGTCTGCATTTATATTACCCAAAACTCCTTTAACATATATACTAATAATATCAAATCTTGAAATGTCTTCTATTCTTTCATTCAACCTATGTCATGGAGTTATGAGCTTCATAAAAACCTTCACATGCACATTTGTCACCTCTTTTGTTTACCTCTATTTAGGCATGTTTATACACCATTTCAAACACTTTATGATAGTAAATATTGAGTCACCTTCATGAGATTATGGAGACTGTTAAACTTGTTGGAATGTATTATAATATTGATAAGTCATTTCAGTTCACATGGATAGGTTGATCATACACTCTTATTATGATCAAACTCCAAATCTTCATTTAGTGGTTATTATAGCCTATAGATCTATGTGAGACCTAAAGTGCTCTTAACAATTTGTACCCTTTTGAACTTGGTTGTCCATTGTAATTTTTAGGTAGTATAGTCATGAATTCAAACCCTCTCTCTAGGACAACAAAAATTTAAAGCTAAATTAGACATTCCTTTGATACTATCATAGTCACCTTTAGCATGTAGTCCACTAATGGAATGAAGTGAATGAGGTATGAGCATTTTAGGTTCTAAATATATCATGACTTGGATAAGAAAAATAATGTTGGAACATACATTATAACCATTTATCTATAATCCCATATTTCATATAGATTTTTGAAACTCACTTATAATGCATATGATCAAGCATTTGATAAGAAAAAGACACCTATAGGTATGTTATTTATCTTTTTAACCCTTTTCCTTCTTGAGAGTGTACACAACTTTATATGAACATTATGAATATTTTAGGTGAAATGCCTCATTTTAAAGGGTTATTGAGGGATAATATATTATTTTAAGGATTTAATACAATGTACATCCGTCAGTTCAAATCATCTATATATGTAAAACTCTTTAAAACACCAAAACTACATGAAACTCAAAATTAATAGAGATTATGACTTATAAAATGTTAACATATTCCAAGTGAGTGTTGTATGATGTTTTGATATGGAAATTTAAACTATATATGATATCATTTAATAACCCATTTCATTTATTCTCTTTCTATCAGTCTAAAAGTGCTACAAATTGAGCATGTAGGGTTGATAGGTAGTTTTAGACCACCTTGCCTTCTTAAATATTGTTCATAAAGGAGGGGGAATTTATATATAAAAAAATTCAAGAATATTTAAGGTGATTATTACCCCTAACATTTCCCAATATATCATCCTCCAAATTTCTCTCTATTGGCCATACCATACACATGAAAATTGTCTTTGTGAGCTTGTGAAGAGAGCAATAAAGGAAAGGAAATAGTTTTTGTAATATTAAGACATTTACCTTAAAAAAATATTGGATTTTACTTTTGGGATTTAAAAATACACTCTTGAATATATTTTCACATGAATATGAGCTCTCATGTCCATACAAGTGACTTAAAACTATCTCTTTAGAGTGATTTCATAAAAACCTAGAGTGATCTGACATATCTAAAATACATGGTAGTTATAAAACTTATTCACAATCTTTTAAAAAGTTATTTTTATGGATAATTCATCTTGTGATCTTTATCCTACATTAGAGTTAGTAAAAAACACCTTCTTTCCTTCATAAAAATTTACCTTAAAGTTTGAAAAAGAACCTTAAACTTTCCAAAGAAGTTTTACATGTTTATTGTTAGGGTGTGGAGCTAAAAGCTTCAACTATTGCAAACATGGATGAGGTTGCTGAGTTCTAGGGAGACCGACATCAATAGAATATAGTGCAGAAGGCAACCAACATCAGCAGGTGTGAATTAAAAGACAACCGGCATCGACAGGAGGTCGGCCGACGTCGGTCACCTCCAGGTAGATAGGGACCGACATCGGTCACCTGTGACAGTTCCAGAACTGTTCCTTGCACAGACAGTTAGTTCGTTGAACTGAGAGTTTGCATGTAAAGGCTAATTATAGTCTTGAGTTGCGTGTCTAATTATTGTATGAATGAGATCTATATAATAGACTCATGGGTTGTATTGTAAAAGTGTGATAGAAAGCCATTGAGCTTGTAGAGAGAGCTAGAGTAGCTCCTCCTAGTTCCAAAGGGGTGCTGAGTGTATATGATCAGGGAGAGTTGCAAGTTGTGTAAGTTCTACTAGGAGATCCACCGGGGTACTGGTTGAAGAATCATGAGGACTTGGTGAGGCAAGGATAAGGGTTCTTCAGGGTGTAGAGACATCTACATGGTAAGTAAGGTCTGTTGATTTGTAGGTGGCAACAAGGAAAGGGAGATCTACTTGGAGTATGGTTGTGTACTTGGTGTACTGGCAGCATTGTTACTGACTGGTGGAGGTGAATAACAAATCTATATTGGAGTTTATTGTTATGACCGTGATGAGAGAGTGAACTATTGGAGGAGAATTAATGGTGAACACTTGAGGTGTGGGAAGCTTCTGAAAGGTGTGGAGAAGAAGTGGCATCTTCTTTATTGTATTTTCTTTTGGATAAGTATTAATACAATTATGTATTGTCTCTCATATCATGTGTTGTTTCATAATTCTAGTTACTTATTCATTATAGTTAAATTCCATGTTTAGTTGCTTATACAAGAGGTAATCAAGTATACTCTTATTGGGGAGAGTAGGATCCTGATAGTTGGTATCAGAGCAGGTTGAGCAAGTGGACCAGGTTGATACCAATCTTGACAGTTGGTATCAGAGCCTGTTTGTAGGTTCTAGAGCTTGATACCACTTGACAGTTGGTATCAGAGCTTTTGGTTGGGTTGAATAACATGTAGTTCAGATCTAGTTAGTGTTTATTGATTATAGGGTACTCATAGGGGTTTCTGACTGAGTGAGAGTATAGCAATGGCAGAAGAAAGTAAGCTATGAATGGAAAAACTGAATATCACAAATGGTCTAATTGATGAAAAGAAAGAGCAGGTAAAGAAAGACTATTGGTTGCTAAGAGATCAGCATGAAAAAGCAAATGTTGTAAGTGATTAGCACAAGATGCTCGTGATAAAGTAGAATCTTGGTCTACAAATTCTTTTGCCTCTTTCCATGCAACCTGAAATAGAGCATCTTTTCAAGAGTATGTCCAGGGAGACTTTGGAGAGATTTATTTAGGGGTTGTTGAGCCTTGTCAGATTGTTGGCAAAGGGGAAGTGAAGCTGAAATTGTAGACAGATAACACACGGGTGTTGAAGGAGGTCATGTAGGTACCAGTCTTGGAGATGAGTCTAATTTTTTTTAGGAAAGTTAGGTGATGAGAGATGCACAGTAACTCTCACAGTGGATGCACTTGAATTAGACAGTGGTAAGAAAGTAGGTATCCTTTATCTATCTACATATATTATTGATTCACCTTCTATTGCAGAGATGTGACTTTGTAGGCTTGGTCACATATGTAGGAGGGGAATGCATGTTCTTAAGCAAAAGATCGATATCTTTGACAAACTTCAGAACTGGAAAGCCTTGGTGTTCATGGAGGAGATGACGGATAGAGATTAACTGAGGGGACTAAATTATTCTAAGTAGGGCTATGTTGATATGGATAGGGTTTTGACCCAAAAGGATCTTGTGAGTAAAAATTCATCACTCACAGCCGAACATAGGTACTGGCATCAGTCAGGAGGAATTGACGTCAAACAGACAGGCACCGACGTCAGTCATGTGCAGAACTGTAGAGTTAGTGGTGTCGGGCAGCAAGAACCAATGTCAGTCAAATAAGAACCAATGTTAGCAAGGGGTACACCAATGTTGGTCATGGAACCGATGTCGGTAGACAGGGTCAGTCGTAGGGATCTGACGTCGGTCGGGTGCAGATTGGGAGATGGCCGAGATAAGTCATTGGAACAGATGTTGGGTGGACAACAAGCTATCAAGGAGTCTCAAATGCCCATATGGAGGACTAAAAGGGTAAGTGAACCTCATATTCATTATTCAACTTCTTACTTGTTTCTTACTGATGGTCGAGAACCAGGAAGATGGGAAGAGGCAATGCAGGTAGAATCCAGAAATAGTGGGAGCTTGGCATGGATGAGGAGTGTGAGTCCTTGGAGAAGAACCAAATAGGTGTTTGTTGGTGGAGTTGTTAGCTAGAAGAAAGCACTGAGAGATGAATGGATTCCTAATTTAAAGAAGAGAGTGGATGGATACGTGAGACAGAAGGCCAAGGTATATGGTCTTGAGGAAGCTGCAGGACAATGGTACAGGTTTTGACAGGTGGATGACAAAGCAGGATTTTAGTCAATGTCAGTGTAACTATTGTGTTTGTTCTTACCAGGTGGATGATGGTCATGACATTATCCTATTATTATATGTGGATGGTATGCTTGGAGTAGGTTTGTACATACAGGGAGTTTCTAAGCTAAAGGTAAGGTTAGTTCAGTGGTGTGTCATGAAGAATTTGGGAGCAGCGAAATTCTTTGGCATAAGAGACAGAGATTTTTTGTCTCCAGTGGGAGCTAATGTGAAGAAGGTGTTGGCAAGGTTTAAGATGTAGGATGTAGAATAGATAAGCACACTAAGGGTTGGACAGTTCAAGCTGAGCTTAGAATAATGTTCAAAATCACATGAGGTCTGGTGTAGACCTGAGTTTTCCCAAGCAGTGGGAGTTGTCAGAGAGTTTGGAGCCAATTCAGGGAAAGTGGATTCTCAGGTATTTTGAGAGGGACCTATAGTAGGTTAACATGTTATGCAAGGTCAAGGTCTTCACTACATGGGTTTGTAGGTTTGGATGTGGCACGTTACTTGGATGACAGGTAGTGCATCACAGGGTGTGTGGTGGGTGGTCTTCAAGATGGAGCTTGAAGAGGGATACAAGCCAGGAAACAAATTAGACAGTGTACAAGTATAGGTATAGTTGCAACTATTTATCTCCAAGTGGGAGATTGTTATGGTATGGAGCTAAAAGCTTCAACTATTGCAAACATGGAGGAGGTTGCTGAGTTCCAGGGAGACCAGTGTCGACAGAGTATAGTGTAGAAGGCAACCGACATTGGCAGGTGTGAATTGAAAGACAACCAGCATCGGCAGGAGGTCAGCTGACATCGGTCACCTCCAGGTAGATAGGGACTGATGTCATGGTAGTTATAGAACTATTTTTTGCATGGACAGTTAGTTCGTTGAACCGAGAGTTTGCATGTAAAGGATAATTATAGTCTTGAGTTGTGTGTCTAATTATTGTAATTAAGAAAGTCTAATTATTGTATGCATGAGATCTATATAATAGACTCATGGGTTGTATTTTAAAAGTGTGCTAGAAAGCCATTGAGCTTGTAGAGAGAGCTAGAGTAGCTCCTCCTAGTTCCAAAGGGGTGCTGAGTGTGTATGATTAGGGAGAGTTGTAGGTTGTGCAAGTTCTACTAGGAGATCCACCGGGGTACTAGTTGAAGAATCATGAGGATGATCTTGGTGAGGCAAGGACAAGGGTTATTCAGGGTGTAGAGACATCTACATGGTAAGTAAGGTTTGTTGATTTACAGGTGGTATCAAGGAAAGAGAGATCTACTTGGAGTACGGTTGTGTACTTGGTGTACGGCAGCGTTGTTATTGACTGGTGGAGGTGAATAAAAACTTTGTATTGGAGTTGATTGTTGTGACCGTGATGAGAGAGTGAAATGTTGGAGGAGAATTATTGGTGAACACTTGAGGTTTGGGAAGCTTCTAAAAGGTGTGGAGAAGAAGTGGCATCTTCTTTATTGTATTTTATTCTGGATAAGTATTAATACAATTGTGTGTTGTCTCTCATATCCTGTGTTGTTTCATAATTCTAGTTACTTATTCATTCTGGTTAAATTCCGTGTTTAGTTGCTTATACAAGAGGTAATCAAGTATACTCTTATTGGGGAGAGTAGGATCCTGACATTTATAAAATTCTATTAAGGGGTAAATATGAATTTAATATAAACATAAGGACATATTACAACATGTGACCAATATTCTTCACACCATGACTTGACTAGACTAGGTATAAGACCAAAATAGCCATTAGCTTAATTTTATAAAATTAACCTTAACTTATGGTAATAAGGTTTTAGAAAAACATTTTTGAATAAAACATAATGAATGAATAATATTTTAATAATACTATAAGATGTGACAGACAATTTTTTATCTATAGGGTTTGACCTTTTGACATTGGGGGTCAAAATTGGTCAACAAATTACAGACCAATATGTCTGTATTTCTATTTCCCAAAGCTCATTTAACATTTATATTGATCATATCAAATATTTTCATGGATTATATTATACCATTTAAACTTTTTCATGGGGTTATTATATTCATAAAACCATTCACATGCACATTTATCACCTATTTTGTTTAACTTTATTTAGGTAGGTCTATACACCATTTCAAAAACTTTATGATAATCAATCTTGAGTCACTTTCATGAGCTGATGGAGACTTTTAAACTTGTTAGAGTGTCTAATAAGCTTGATAATTCATTTTAGTTCACATGGATAGGCTATTGATAAAATCTTATCCTGATCAAACACCAAATCTTTATTTAGTGGTTGTTATAGCGTGTAGATTTATGTGAGACGTAGAGTGATCTTGACTATTGTTCCTATTTTAAACATAGTTGTCCATTATAATTTTTAGCCAATGTAGTGATGAATTCAAAACCTTTTTCTATGCCTCCAAAAATTTCAATCTGAATTATACATTCCTTTTAGCCTATCATAGTCACCTTTTGGCATGTAATCCATTGATGGAATGAAGTGAATGAGGTATGGGGATTTCAGGTTATAAATATATTAAGACTTACAGAAGGAAAATAATTTTGGAATATAAATTATAACCATGTAATTATACTCCCATATTTCATATATATTTTTTAAACTCACTTCTAATGCATATGATCAAGAATTTGATAAGAACAAGAGACCTATAAGTATCTTCTTTATCTTTTTAACTCTCTTCCTTATTGAGAGTGTATAGACCTTTATATTCATGTTATGAATATTTTAGGTTTTAATGAGGGAAAATATAATATTTTAAGTCTTTAATATAATGTACATTCATCACTTCAAAAATTCATAAATGGAAAACTCATAAAAACTCCAAAATTACCTGCAACTTAAAATGAATGGAGATTCTAGCTTATGAGAGGTCCATACATATTAAGTGAGTGTTAGATAACATTTTTATATTTACCTTTAAACTCTATATGACCTAATTTCCTCACATATTTCATTCATTATCTTTCTATCAGTCTAAAATTTCTAGAAATTGAGCATGTAAGGTTGATGGGCAGTTTTAGACCACCCTGCCTTCTTAAAAATTGTTCATAAAGGATGTGGATTTGATTTTAAAATAAATTCCCAAAAACTTAATTTTATTGTGACCCATAAAATTTCCCAATATCTCATCCTCTAAATTTATCTCTCGTAGTCATACCATGTATATGAAAACTGCCTTTGTGAGCTTGTGAACAGAGTGATGGAGGGAATGAATTTTTTTTGGATGCTTAAGACCTTTACCTACAAACCAATAATTTATTTTACCTATGGGAGTTTAAAATACACTCTTTAATTTTTTTTTTACTTGAATATTATCTCTCATTTCTATACAAGTGACTTAAAACTACCTCTATGGATTGATTTCCTGCAAAACTATAGTGATTTGACATCTCTAACGTACATGGAAGGTATAAAACTCCTTAAAAATATTGGATAAATATATTTTTATGGATCATTAATATTTTAAAATTTTGAATACATTGGAGTTGTGGACAAGGAATACATAGAGGGGAGGTTAGTCTTGTGTTAGTTTAAGAAATAAAACTCAAATAAACACACTAAAATCCTAAAATCTCTAGCATAGAAACATATGAGAGCATAAATAATAGTAATTCATAAAAAAAAATGACTAAAACATAAAAAAAAATCCTAGTTTACCTTCCTTAGATCTCCAAATGGATTTTTTAATGGCTTGATCAGCTTGTGTATCATGAAGTCTTTGACAATGAAGCTTGCTTGGCTCCTTCTCTCCTTGGCACCTTAGCTTTGATTGCTTAGATTAATATTTGTGTATGGTAACACTAATTTCAAGTAATTTATGAATTATTAAACTAATATTTTCAAATATTTTAATACATTTGTGCATAATAAATTTGCACTAAAATATCTTAGAATTCAATAGGCATGGCCTTATATTTATAACCTCAAGAATTAACTCTCACTCAAGATGAGTTAAGGTTTAGTTTAAACATGGAATGGGTTAAAAATAACCCTAGGTGAGTTGAGAATAACTCCATTTGAGTTAAAATTTTTCATATAATTATTATTTTAAATTACTAGGCATGACTCTCAAATTAGCTATATTAGGATATTTTGAAAGAGCTTGGCAACTCATAAAGGCAATGATGAAAAGGCTTGATATTTTAATTTTTAGAATTACCATTTTTAGATATTCATTAATTTAAAATTTATAATTCAACTAATAATTTAATATTTTTTAATAGATAATTAATTTTGATTAGCATTTTAAGTCTTTCAAGATTTGATCAAGTGCCTTGCTTAATGGGTCCATAGGCCAAATTGATAGTTATTATGCCACAAGGTGCTTAGGGATGAATCCATGAGAGGTTATTGTTGAATATGGGATAGTATCAAAAATAGGGATGCATTAACATGATTATGAGCATTAATGAATGATGTGTAGCCAAAATTTAGACATTCAATGATTCTTAGGCTTAATTTATAATGTTTGGTAGGAATCATTTTGAAATTTAGTCAGAAGCCAATTATGTCTAGAATTATATGTCTATAGTTTTCCCCTATTTGAGAAGATGTTGAAATATATAGGCATAGTAACATCTCTTAGGCCATTAAGAAGTTAATAAGATAATGACTAAAAAAAAATTTTAAACAATGTTTGGGAAGCCTATAGTGATGCCCCCTCAAGGGAATGGCCAACACATATGATTATAAGATGGTCCCTCAAAAAGAAGAAAGAAAAATAATGATCCATGGGTGAGACTAATTTAATCAAGATAATGCTTGCATGCATTGATTTAAAAAATATTTATTTTTTCAAAGGTGGTTATAATCTTTAACAAAGATTGGGACACTGATTTGCCCAAAGGTGGTAATAATAAGTAGCATAGGGATATGACCCAGTAGGGTAGATGATTCAAAATAAATATTTAGGCATAGGATTTTTTAATCAATAAAATGACCTAGATTGAATAATGATTTTTTTGGTTGTACCCTAGTAAGGTAAATTGGCAAGCATAACTCAAGGATATAACATGTCAAACATATTAAAGATGAACATAAACATAGATGTGATGGTCTAATGACAAAAGAAACCAAAAAAAACCATGCACATGAGGATGTGTAAAGTTATGAAAGATATGATTTATAAGAATAAAGGTGGCCAAGTTGACCCAAGATACGTCATGTATCTAAGCACTACCTACATAGTCAAAAAAGATCTCAGGCCAATGTAGTTCACCCAAACATAGGTGAAAATTGAATCAAGAATAAAAATATAAGGATTTTACCAATGAAAATGATTTGGTTGTACCTGATAATGAAAAAGGGTTCATCCTTATTAACATTGATATAACCAAAATGTTTAATGAGTTGATTTGATCGAAGAGGGTGGGAGGATTTACCAAGGTTATCAAGGAGAAGATTTGGTTGCACCATTATGTGCAAGATTTCCTAATCTGATTTGTAATCTATCATGTGATGGTATGCATCATGATATAAAACACCTTGATAACATAGTTGAAATTTTCATAAGGATTGATTCTCGATTCAATAAACAAGTGAAAACAATGTGCTAATGATAAAAACCATGATGACAATGTTGATGTATTAATATAGATAGACTTAATAATAATGAATAATGAATCACCTAATGAATGCATATAGATAGAGTTGAGGTAAAATAATGAAAATAAATAAATAGGAAAAAAACACAAATAAACAAATAAATAACCAAAACAAATAAATACATAGAAAGATTAAAATTAAAAGAAACAAAATGTATCCTATCATCAACCAAGTCAATACCTATGCATGACGGATTAATATAAGGATAAATAAGAGGTTCCCCCAAACAAGGATACATGCAAAAGGGAAGGTCACACCCCTAAGTGTATTGAAATGGATTATAATCAAAAATTGATTCACCTTAGTAGGGTAGACTGACGATGACTAACTTAGATTTAAACAAGATAAAAGTTTTTATATTTGGATATTTTCTAAATGTGTTTGGAATTTTCTAAGTATCTCAACTTGATTGAGAATTATGAGACATAGAACAGTCCAAATCATAAAATAATGAAAGTGTGGCTTAAAATTCTCATAAAATGATGATATCATTGGAAAATGGGATTGAATTTATGCCAATGTGAATTTAATGATGCCTAAATATTCCCATTAGGAACTCAAGTAACTTTAGTTCTTCCAACATGAAAGGTGGTGAGATTCGACCAGGGAGAAACAAGTTCCAAAATTTAGGTAAATGGCAGGGCAAATGATAATAAGCCTGAGGTGATGTAGCAATGCATGGGAAATGTATTGGTCCTAATTTTCCATAAGCAATTATAGTTAGGAAATAATGACATAGGTAAGTGATACTAATTATACCATAGGTGGTTATAATTAGTAACATAAGGTGGAATCTCATTTTCCCAAAGGTATTTATAATTAGTGACACTAGTCAAGAATAAATAAAAGATGTAATTTCTAGATCCATTATTATACTACTTTCATATATTTCCATTTGAACACATTATTTTGAAACTATTATAATTGGATAAAAATCCACTCACAGAAGGTGTTAGAAGAACCAAAGGAACCAAGGACAAGAGGGTTAGGTAGGGAAGGTAAAAACAAGTTTGGTCTATAGTTAAGGAATGGTAATATGGTATAAGATATGGTAGGATGGATATTATAAGATGGAAATTGGCTATAATGTTAGTAAAGTTTCCCATAAGTGACAAGGTAAGGTAAATGGGAGGGTATGAAATAATGAAAAGGTGAATGGCAAATGGAAAAAGCAAGGTAAATAGTTATATCAAGCTAAATGTTTATGTTGTTCTTGATGATGTGGAGATGCACATCCTAAGTAGTATATGATATAACTAGAATAGTCATCATGTTTAAATTGCAATCCCACACCTCTTCAAAAAATTTACTTTGTCAAGAACCTATTATAGATTTGGACTCCAATAATGTTGTTGTGATCTTTGTTGGTCATTGATTATGTTTCCTTCAAACCATGAGACAATATGTATTTATAGCTTATGATAAGGAAATTGTGGCCAGGGATGATAAATATAGATAAATATTAGTTGATAGGTTTGATTTGGAAATATAGATATGAAACATAATGGAATGTATAATGGTTTGGAAACAAATGAAGATCAAGATTTTTAGGAACACACAATGTTGTTATTTCTAAATTTGACATAACTTTGGTTGTGGAAAGGCTGAAGACTTCTAAATATGATCTCAATAGGACCAACATAGTTTTCTATTATTTGGTCCTAATAATAGTTACCATCTGATTATGCAATAAATTTGAATTTGTATTGATTTCATCTTGAATAATGTCTTCATCAAGTATTGAAGAGCTATTGTGTTTATCTATAGGCACCTAAATGAGGTTTTCACCAATAAAGTTGTATTCATTGTCCCATAGTGCCTTTGAGAAACTTTCACTAAGGAACATTGAATTTTATATTTAATTATCTTCTAGCACCTTAATCAAGGTTTCACTAGAAGATGTTGAGTTTGGATTTTAATTTCCCCTTAGCACCTCTGAAAATGTTTCACTCAAAGAGTGTTCTTTTTGTGCATGAATGTGGTCTTGGTCACCTTGATATTATTGAACTAATATGCTACCATGGATTTAGTTCAACAATGTATAAATATGTCGATCCTAGTCAACACTTGTGGGAGATGTAAGGTCAATATAATGGATAGGTTGGGTGGTTGTAATGGCATGTTGAATGGTAATGGAATGGGAGGAGGCAACATAATCCTCATAAAATATACTAGGATAACTTGTGTCAAGTTTGAAGTAATCATCCTCAAAAACCATCGAAGGATAACAAATTTATTAAAATTGATATGCAAGGCATGCATAACCAATGTTGTAATAACCACAAATGTATCCTGATTCTGAAGTTGAGTTTGATTCAAGGGACTCTAAACATGATGTTGAGATTGATCTAGATTTTGATTTTGATGTTAAATATGATGTTGGTTCAAGAATAAAACCTAACTCTAATTTTGAATATTCATCTACTGTGGATGCTACTACAATGATGTCTTGTTGAACATTTTTTATTAGACAAGTAGTGGTTATGATGGCATAATGGGTTCCATAGAGACTAGTTTGTCAAAGTGAGATTCCTCAATGAGGGAAAAAATGTCAAGAGAAATTTCCATAAAGACTGGCTTAACAAATGGAGGCTCTTTAAAAATAGGACAATGGTTGAGATAATGATTTTCCCAAAGGTAGTTATAATCATTACTAAATGACTTAGTAAATACTAGCTTATCAAAGTGAGACTCCTCAGAAATAAGGATGGTATCAAAAGGTAATTCATCCTAGTTGACTCATCACAAATAGGTGTTTATGTAGAATTCTAGGGGTTGTTTTATATAACCAAGTGTACGCATGGGATAACTCCATTTTTTATCAACATTTAAACACTCATCTACACTGCCATTAATACATATAAGGGATAGGCCTTGTGCACTTACCCAAAGTATAGATAAGAAGGAACCAAGGCCTATATTAGGCTAGTTATGCCATGGTATGAGGCTTCACTAGGGGGACATAAGCAATACACCAAAAACTTAACTCTGGGTTAGATCTAAAGGCATAGGTCTTTCTCATATTAAGATTGAGGTCATAGAGGCTCTTCCCTATCATACACATGCAAATTAAATAGAGGTTGGGTTCACTAGAATAAAATTATACTCACCTTCTATGTAAAATGATGATAACATCAAGAAAATCATAAATACTTCATTAAAGTAGTGAAACCAAAAAAGCAAATGATCATCAATTCACATAATTAATTAAAAGTGAGACATCATAAAACACTTGCATCTCATTAGCAACACTATAAGACATGAAAACTAGACACACTTAATTACATTTTAAGGAAACACCATTAATCATTGTTCAAATTTCATAGCAAGATTTTATATTCAAAATCATAATACTGACAACCCAGAGGCTCACAAATGAGCTTAGGCACATGAAATTAGAGCCAGAGTGGCCTCCATTCTATTTCTAAGCCTTAATGGATGTAAAATTAGAGTTTATAGATCACGGTTTTGAATTCATTCTAATAGAGTTCTACTATGATTCTCCATCTTTTTTCATCCTCTAATTCAATATCCTTATATAAGCCTTTTAGGAACATCTTTGCTAGGGTGGAAGTTGCACATTGAGTGTTGAGATGGAGTTATGTCATCATAACAACTAGATCCATCACCTTATGATTTTTAAGCTCCACTTTCCATATATATTTATATCTTAATTGATGCCTTAAAAATCCAAGAGATGTTTATCCATTAGCTAATTATCACAAGATTTGCACTACATCCTCTAATTGGCTACCAAAACCATTATGCTAACCACTTATAAAAAATATCTAGATGTGATGAAGTGGATATAAATTTGGTGTGAACACTTCAATAATGGGTTATAAGACCAACATTACCCCATATAAAAACCCTAGTCCACCCTTAGACTAATTCATGAAACTCTTGTGAGTGGAAAACTTAGGTGCATTCTCATGGAGTTCTGTAATGAAATCTTTAAAGCCCTTTATGGCTAGATTGATATTTCTTATAACAATATCAATATTAGTTGATGAAATAGTGAGTACCAATGTATTTATTTTATCTATCTCTTTACATAATATTTCTATGTTGATTTGTGCCTTTGCTATATTTTTTTATAATATCTCCCCTTGATCATAAGCATTAGTCTATAGATCATGGAAGAGTTCTTCCAAGGTTCACTCTGGTTCCTTGATCTGATTTCTCAATGAATTCACATTGTTCATTATTTTGTGACCTTTTCACCTTACCTATAAAGTATACCTTAGCCATCGGCTATTCCTTCTCATCTTTTACTTGCTTTAGGTGTACATTTATCACTGTGGCTTGGTTGAAGAAGTTAAATAATATTGCATCTACTACTTCCATGCTCTCCTTCATCTTTACAAAGATATCATCCAATTCTTGGATATTCTTGGATATATCCTTATTTATTGTGACATTAGGGTCTTCCTCTTCCTATTATTATTATGTTGGCTATGGCTATAGTATTTGGAGCATCTACTTCACCAATACACAAATATTATTGACCTCTGAAAGGTTTAAAGTGTTGATGTTGAATAGAAGAGATGGTTCAATCATCTCCATGCACTCAATTTTTTTTTGTAATTTGAACATATTGGCATGTGCTTCCTCCTTGGATTTCTTAAGGAGTTTCTTTAGTTTATTTACCTTGTCATCATTTATGATATTTTGACATGTTACTTTTTTGGCCATTTTTATTAGCGTATTCCTAGATTGGAATGGGTTAATGGCATGTGGTTAATAACAAGGTATTCTTTCCCTTATAATATTTTAATCTAAAATTATTAACCTTTATTACCTTGAATTAGGGCTCATCCATGTAATGATTTAGTGTAAATGAGATGTATTTGTGCATCCTTGTCATGATGGCTTGGGGGCATAGTTTCATTTAAGTATAAATATTCATCCTCTCAATTTTTCTATGTCACTTCCCTAATGTTAATCTATATATCATCCTTTTTAATGGCATCCTTCTCCATGTGTAATTATTCCTCTTAATTGGCACCATTTCTCTCTTTGGTATGCTCTTATGAAGAGTGAATTATCTAGTCATCAGGGGTTACTTCAATGGACTTCTCCCCCTCATCTATTTATTCATCATGGGGATTCTTAATATATACCTCAACGTATTTTTCCTTTGGTTCAAGGTCACCTTATTTTTGTTGGTGATGATTAGTTGTATTTATTTATTACTTTGAGATTCTCATCTTATTTTTATCCAAACACCCATTCACTACTCAAGCGTACCTTCATAACTTCATTTGATTGTCTGGTAGGGTCACTTGGGTCCTATTTGACCACTTATACTTATGTTCCTACACTTTAGGGTAACTTTTGGACCCTCTTTTCCAAATTGGCATTATTTTATTCCTAATCAATTTTTCACTTCTCTTCAAGTGCCAAAGTCTGGTTTATATATTCATCATTGAATCCCATCTTCCTCTAGGCCGCTCTTTTCTCCTTGATAGATTGAAGGGATACTAGGAAGCCTTATCCTTAGATGTTTTTGTTACATTATTTGGTGTGATTATTATCAAGGTTACATTATAGGTAAGGATCATAATTTTTTCAACTACTTTTATCATAGTGCCCACACCACTTTATAGGGCCTCCTAAACATTTCTAGCACTAAGCTCCTCTTCTTCCTCTATTTGTAAGATATATGTTCTTGACCTATATTATTTAGTCTCTTATTCTATTATGGGTTATAGGGACACCTCTCTTTATATATATGCAAGGATCTTGGTAGGTAATGCTATAGGTCCCTTAGTCTTTTTAATTAGATGCTTGCTGGAAGAAACACCCTCTTATTTAAATTCTATATGCTTATTTATGGTAAGTGGCATGATTTGTTGCTTGGAGGATATTTTAAAATATATTCACTTTATAATCTCTTCTAATTTCTCACCCTGCTTCTTCATGAGTGACTTCACCTATAATTTTAGTGTATCCTTTCCTTCATCATCAGCTAGAAGTGGGCAATCATCATCTTTGCCAGGATCTCTAGCCTTCTTGCATAGATTCATCTCATATTAATGATTGAAAATTATTCTATTTATTATTAACCTTTAAAGGGGATAGATGATAGGAATATCACTATCATCATCTTCATCCCTAGTTTCCTTAGATTTGAGGTGCAAAAATTGGTGCCTCATCATCCATCTTCCACAATCTATAGCCATGGCTTGTATATCAATTTAATACACATTTGGGTTTCTCTTCAGCACTGTCATGAAGTATTTGGCCAATAATGTGTAATGTAATCAAAGACAACCTAACATATTTCCATCTATGATTACTAAGCACACCACACAAAAGTGTTGCATCATGGTGAAGTTCATTGTTCCTATGAGTTATTGAGGGAGTTCTTATGGAATGTGTCACTCCTTTCCAAAGGCCTCCACATACCTATCAAACCACCCTTAAACTCTAATTTTATATTTATATGAGAAGCTAAGGGGTAGATGAATTTATATTACTTAATCATTGGGGACTCATGGTTTGGTAAAAACACCCATAGGTGGTCGTCATTACCATATGGCACACATATTTCCTCCATCACCATCATGATAATCATGTATCCCACCAAAAGGTCTCGTGCATCTGATGGCATTCTTATTCATTTTTCATGATCTCCTTTATGATGAAATTTGAGATGTTAAAAATGTCTCCCTGTGATATGTGGTGGGAAATGAAAAGGAATGTTTTACTTATATCTAACCGTTGGTAGTCATGGCAACATTTGTTACTCGCCAAGTATTCTATACCCTTATGCTTAAGTCTTGGATGTCTTTGATAAGGAATTCAAATCTTGACTTGTAGTATCATAGGATATGTATGACTCTCTCTACCTATGCATAATTATCCATATTACCCCATGTGTTTTTTCCTATGCTAGGTAGACCTATGATTTTACTTATGTCTTTCATAAATACTCATGCACCATCCAACAAAATAGAACCAATCACCATGCACCTATGAGAGAAGGAAATGTACCAAGTCTTCTAGTTTTCCAAAGCTTGATAGCTCAAAAATTTGTGTTACACCTATGTTTTATAACTTATCTCTTATGGAGACATCAAATATCATAGCACCTACCTTGGTCTTGTTTCTTGTGTCCACCATCAAGTCTTTGTTCAGTGCCTACATGCTACTACTTATCATATGGTTATAGTTTTTCAAATTGCATACATGGGTGATGGATACCCACTTTTCCCCCACTATGACTTATGGTGGGTAATCCATCTCTCTGTAGGTAATATTTGTGACTCTGGAGATTCACATCCATGATGTTGACTCCTACCAATTTTACCTCAAATTTTATGTTGGCTCCTTCCCTCACTACTTTCACTTTCATTGCATCCTTGTGAACTTATAATGCATTTAAGCTTAGTCTTTTCTTCCCCATACTAAACCTTTTACTATTGAATCATGACAAATTGATAATGTTGAAGCCCAAATTTATGTCTAGTTTTCTTTACATCTATAATAAGTACATCTACACATTAGGCTCTTGAGCTTCTTGCCCTATTAATGGTAGAATGGTTATCCTATCAAAGTCTCTACTTTCCTATTTATTTGTCAAATTACCTCCATTTTCCTCCTCTTCTCCTTATGTCAAAACATAATCTCTTACTTGCTCTTTTGTTCACACCTAAGGAGGTTTTTAAGAATTTGTTTCCTTGTTGGTAGCATTTTCTCATTTGGTGGCTTTGATTCCTTGCTCTGTTCTGATCTCTTGAAAATGATACTAAACCTCCAAACTCTACCATCTCTGGTTTTATATTATATTCTCATCTATCAAATTGATGGATGACATCATTTAGATCATTAAAATCTCTTAAAATCCACAAAATCTACTAAACTCCATTTCCATTTACTCATTAATGTGGATCTTTATTCTTCCACCATCATAGCATTAATTTTGCTACTAGTTTATTTAGGGAAGTAATAAGTAATTCAAACAATCACTTTCCAATGATTGTTGGGTGGGTGCCATCTATCAAAAGGGTCATTTTTTTTCACTTTTTTCATCTTGGTGTGACCTTCATCTTCCTTTTTGTTACCTAAGCATAACACTTCACATGCATGCAACTCAACCTCCTAAGTTCCATCTCTTCACTAGTGCTATGGTTTCTTTCAAGCATGACTTAAGTTATTGGTTGATTTTTCTATGCTTTACTATCTCTTGCTTTAGTCTCCCCTAGCCCATACAAATTCTTTCATTGTTACTCTAGTTCTTCATTGTCTCCTCATGATTTATTATGCACAAACATCTTGTGTTCTTTACTTGTCAATTCATACTTATAGTTTATTTAGCTTGGTAGACTACACACATGCCTAAAAACTTAGATGTTTGGACTTAAATTCTTAAAAAATGACTGTGCTTGAGTCAACTAACTAGATTTATGTAGGTTTAAGTAACATAAATGGTATACTATGGGCTTGTAAGTGCCATGCTTATTCAAGGAAAAGAAACAAAACAAAAGGAAAAGAATTGGCTCATGCCAATTTTATTATAGTCACAAGATAAAGTGACCAATTTTTGATGGGAAAGATAGAATTAGATGGTGAAAGTGCCATCCTAATGATGGTATAATTTCAATCTATTGTTTTTTAAATTCCTAGGTAAATTTTCACCTATCAATGTGCATAATTTACATGCGCTAGTCTCTAAGATGTTGTGAATGACATAAGGTCCCATCTATCAGATTTATAATTTACCTAGGTGTTGTAAGTACTTAGAATAATATAAAAGGACTAATGGAACTACTATAAACATCTTTCCCTTGAATTTATTATCATTCCATGTCTTCTAGTGAGTCTTTTCTATCTATTAGATCCATCATGATTGGGCATGTGTCTCGTCTAGCCTCTCCAAATCTTCTACACATGCATTTAAAGACTCTTGGTCATCTAATTAACTAATATATGTAATGTGCAGCAAGGGCAATAGGAAATCCATAAGTAAAATGTCCTTTATGCCAAACAATAGTTGGAAGGTGTCACCTTGTTTATGTGCTTGTATGTTGTGTGATAGGCCCATAACACCACTAACACATGGTCATCCCAATCCTTGCAACAAAAATCACATATTTTTGTGATGCATGTCCCCAATATTTTATTAAAATATTCTACAATGCCATTATCTTGGGGTTGGTAGGGTGTTATTTTATGGTACACCACCATATACTCTAATAATAGGATCTAAACTATTTCATTGATGAAATGTGCACAACGGTTGCTAATCAAGCTGAGTAGGCATCCATACCTACTAATAATTTTTTTCCAAACAAATCTTTCTACTTTAGTGGCTAAAAAATCTTTGGTTATCAATACTTTAACCCACTTGGTGAAGTAATCTGTAGTATCCAAAATGTACCTTGCACCTATTTACTTTTTAGTAGGAGTAACAGACCCAAAAAAATCAATGGTTCATTTTTCAAATAACACCTAGGCAAGGATGGGGATGAGGGGCATCTCGTACCAATGGTTTGGATTTCTAGTACACTGGCAAACATCACACATTTTAGCATATGTTTTCACATCATGAAACATGGTTAGCCACCACAAGCTTGATTGTATCACTGTTCACATTGTGGCATCTGTAGCATAATGGCCTCCAGTAATCCCTTGATGTACCTATTATAGTAATGAGTCCCATTCATGCTCTAAGACAAATTGGTGCATGATATCATCATGACATAATTTTTATGTCTTTACTAATGAGTTTAAAATGGGTGGCATGAACTATAGGTTGCTTCTTCTTCTCTTTAGTTATCATGGCTTGAGCTGTAGATCTAGAGGATAGAAATGTGGTGATTTCTACTAAGTCTTTCAGTATGCATTAGATCTTATAGAGTTAAACATTGGGCATATCATCTTCAATTGTAACTATCTCATATCCATATTTAATGTGGGATAGATGGTATGGGCTTGAGTTTTGATTTCTAGGCTTTATTAAAGTGGAAAATTGGAATTATTGAAAAAAATGATCTAATAGAAAATACACCCATGCAAAACAAGCTTGTTCACCAAGTACTTAAGCACCTAGTGATTGGTAAAGAATAAAAATGGGGTTACTATCAAATATTGTTTGAACTTTTATATGGTGTAGACCGTGGCAAGTTCCTCTTGCTCAATTATGGTGTAATTTTTTTCTTCCTTGGTCAGTTTCATGGTTGCAAAAGAAATAGGATAATCCATTTTCCCATTTCTTGGTTATACAAGAATGGCACCGATTGCAATATCAGAGGCATCGACATGGACATCGAAGGGAGTTTCCCAGTTAGTAGATTATAGTATTAGTGCACTTGTTAGATTTAGCTTTAGTGTCTCAAAAACATCTTCTTATGTTTCACCCCAATAGAATGAGCCATCCTTTCACAAGATTTCTTCTAATAGAACTACAATCTTGGCATAATTCTTTATAAACTTCTTGTAATATATGAAATGTATAAGAAAGGCATAGATGTATTTCTACATTGATAGTGTTTAAAGCTAAAGGATGATTGTAATCTTGGTGGGATCAATAAGAAAACGATCCTTGTAGATGGTGTGCCTAAGCAATGTGCTAAATGGCATCACAAAAATACACTTCTTGAGATTCAAAGAGATTTATAACTATTGGTACCTTTCAAATATTAGGCAAAAATCATCATAGTGATCTTTTACAAATCCATACACTATCCAATCATCTAAATATACTTTGAGGGACTTATGAATTAAGTCTTTGAATGTGGTGATCACCACCTAGGAGAAAATGAATGGAACATTCTCCAGCCTAAAGGGCATTACATTATACATGAAACATCCTGATTTGATCATAAAGGTGGTTTTGGGCTTGTCCTCCTCCTTGATCTAGACTTGATGGAATCCTAGGAATCTATCAGTAAATGTGTATATTTTGCAACCTATGATGCCTTCCAATAATTTATCAGTGAATAGAGTTGGTAAGGGGTCAGTTATGTAAGTGATGTTAAATATTATCTAGTCAACATAGATTTAAATCCACCCATCCTTTTTAATGTTGATGACCATGGGGCTAACCCATTCAAACTCCTACATTAGGTAGATAAGTCCTACAACTAGCATGCCATCTATCTCAATTTCGACCTTGGCATGAAGATTTGGGTTCATTTTGTAAGGTTGATTTCTAATGTGTCTCATGCCTTAAACTAATTTAATGCTCATATTCCTCAGGAATAAGTGGAGGCTTTTCATATCTTTATATTTTCATAGGAACAAGTCTTGTAATTATTTTTAGAGATCAACAATACATGCTAGTTTTATATCAAACTAATGGGTGCCTAGACTGGAAATTTTGGGTTCCCCCTCTGAATTGATATCTACCTTAGTAGTTTTTAAGGTACCCAATAGGGTTCTTTATTTTTTTGGTGTGAATCCTCAACTTTTATACTACCCTTAATTGTCTCGACCCAATGATGGGTATGGTCTTCTTCTTCCATGGTGCTATCCTCAACTCAGTGCACTAACTTCTTTTTCCCTACCAAATTCTTCTAGTTGTACACTTTTCATGTGTCATCATATTCATCACTAGAGTCATTATTCAAAAATTATTCTTCAAATAATGCAGGGAGTGTTAACCCTTTTTCACTAAACATTTACCTTAGGTGCTCTTCCAATATATTGGTGTCCTCAAACACTAACCTTTGAACTATCTTTAATGTCTCAATTAGTTCAATATTTTATAAATAAAAGGATAAGGTATTAACAAACCACTCCTTAAAGGCATCCAAGTCTATTGTTTCATGGTGCATCTCATTTATTATGTACCACACCCATGCCCAAGTCTTTAAATTTATGTATAAGGTGTGCAACCATAGATTTCTTGGGGTATTTTCACTACAAATAATCCATTTTTATTCACAAAGACATACATGTGCTATGGGACCAAATTCACTAAAGTAAGCTGAAATGTCTATGTCATTAATTCTTTTTCCAAATCTATTGTAGATGGATGCTTTTACATCATGCTAAGTTGGCAAGCTAGGCTTTTGTGTTACCCACCAATTAGTGGCAGTGTTTTTTAATGTGTACACTAGTGCACCTATTATATCCACCTCCTTTGGGATGCATGACTCAATCTCACAAACATAGTCTTCCAAATGATTACTTAATATCTTAGGAGTGCAATAAGTTTGCCCTTACTGAGGTAAAACACTCTTTCCCCCCATTTTTTGGCATAAAGGGACCCATATTTTAGGAGTACAATCAATATGTATCTAACCTATATTTACTATTTTTGGCACCTTTGATCACACCAAATGGTACTATCAGCCAATGGTATCATATGCTTCCTTAACCCATCGATTTTAAGCAATATTTTTGGTGTCTAAGGCTAAATGTCCATCTTCTTAAAAGAGGATTCCTTGATCATTTGGCTCTAGATTATTATCACCTTGCACTATAATGTTATAGATATGGTTGATTTCATCCTCAATATCTACTCTCTCAACATAAGGAGGTCCTTAGTCATTTGAAAGAGGTAAAACTACACTCTCTTTTCAATTCTTAAAGGTAATGTAGTGCCTTTTGAAGCACACATCTACATTGTTCATGTAACACCATGGCCTTATTAAAATCATCAGGTAGTTATCCTGATCTACTAACTCTATTACTTTGAAGTTAGCCTGGAATATAATACCCATGATATCTATAACTGTGCTATTTAAAATTATGATAGGTTATGCCTAGGTCTTATTAGCCATAAAGAGAACATAAGGGGAAGGTCTCAAAGTTGGGATAACCATTTTCTCTTAAATAGTCTTGGTCAATATGTTGATCTCAATGCCTATGTTTACATTAACCTTGTAGATAGACCATTTGTCAATAATGGCATCCACCATGAGTTCTTGGTCATATTCAACATTCTAAGTATGTCAGACTTCTCATACCCTCTCCATGCATGGCATGAAAACCTTAAATTTTTTTTAACATACATATTATAGGAGTAAGTTATTTAATAGGGGTATAATACCATCAGCCTATATGAGGCATAAAATCTCATTAAATTCTTGTACTTTAGCCCCTCATCTATCCTACTTCTTTCAAGAGGTGATAATCTACACTTCTAGGTTTCATGCGAATTGGATCTCCCTTTAAAATTTTTGGATTATGATCATAGCCTACTATAGTATGTCCTTATAGCATGTTGGTTTTGGGTATGGTGAAAATTTTGGTTTAGGTCATGTTATGAATTAATTTCAACCCTTATCCCCATACTCAAGGTGTAACTCAGGTAGTGGAGCATATCCCAGCTAAGTGGTCATTCCACTATGAGTAGTTGTCTACAACTTAACTTCTATTGTGTGTGTAAGTTTGTCCTTTGGGTTTTTTTTTTCTTCTACTCATGCCTAATCATCCCTATGCCCTTGTCTACTCTAGGCCTACCTTGAATCAACTTTTTGTAAAGGTCAAGGAATTCTTTGACTTTATGTATAGCTCAATAATACCCACACATGGGATGCATAGGGTAGTCATGATGATAATGACATATTGAGCCATACTTATAACATGAGCACATAAAGAAAATTTCACCACCACATCCTCCTCCTCTCTGGCACCTCATTTCATCCTAAATCTTGTATTCTATTGGTTGTATCCGTCATTCCCTTGGTTTTATTTCCATTTGACTACTATTGTAGCCTATCATGTTACCCTTGACATATTTTCATGCATTTTATCAAACACCCAACAATCAATAGTAGTATGGGTGTAAGAATAACATATACAACATTAGATGGTTGTGTTGACTTAGTTGGTGTATTTCAATAAAGGATAGTTTTTCATGTCATGTGTTTCTCAACTAACTTCATAGCTTAGAAGCATAACATGCACATTCCTCGATGGGAAATTAGTTTTATTATGGCCTTCTAATTCATATTCAATGCATCATAGTCCACTTTTAGCATCATGCATAGATCTGACAATAATATTTTAGAGATGGGATACATAGATGTAATCTATGCATCCATAAATAAGCTAATCTTAGTATTTGCACTTTTGAATTCCTCATAAATGAGTGTGGTTTCAACCACTTCTTGGGGTTTTTTAAAGTATTCATGGAAAGTAATCTTAGGAATGGCATGGGAAACCCCCTAATAAACCACTATGCATGTTGGGAAGGGTGAATATCATAGGGAGATTTGATAAGAGAGTTTTAAAGTATGTATCATATAAGCACACACTCTCTAAGAGTCCTTGGGTAATTTATTTCAACATGGTTATGTTATATTGTTTGAACTCTAGGATGTCAAAATCATTAAATAATACATCCTTTAGGTTATCATGGTCAACCATGGATTGGTTTTGATTAAAATTTCTATACTCAGTGTGGACATAATCAAGTATATTAATCACAAAGTAAGTAGTCTTGCATTCTAATCAGGTTATGCCTCATCCATGCCACTATAGTTCACACTTTATCATATGTTCCATAGCATTTTCCATGTTGTGATACTCTAGGAGGTGCATAGACATTTCTTATTAGATCTGATATGGGTGAAACTATTACTTATGTTGCTTATCCTTCTTAGTAGTGGTCCTCTAATGCTTCCATCCTTAGCAGTAGGAATTGGTCCTATCATTCTTACTAGTATAGTTTATTCCATTATTGTTATGTTGCTTATTTGTGGTATCAAACCACTTCCTATGGGCTATTTCCCACCTTGCATTACTAACATTGGATATGTTGGTATTCTCATGTTTAATTTGTGGTGATATAATGCTCAATGGTCTATAGGTAGTTGCACTTAGCTCCTTGTATGTAATAATATATTCAATAACAAAGTTACAATCCAAATATACAAAATGTCTAAGTTTTAAGGCATTTTCATGGTTAATAAAAATTTATGTATTATATTCAAGGGAGGTATTAAGTGTGTGATAATACACCATAGGTTAAAAATGGGTAGGTGCATCAAACATATCTACAATCACCAAATTCTATAGGAACTCAATAAATTCCACACCTATTAAGTGTTGAGCTCAGTCCATCACTTCGTTATACCTATCTTCTCTATAGTAATGTTTTTCAAGAGATCTTTCCCCATGCCTTTCTTATTTTATAGGTTCTAGATCCTCCATCATTTGATGCCATCTCTTATTATAAGCTTGTCTTCTAAGGTCTTGAAATTCAATTTGACCATCCATTTCCATTACACCTCACCTAGACATCCCCCTCTTCCCCTTTATGTATCTCATATGCAAAATAATTTTAACCTTCCATCACCAAAGTTTCATAACCATAATCAACCATTATTTTCTATTAAGCTTTGTGTTGAACTCATTCATGAACATGCCTCTAGGATTGCATAAGAATTGGTACTCTACTTCTTCATGAAACAAATAAATTGATACTTTGAACTCAAGTACATAGTTATTTAGATCTCTTTACCACCATTTATCCATTGATCTAGTATATGTAACATCTAGGATGCCAAGCCTCTCTAGTGTTCCTTTATCCACTCATATCACCATCTATATCTTCTTATATGCGTTGAATATGAATCTAACCACTTATACACATGATCAGGTAATTCATAAAAAAATACCTCATATAAAGCATCATATATGTTACCTTGAACCCATTTTCTTGGCTTTTGTCCCTTGCATGTTGGATACTTTTATGAAAAACTATTTTATACCTATTACATCCAATACTCAATGTTTTTAAGAGAATTTTGGTACATAATTATATCACACCATCATAACAATAAAACTCAACATGGGTCCCAATAATAGAACCAAAATGTTGTGAAGATCTAGGTGTAGTTTAATGTAAAAAACCACAAGCATGGGATAACTCCCTTTGAATGCAACATTTAAACACTTAGTTATACTATAATCAATCCACATAAGGCATTGGAATTATGCACTCATCCAAATTATAGCTGATAAAGAACTAGGGCATGCATTGGGCTAGTTATTCCATGACATGAGGATTCACTATGGGGACTTAAGTAATGCATTGGAAACTTAACTTTGGGATAGATCCATAGGCATAAGCAATTATCAAGTTATTCTCAAGGTTATATAGGTGATTACATATCATAAACATGTAAATTAAATAAGGGTTAGGTTATTTGTATAGACCAATACTCACCTTCTATGTAAAATGATGATGATGTCAAGAAAATTATATAGACTCCATTAAAGTAGTGAAACCAAAAAAAACACATGATCATCAATTCACATAATTATTTAAAAGTGAGACATCAAGAAACACTTTCACCCCATTAGAAATACTAAAAGACATTCAAAATCTACACACTTAAGTACATTTTAAGGTAACACAATTTGCCATTATTCAAAGTTCATAACAAGATTTTATATTTAAAATCATAATACTAACAACCTAGAGGCTCAAAGATGAGCTTGGCCATATAAAATTGGAGATAGAGTGGCCTCCATTATATTTCTAAGACTTAATGTCAAATAGAGCATATTTTATAGAACATGGTTTTAAATTCATTCCACCAGAGATTTAATGTAGTTGTTTGTCTTTTTCAATCCTCTAGTTTGAACTCTTTAAATAATATTTTTAGGAGCATTTTTTCTAGGGTAGAAGTTTCACACTGAGTGTTGAGCTAGAGTTTTATTATCACAACCACCAACTCCATGAACCATTTATTCCTACACTCTAATTTCCATCTATCTTTATATCTTTATCAATTCCCCAAATATTTAAGAGATGGTTAGCCATTAGCTAGTTGGTGTAATATTTACACTGCATCTTCCAACTAGCTACCGAAACCATTAATCCAACCACTTACAAAATATATCTGGATGCACTGATGTGGATGTCAAGTTGGTACAAACACTCCACTAATAGGTTAGGTACCTAATAGGTGTTTCAATAAAAACATTATTGATTGGTTAGTTCTCTTGGCCTTGGTTTACAAGTAGTTGTAAAATACTAATTTTCAACACATTTTGGTCTTCCAATGATTGGATTATTTAGAGAGGTAATGATTGGCTATTTTATAGCTTGATGATTGGCATGGGTTTTTTAAACTGGGAGAAGGTTGGCCCTTGATGCATAATGATCGGTGGTTGGATAATAACCTCTTTGTGAATAGGCTCAACTGAGATGGGCTTAATAAAGACTAGTTTCTAGTCTAAGATGGTAATTATGGCTTCTCTAGTCATATTTGTACAACCTCATTAGGATAATGAGATACCATACGTGGAAGGGCATATACTGGTAATGGTAGGACACTATAAATCTTGGTTTCTATCTCAAGCTAAAGGACAAGGTCTTGGAATGGTAATGGTAGGGTGTTATGAAGCTTGGTTGCTTGCATAAGTAAAAGGATGAGGGCTTAGAATGGTAATAGTAGGGTGTTATGTAGTTTGGTTTCTATCATGAGCCAAAGGATGAGGACATAAAATGATAATGATAGGACATTTTTCAACTTTATTCCTATCATGAGCCAAAGGATGAGGTCTTAGAATGGTAATGGTAGGGAATTACATAGCTTGGTTTGTATCACATGCCAAAGGATGAGGTCCTAAAATGGTAATGGTAGGGCATTATGAATCTTGGTTGCTCGCACAAGCCAAAGAAAGAGGGTCTATAATGGTAATGGTAGGGAATTTTAAAGCTTGGTTTATATCATAAGCCAAATTATGAGGTCTTGGAATAGTGATACTTGGACATTATGCATCTCGATTACTCACACAAATCGAAGGAGTATTAATGGTATAAGTAGGGGATAGAGTGGAATTAGCATTGAAAGGGCGAACTCAATACATTAATCATCCTAATTAAGGTATCACCACATACTATGATTGATTATATTTGTGTTTTTCTCTATATTGAGTATTGTAAGTAGGATAAAGATTCATCTCGCAAACTACATCATCACTATAAGAATATTGAAAAATGTCATCTTGTGTGACCATGTTATCATAACCTAGAGTATACATGGACTCACTATGAATGTAATGATACATATCCAAGTCAATGATTAATGTTTTGAAGAAAGGCCTAGAGTTCTAAAAACTTTGAAAAATAAGGTCCAAAGGATAAATGGTTCAAACATAGTCTAACTTTGTCTAAGAAATGGAGTCATATCTCTAAGAATCTTTGTGCTAAAACTTGGTTTAAAATAATCTAACATAAAATGTCTAACAGTAAATGTCTTACACAAAAAGGTCAAGTACATGAATAAAAATTAGAATTCCAAACTTAGGTGTAAAGTGTTTTAAATAGTTATAAATTAGATCTAAGGAAATAAATGTTGCTAGGTCTTTTGGAAAATAAGGCACAAAAGCTAGGCTCTAAGAAGCATTGCTAAGTATTATGGAAAAGGCATAAAATATATAATTTAATCAAAATAAGGTCTAAAAGGCAAGAGAGTTAATATGAAAAATATGAAACACTTTGACACAAACTAGGCATCTATATTTAAACATTAACTTGGTCATTTGGATAAAGACATGAAAAAATAGGCATATGGAAGATAGACTACTTCCCCAAATCAAGGCAAAAAAGTAGTCTATAAATTGATTAAGGAATTAACCTAAGTTACACAACCCAAAATTGAATGGTGAACACTTAAGCCATAATTACATGAGGAATATGCATAAAACAATTAATATTTGGTTTTTAACTTATCAATGCTAATTTTTAACTCAACTTAGAAAACTAGGTTTCTCAAAATAGACAACACGATTAGACAATAATAAATGAGATGATGATACTAGGTATAAATCTAAAAGGCACACATGTCTTTTGAATTATAATTTGGATACAAGGCAACAAGTCTTTGAAATAATTTTAATATAATAATAGCATTATCATTCTCTAAATATATGGAAAATGGTTTGGTTTCAAGACTTTAAGGCACAAGACTTGGAATGAACTAGGTAGCATAACGACAAACTTTCAGAATAAATGGCACACACATAATAGTTTAAAAAATGATTAAGGTGAATGTGTGATGTCAAATATATTTCATAACTCCTCTTGAAACAAACGATTGATGTGTAAACAAGACTTATTTGTATGTGGCATGATACAAAAAATAGTTAGGCATAAGACCATGCAAATAAAAAATAAAAAAGACATAAACACCTAAGTGCAACATCTTAAATCCTAAAAGTGATAAGGCTACATCATACTTTCAGATTTCATCCATATAACTACTCTTGAAAATATTTTAAATTTTTAATCCAAAAGTTAAAAGTGCATGAAAAGTAGAGTCTTAAGGCCCCCTCTTCCCTTAAGAGTTTATTCATCGACATGGAACTTCGGGCTACTTTACCTACATAAATAGTATGCCCAAAACAAGTGGGTTTTTTCTAAACTATCAATTTACATTCATCTATAAATGGTCCTAAGTGTGGTTAACACTAGAGATGTAATCATGTTATTTAGATCCACATCAACTAACTTGTTGTGAAAAGGTATTGTCCTTTTCACAACCACTAATCCATCAATTGCTCTATGTATTTATATGTTAAAATTGCCCCTACTTTCTAAGGTCAAGTACCACTAGTATATCTTGTTTCAATAACTCAAAACAAGCATCCCAATGGGTAATCCTCAATTTATATACCCCACTATGGAATGGGGTTAAAATGATGCCAAGATATGAATTCCTAGGTCAACACATCCCTAAATAACTCATTACGAGGTAATGAACTCCTACTCATAATCCGAAATTAATAAATAAAGATAAGTGAAAGGACTTTAGGGTCATTTTGGGGTCATCCAAATCATTTGAATTTGGGAAGGGCCATTAGCAACTTTCCTTCGATGCTTTTGGACCAAAGAAATAAAATCAAAGAGTGAGAATTTTTGGTCATCTGAGTTCCTTAAAGGGGATTTGGGAGAGAATACATGCATCACTCATCTTACTAAACAAGCACTTTCAACAAACAAACATAAAAACAAAAACTCTTATGAGTATTTAACTAATGTGGGAGTTTATTTTATGGCCCCAAAATGAAATTTGTTATGAATTTTGAGCCCCTTGGCATTTGTTATTGATTTTTTTTGGAAAAAAAAAAAAAAAGTAAAAGAGGAAAATAACTAAGTAATTTTTAAGTACCAAAGACATCATGTGTATTTTTTAATTATTCTCAATTTTTTCTTATCTCACCTCAGTACTTGTAATTTACTAGAGGTTTTGCCTGCTTAGAAGCCCAAAATCAAGTGAGAAAATGACATTTCAAAATTAGCTCTTGTGTTTTATGTTTTCTATCTCAGAGATTGATCATCATCAATCCACAAAGATTGATGTCAATCCATAGATATCAATGTTGATCCATAGAGATTGATGTTAATCAAGAATATCATCAATGTTTCCCTATAAAACATAGAAAAACAAAGTATGTTTGGATAGAAAAATGGTTAATAACATGAGCTTAAAAATAAAATATCCCACTATATCTTTTAATAAATAGGTTATATAAACAATACTGCACATCCTCAAACAAAAAATGAATATAATAAAAAATGAATAAAAACCTTATTAGCCATGTTCTTTCTATTTTCTAATTTTCACATAAAGATCTTGGTCGATCCTTGTAATGTGTGACTTGCTTAAAAAAATACATAAAAAACAAAGTAAAAACTCAAAACTTGAAGATTTTTATGCATCAATTAGAAAAATTAAAATTGATCATATCAATATCCTTGGTTATATGGGATTATTTGTCCCACTAGGCATGCCAACATGTGGACAAGGAATATGTAAAGGATAGGTTAGTATTATGTTAGTCCAAGAAATAAAACTCAAATAAACACACTAAAATGCTAACACCTCTATCTTAGACACTAGGGAGAACATAGGTAACAAGCATGCATAAAATAAAATAACACCTTATTTTACCTTCTTTGGAACTCAAAATGGCTTTTTGAATGTCTTTATAAACTTGTGCATCAAGAAGTCTTTAACAATGAATCTTTCTTGACTCCTCTCCTTATCACCTTGGATCTGATTACTTAGTTTAAGATTTGATCATGGTAATACTACTTCTAAGGAATTTAAGAACTATAAAACTACTCTTCTCAAATCTTTGAAGACATTTTTACATAATAAATTTTCACTGAAATATCTTAGAATTCAATAGACATGGACTTGTATTTATAGCCTAGAGAATTAACTCTCACCCAAGGTGAGTTAAGGTTAAGTTTAAATATGAAATGGGTTAAAACTTATCATAGGTGAGTTGAGACTAACTCTAGTTGAGTTAAAATTTATCATGTAATTATTATCTTTAATTACTAGACATGGCTCTCAAATTAGATATTTTAGGGTATTTTTAAAGATCTTGACAACTCATAAAGGTAACGATGAAAAGGCTTGATATTTTGATTTTTAAAATTTCCATTTTTAGATATTCATTAATTTCAAATGGATAATTCAACCAAGCATTTAATCTTTTTTAATTAGATAATTAATTTTGATTGTCATTTTATCTCTTTCAATATTTAATTAAGTCCCCCATTTAATGGGTCCATAGGCTAAATTGATAGTTGTTATGTCACAAGGTGCTTAGGGATGAATCTATGAGAGGTTATTATTGCATTTGGGATAGTATACCAAATATGGATACCTCAACATGATTCTAAGCATTGATGAATGAGGTGCAACCAAAATTGAGACATTCAATGATTCTTAGGCTTATTTTTCAATGTTTGGTAGGAATCAATTTGAAGTTTAGTCAAAATCCCATTGTGGCCGAAATTGGATGTCTACAAGAGTTAGTCAAAAACACCTTTTTATTTCATAAAAATTTACCTTAAAGCTTTTTAAATAACCTTAAACTTCTCAAAGAAGTTTGACATGTTTATACAAGTTGATTAAGGGGGTAATAGGACTTGAAGACAAACCTAATAACCTATGATAAAATTTTACCACGATTCTTCACACCATGACATGACTAAAATAGTATAATACCAAAATAACCATTACCTTAATTTTATCAAATTAACCTTAACTTATGCTAATAAGGTTTTAGAATGACCTTCTGAAGAACACATAAGGCATGATAAACGTTTAGACAAGACCATAAGATGTACAAGAATTATTTTACCTATAGGGGTTGAACTTTTGACTTTGCGGGGTCAAAATTGGTCAACAAGTATTTCAATAAAATTTTGACATACAAAAGCCATAAGTCTTCATGTTTCACACATCTAGGGCATCATGTGATTTTACTAAATATAATTTGATAAAAGTTATAACACTTGACTTATAATAAAATTACATATGGTGCAATTGCATCAACATCAAACTAATTCTTGAGATACACTTATTTATATATGACATCATGGCATCTTCTAAACACATGATAAGTCTATGTGGCATACCTATAAAAGTAAGTTTCCAAATTTGAATTAAATGAGTAAAATAAGCCTAGAGCCATTAGACATTAATGGTGCATAAATGAGAATTGAATCAAACATCATTAAATATATATACTAAAATTTATAAGAGACATTTATTTATTGATTATAAAAGAGCCCAAGTGAACGTGCATTCTAAAAAGAGCCAAAAGACCTAGTTTTCTATGTTTGCTTAGAATTGATTCCATCAAGTTAACATTTGAATTATCAACTTAATTACACAAGTAATATATAAGTAAGAAATGTATTCATCATACAAGGTATATAAAATAGATTTTATACCATCCAAGTTCTCTATTAAATATTTAACTGAGATTTTCAATACATTATTCGACTCGATTGTGTTCAATAGTAACTATGTGAATTACACCTCTATAGGATGTTTTGGATAATGTTTATGCCCACTAATTTTAATAAATATTAAAATATAAATAAAATTAACTATTAGTATTTTTTATACACATGAAATATCAATAATTAAATTTTATAGCTGTAAATCCTAAAATGATGCCTTGCATTGACCTACTTCAAGACTTATTTTTCATAGGAAAGGTATCTAATGGATTCTTACATAATGAAAATAATGTGATAGTTATGGATTATATATAAAGGGATTGTTTTAAAATATATTTATGTGTTCCCCTCATAGATGATACCTAATATGGGATGAGGATCACATTGTGGAGGAAAAGCAACACAATTGAGGATTCATTGAGAAGATGGATAATCCTAGGAAAGAAGGTAAGCCTCAAAGATACTTCTCCAATCCCATTCACCAAATTCAAAATTGGATTCAAAATTATGATGGCACTACCAAATAGGTTGTATGTATGTGCTATAATCCATTATATTTGATTAGAATGGGTGCCACTAATGGACATGCTTCTAACATCAAAACTATCCATTGCCCTAGGTGAGATCATCAGTGTCAAACTCCATAAGAAAGTTTTCAAAAAGGATAAGAGGATATTTTTTGGTCGCTTCATCATGATGTTTTACTTTATGGATTCCATCATGGATATGGTATATGTGTATAATTAATTGCTATGGATCCTAGCCATACACTGTATAAAGAACATGATATGTGACTTTTACTCCTTACATATTTAATCCTACATGTCAAATATTATTGTAATTGTTGAGAACATATATACTCAAGTCTAGATGGCCATCCATGAGGAACCACTACCCTAGGTCTTAGATCTTATCAAAAATACACTATGGCCAAGGTGAGACTAGTGGATTTATCTATATTATACTATTATATTTATTGAGGGAATCAAAGTGGGACCCTTGTGCTTGCCAACATATTATCTAGACAAGATTACACAAGAGGAAATGTCATATCAACTCTAGTGTAATATATATGAATATATGAGGAGAAACACAAAGGCCTTTTCCATGGATCTTATTTGATCTTGGGCTGAATGAATTACATCAATAGGAAGCACTTTGGTGTTGTTTAGGGCATAAGAGAGTTGTATTCATTAGTATCTTTGTGACATAGGGATTGGTACCCAAGAGGAGAAATTAAGAAGTACATTATTGGCCTAGGCATCTCATACATACATGTGCACTATGATCATGATTTCCTCTTCCTAAATGCCAAAGATGATGTGGAGGTATTGGCTAAGATGAAGATAACTAGGTATATAAAGGACCTTCTGAGGGAAATACAAAGGATCCATTGTTCATAATTATAAAGGATCAAACTCAAATTCTACCTCCAAATATATGGGATTCAAATAATTATTGATCCTCATATCCCTCCTAGTCAATTTAGCTAAAATGGAAGCCTTCCCAGCCTTCATCCCATGATGTCATGAAAATTGTGAAATAAGAAGAGGACATGGATGAGGCCCTTACTACAACAAGTTACCTTAGAGGAATAGGGGAACCAATTATTATTTATTCTTATAATTCCTCAAACTCTATCCCTCTTACTATAAATATGGTACTAGCAACATTGGATGTAGATGTATCATTTTCATTACTTCCCTGGCCACTCATTTAATTGATTGGATAAAAATTAAGGTCTATAAGAGGCAAAAAGCTCATTAGAACACTCATCACCTAATTACCACTCCTGTGAGTTCAATTATTGAGGAAGTGTCATAATGGAGGCCTACAAATGAGGGAGAAGAACTAGAAGAAGATGAGGAGGAAGAAATTGAAAAGGCAAAGGTCATGAGACTGTACTGACTAAAAGGTAAGGAACCGATAGAAATGGAAAAATTAGGTGTCCCTAGTCCTATTTTAAATTCTAGTTTACCTTCTATAGTACATGTTTCCCCTTATTTTGATTCTTTTCAGTAGTATTTAAATATTATTTTAGTATTGTACCTCCAAACTACTAAAGTAACCACCACAAGTTCTAATATTTCTACCTCTCAAATTTTTACAAGGGATACTAGAGATAATAATTTCTATTCTAAGAAAACTATAGGAGTTCATATTTTCATAAAGGTGCACAACCATTGACCTAATCCACCTAGTTAGTTTTATCAATACCATAGTCTATCATGTCTTATCCAAATATGATTATGACATTTACAAAAGCTAATAAAAACACAACCTATATTGTGAACCTAATTCCCCAAACTAACATATTGGACTGGTAAAAGATTATCCTCCCATCTCTACTAGACCCCCTTCAAGTAAGAGGCTTAGTTCTCTCTTTAGAGTATATTATGTCAAAGGTAATGAGTCAGGCCACTCAACTAGCTAATATAGGGGAAATTATAATTAAATAATGGCCAAGGGACTTAAGTGCCTAGGCTACTTAATGTATAAACCTAGTCAATTTGAATCTTCCTAATCCTCGAAGAGAAACAAAATGCATTTTCCTTTTTTAAAAAGAAGAATCATAGAAATGGGTAATCCCCATATAATGAATATTTTGTGACCTATTTATAGACCCACACTGAGACCTTAATGGAAATCCATAGAGGCACTTATTAGGCTAAGTAAGAGCTAAAATAGGAGATAAATATGGTGATATAATAACAATATATTATGCATATTCCCATAGAAATATAAGATGATGTGAAAAATGTATCCCTTAAATTGTATAATATTGTTGACACTATTAGTACAATAAAATTTGAAATGTCTCCACACCTAGATGAGAATATTAAATTATTTAATTATTTTAAGGAATAAAAAAATAAATTAAACTTTATCATAATTTTAACCATAATTAAGGCCTTTGGCCATTTGGATCTGATGACTCCTATTGAGTTAACTAATTCCCTCAATTTGGTAGTTATCATAACATAAGAGGCTCATCAATGGTAACTAGTACACATGCCTTAATTCTAAAATTGGCTAAGTGTGAGAAAAAAGATATGAAATTTCACATGAATTAAAGTTGTCTCAAGTAAGGGACACTTTAGGGATTTTGATTGATAGAGCTAATTTTGATAAGTTACTTCAAACAACTACTATAAATTTTAAATAAAGTTTTCAAGGATGCGTAAGAGAAGAGATTGAGCAAGATATTGGTTTTGTTAGGAATAATGTGATAGAGGTACAAATAATTAAATTAAAGTTTAGAAGTTTAAATCAAAAACATGGTTTCATACTCATAGATCTATACAAGGTACATAGACTACCCCTTTTCAACATGGACATAATCAAAGCTCAATATGATCGAGCCTACAAGTGTTTTAAGGAATTGAAGGAAAATAAAAAATCTATAATATGAACTTTTAGTTTAACTCTATCAATAACTTCAAGTGATACTCTCTTAGCCATGCAAACTCCAATGTCAAGTGAACCTTAGTGGACTAAGATATTATTGTGAACAAGGAATGCATAGAGGGAGGTTAGTATATTGTTAGTTTAATAAAATACTATTATAATAACACACTAAGCACCTAACACCTCTATCCTAAACACTAGGTAGATCATAGGTAACAAAAATACAAATTAAAGCACAATTAGAACATAAAAAACTATTTTTTTACCTTATTGAGAGCTCTAAATGGCTTGTTAAAAAGGATTGCCTAGTTTGTGCATCAATAAATCTTCATCAACAGAGATTTATTTACTTGGAACCTTAGTTTGGGTGATTATATTATGAATTTGGCATGGTAAAACTACTTGAAAGGCTTGTCTCTCAACAAATGAGAATTATAACTTTGGCTTATGAGAGGTTAAATATCAATAGGTGTGGCCTTGTATTTATAGCTTCCAAAGTTAACACTCACCCAAGGTGATTTAAGGTTGAGTTTAAACATGGCATGAGTTCAAATTAACCTTAGATGAGTTGAGGCTAACTCCAGTTGAGTTATAAATGTGTCATGTAATTATGATTTTCAATTAATAAGAATGGCTCTCAAATTGGATATTTTTAGATATTTTGTGAGATCTTGACAACTAATAAAGGTAATGATGAAAAGGATTGATATTTTGAATTTTGGAATTTCCATTCTTATATATTCACTAATTATAAATGGATAATTTAGATAATCATTTGATCTAGTTTAATTATTTGATTCATTTTGATTAGCATTTTATCTCTTTTAGGAATTGTTCAAGTGTCCTGCTTAATGGGTCCATAGACCAAACTATGAATTGTTAGGTCATAAGGTAATTGAGGGTGAATCCATGAGAGGTTATTATTACATACAATCTAATAGTCCAAATAGGGATTCCTCAACATGGTTCTAAGAAATGATGAATGATGAAATAATGAAATTAGGATGTTCAATGATTCCTAGGCTTAATTTTTAATGTTTGGTAGGAATTAGTTTAAAGTCTGGTCAGAATTTAGTTTTGGCTAGAATGGGATATCTATAGTTTACCCCTATTTAGGAAGGCATTTCAAGATATAGGCATATTAATGTATTCTCAAATAATGAAAAGGTCTTGTATTCCTAATACCCTAATAAGCTAGGAATGAACCCTAGATTACCCCTTGAGGGAGTGATTAACAAAGAAAGTTGGCATTCGGTCCCTCAAAATAACAAAAATGATGGGACCAAAAGGGTAAAGGGTGTGGAAAAGACTGATTTTCCCATAGGTGGTTATAATTAGTGGTAAAGTGAGATGTTCTAGTAGGGAAAATAAAAAGGATGATTTTCCTAGATGCAGTTATAATCATTGGCATAATAAGGTAAAAAAAATAATGATTTTTCCAAAGGTAGTTATAATCATTAGACAAAGAAAAAGGTAACATGATAATTATTTTACCAAAGGTGGTTATAATAATTAATATAATGAAAACAATGATTTGCACAAAGTTGATTAAAAAGATTGGCAGAATAAAAACATGCCCTAGTTGGGAGGATAGATATAATGATTTTCCCAAAGTCAATTATAACCATTAACATAATGAAAATGTACCCTATTTGGGTGGATAGAGACAATTATTTACCCAATGGTGGTTATAATTGTTAACATATAGATAGATCAAAACACAATGATTTTCCCAAAGGTGGTTATAAACATTGACATAATAGTTTGAATTGAAACATAATGATTTGACTAAAGGTGGTTATAATGATTGGCACTATGGGTGGTATAATATATAAAATTTAGAAAAGGGGCTTATGTATTGAATCCATACTCATAGAGTAAACAAAATCCATTACAGGGGATAAATATGAATTTAGAAAACCTACTAATATGGAGATACACATTCTAACTATCAAGGATTAAAATTATTTCATGATTTAGTACTTTTGTATTAGGGTAAAATGATTTGGATAGCTCAATAATTTTTTAAGTAACCAAGGAGAAGTACCATGGCCTTATTACATGTAAAATTTATAGAGCTGATTTTTTATTTAACATGTGATGGTATGCCTCATGATATAAAACACCATGAGAACGTAGTTGAAATATGCATAAGGGATATCACATGATCCAATAAAAAATTCACTAATGATAAAAACCATGATGACAATGTGGATGTATGAATATGGATGGACTTAATTATAATATAAAATGAATCACCCAATGGATGTATTTGTACTAAGTCAAGGCACAACAATGAAAACAAACAAGTAGGAAAAATAAACAAATAAAAAAACAAAATAATACAAAACAAAAATCATAATAAAATAACTATAAAAAAATCAAACAAAACACAAACAATGGTTAATCATATGTTAGTGCAAGCAAGGCAAGAATAACTGGCACAAGGTTACCCCTAGGCTATAGGGAAACAAAAATTCAATTAAGATGACAAAAATTACCCCTAGGGTATATGAGATAATAAAATGAACAAACAAAATGGGGGGAAATAAAATAAAAGGAAGGGGTAACCAAGCTAACTCTAAATGCACTAGGAAAGTGGACATTGCTTATATATGGATGTAAAATCCAACATAAACTTTAGGCCAAATGTAGTTCTCCCAAGATATGGGATAGAAGAAAAATTAATGATAAAAAAATGCAATTGATTTTAGAGAGGAATGTGGAAATGGTATCAAAAAATGACAAGAGCATAATAATTATTTATGTCTATGAAATGATACTGGAGAATCTAATCCAATTGTCATGAGTTTGTGATTTTTAAGATTTTTGAGGTCCTTTACAAACGTCTTTGAAATTTTCTATGCATCTTAACTCAATGAAGAATTATAAGATATTAAATGGTCCAACTCAAAAAATGGTGAGAGAATGGCTAAGGGTTGATTGGGTTGACCTCAACATGAGTCTGGCACTACCTACATAGTCCCATTAGGACCTCAAATCACTATAGTTTTACCTTACAATAGAGGAAGCTAACTAGGTAGTAGTGAGTTCTCAAATTAGTAAAATGGCACAGTATGTCATAAGAATGGTAAGGTGAATCGACAAAGAATGATAAAGGTGTTGTTATTAAATTTATCATATGTGGTTATAAGTAGGAAATAATGGTATAGTTCAATGATACTAATTTTCCCAAAGGTATTTAAAATTAGTAACATGGAGTGGGATATTAATTTGCCTAAAGGTGGTTATAATTAAGAACACTTGTAATGAAATGAAATAAAAAATAAAGGATGCAATTTCCAAACCACTATCATACTGTTCCATGGTGCTAATTTTGTCTAGATTATTGAATCAAATATTGAAAATTAATGTGAATCCCCTCATTTAAGGATCCCAAAGAACCAACAGATTGGAACCAAGGTTAGATGGTTTGGGAGGGAGGGTTAAAAACATTTTGGTCAATAGGGAAGGTATGATAGAATGGTATATGGTATGGTATAAAAAGGATGATGATATGGTACAATGTAAAAATTCCTCATATATAATACTTCAAGTCTCTCTAGCAAAATAATGCTTGAGGTGTATGATGATCATCAGCTCATCAAGTTAATTTCCATCTGATGTAGCAAGCTTGTATGCTCTAGAGCCATAATTATCAACAATGATAAATGGTCCTATATAATTGGGTTTGAACTTTCCCTTCTTCTTCTTATTCTTCTCTAACATGGTATTCTTTTAGTTTTATTTAAGAACATGATGCCCAAGCTCAAACTCTCTATGTTTAACCCACTGGTTATATTGTCCATGGAGTCTAATTTGGTATGATTAAAGGTTGTTGATAGAGGTCATGCATTTTTCAATGAGTAAATATAGTTTTTATAGGCATGCTACTCATTAATATTCATCATCTAGGACATGTTTCAATGAGATACATAGAGAAGGTAACTCAACCTCGATGGGAAGAATGGACTCAATGCCATAAACTAGGAAATATGGAATGGATCTAATTGGATTATGATAATTAGTGTGTTATGACATAAGTGCATGGAAGATTTGGAGGTGCCAATAATGGATAAAATCATTGAAAATATTTTTAAGGATGTTGACAATGTTTTTTTATATGCCTCTACTTGGCCATCACCTTGTGGTTAATATTTCAAAGAAAAATGTTGAGTAATATTGTACTCGACACAAAGCATTTAGACATCCTTATTCTGAAACAATTTATCATTATCAAATTTAATGTCAGATGGGATACCATAGTGGTAAATGAGATGATTGAAGATGAACTTGGAAATATTTTTTTCAATCATGTGAGGGGTATAGCTTCAATCTACTTAGTAAATTGTTCAATAGTGATATGGATGTCTTTATGGCCATGAAATAAGGTAGGGTTAATATTCCTAATGAGATCATGTCCCCATATAACAAATGACCATGGTATAATCATTAGTTTTAGTGTTTTGGCTAGGGTATGAATCATATTGGCATGAATTTGACATTTCTTGTACCTTTTGACATACACAATTGCATCTTCATCCATAGTTGGCCAATAGTAGCTGGCACATAAGAGATTTTTGAATAAGATATCCCTCTTTATGTGGTATCTACATACTCCTTCATGAACTTCCCATTACATTAATGTTTATTCTGACAAATTTAAAAAATGAATTAGAGTGACATCAAAGTTATGATAATATAAGGTTGGGCCATGCAAGGTATAGTGTGAGGCTTGATGGGTAAAGGCCTTTTGTTGTTTACATGATAGGTATGGTGGCATGATATGGTCATGAAGGTAAGTAAATAGGTCTGAGTACCATATAGAGTTGGGACTAAAAATATCATATATCATTGAGATGTTTGAAGGTTCATGAGTAGGTGATAAAAAAAATTCAATGAAGAATTGATATTATTTTGCCTTACCTATGTGGTAGATCAAATAACCAATGGTTACCATGTCATCTTCTATTCAGTGATTAGCCTTCTGTATGTGTTCAAATTGTATGTTGATAATTTTCTATTTGAGAGTGTCCACCATGACCTTGTATGGCACTATCTTGTCATATTTGGTATGCAAGTGGTAAGTAACTTGATTGATGATTAACTGAAAATCACCATAAACCATGAGATGTTGAATATTCTATTTACTATCTGATGAAGCCTTGTAATGTGTGATTCATATTCAACCATATTGTTAGTATAAGTAAAATTGATACGAAATGATTTATGGGTAAGATCCCTCTATGGTGTAATAAATAATAGGCATACCCCCAACATATGTGATGTGAATAAGCCATTTAAATATGTTTTTAGTGCTACTCCTTAGGAGGTGTTTCAATGATGGTCATGATGGACTCATCTAGGAATTGAAAATTAAGGGGTTAAGTATCTGAAAGGGGAGCTTAAGAAATATGATCTATAATTACTTGTCCCTTTATATATTTTTAATTGACATACTTGATCTTTAACTCTCTCAGAAGCATCATCCATTTAGCCATATAGCCTTGTAAAGCTATCTTGGATAATAGATACTTGAGTTGATCTATTTTAATAAATAACAATGATCTTGTTGTTAAGCATGTAATGCCATAGCTTCTAGGTTACAAATACCATAACTAAATAATAATTTTATATTGGTGTATAGTTGTGTTCATACATGACTATTGTATAGCTTAGAGAGTACACGACATGTTTTTTTCCATGATCATCATGTTTATCTAAAAGTGATCCCATGGCTTTGTCTATGCAAGATAGATATAGTAGAAATGGTTTTCTTGGCATTGGTTGTAATAAAATATGGGGATTGGAAATATATTCATTTAGGTGCTAAAAGGCTTTATAACATTATTTATCCCAATGAAATGTGACACCCTTATTAGTAAGTGTGTAAATGGATGGCATTTTTTGGATAATTATGAAATAAATCACCTAATATATTGAATCTTTCCCTATAAACCATGGAGCTAATTCAAATTAGAAGGTGACAATATTTTAGTAATGGATTTTAATTTGGAAGGATTAACTTTAATACCTTAGTGAGACATGATGAAACCTATAAATTTTTTATAAGTGACACCAAAGATGAAATTTTTAGGATTGAGTCTAAACTTGTATTCATGAACCCTCTCAAATATTCTTCATAGTGTAGATGGATGATTAGCATGAGTCTTTGACTTACCCAATATTTCATTGATATAGTCTTCAACAATGTCATGAATCATATCATGAAATATGATGGTCATGGATCTTTAGTATGTTGCCCTAGAATTATTTAGACCAAATGGCATAACCTAATAATAAAATGTTCCCCATGGAGTGGTAAACATTATTTTGTGTTGGACTTCTAGTGAAATTCTTATCTAGTTGTATCCTAAAAATCCATCCATAAGTGAAAGCATTTCATACCCCATTATGGATTCAACTATCATGTCAATATTTGGTAGAAAAGCATTGTCCTTGGGGTAGGCCTTGTTTATATCTCTTAAATTAGTGTACATTTTAATTTCTTATGGCTTATTTCTAACATGGACAATATTAGAGATCCATTATGAATAGTTGATCAATCAAATGCATCTCACTTATATGATTTTTTACAAATATTTCTTTACTAATACAATAATAAGAGGATATATCTTGCACAATTTCTTTTTTATAGGTTTGGAATCAAGATGTACAATAAGGTGGTGTATAATTAAGACAGGGTCCAAACCTAGAATGTTTGAATAAGCCCAAGCAAAGATGCCAATAAATTCCCTTAGAAGGCCTGTAAAAAATTCATGTTCCTCTTCAATGAGGGATGAACCTAATTTGATCCATTTTGGGTTGTATAGAGTCCCAATGTTGACTTATATAGTATCTTCTACTAGGAAAATTGATCCATGTTCTAGATTAATTAGAAATGATTTTAAGTGGAATGTGACTATAAAGTCCTCTATTTGGATTGCTTATTCAAGCTCACCTAAAAAAGATGAATCTAAATATCCTAATAGTAGGGATTGTCATGTTACAAACACTATTAATAATTCTTATGTAATTTGATTAAAATCATGTTGTTCATAATAAATGAACTCAGACCTAAAGATAAGTTCATCATTGGTGGTCTTCTGAGCTTCATTCTAGGAAAGGTGAAAATCCCCATCTAATGGTTCCTAAAATATTTTTTTTCCAAAAGATTGGCCTTTATATTTACTTTTACCCTAGTCCAAAATCACCTCAAGGAAGTTTTAACTTTGGGACCTCAATGTTTTAATCTTTTGTTTTTGGCTAAAGGTGTTCACCTATTCTCCAAAATAGGCTTTAGGATCCATTTTGATAGAGAACACTTGTTTTTGGTCTCCCAATGAAAAATTATCTTCAAGCCTAAAAAATCATAAATGCCTCAATATTCTCAAACTCATCTACATGCACTATGGATTCTTTTTCATCCTAGGCTATAAGTTGAGGGTGATATAAAAGCAATGGGTTAAGTCATATAATTAGGGTAATGGTGCAAATGACATGTGTGTTAAACATATTAATATTGGTAAGGTCTTTATAAATGTTGTGATCAGACATTACTTTTCTATTGGTATCATCTTCACTATATTTTGGCATTGAAGCAAGAATAACATATGTGGGGTCACCCCTAGGTGGCTTAAATATGATATCATAGGTTCCTTTGTACTTAGTTATAGAAATTGTTTCAAAAGTTCCCTACTAATTTGGCTCGAGTCCTCATCCTTCATAATCTCAGTTATCTATGATCTTGTTAGGGATGGGATATTTGGGATTTTTTATCAATCAGTCAATTTGTCATTACAAAACTAGGATTCATCATTGGTAAGTGGGTCCTCTTATTTTCTATTATCCAATGTGAAAATGATAAGATATGGACTATGAATTTTTTCCTTCCCTTTTCATTTCCATTTCATGTAAAGTGGTTTAGATTTTAGTCTTTCTTAGGACTTCAGGTTTTGCAAAAACTTCATAATGTGAAAAGTGTCATGGGTTAAATACTCTCCTAGGCCAGTGGTTGAGATGGTAAAATGATTAAATATTTCAAGAGGAGGCATCTGTGAATATGAATCAAGAGTATCTAGGTCTATACAATTGGCCTCTAGAAATTCAACAAACATTTAGTTATCTTTATCATTTTTGGGAACCAGATCTAGGATAAAGTGATAGTTGTAACTTTCATATTCAACCTTCAAATATTTCTAATGTTCATAGGGATGAAAATATCCATTGATGGTGACCTCCATTCTTGAGTGAGAGAACTTGAGACACTAGCACAATTTTAAAGGGATTACACAAATTTCATGTATCTAAGGTCTACCTAAGTGAAAATTGTATGATAGATCTAGGTCTAACATATGGAAAAATGTATCATGCATCAAGGGTGAAATAATAATTGGTAAGCTTATGGTGCCTTGTGATTCCCACTCTTCATTGTCTTAGGCCTTAATAGTAATTATTTATAACTATAGATTGATTGTTTTATATATGAGATGCTTGATGAGCTTCAAAGACATAATATTTAGGCCCGACCCATTATCTATAAGAACACATTTAACTTTTTGCCACATGGTGACAACTTCAATGTACAATATATTATTATGGAGAGGGCCAAGGGATGACATATCACTTTAGTCAAATTTTAACTATTGGCTTACAGCTAGATGTCCAACCAAATCATGGAATTTATCTTGCATTATGTCATTTGGAACTTGGGATTGGCCTAGGAGTTCTGTTAAGATGTTATTTTGGATAGTAAATGTACATAACAAATCTAAAATAGATATTTGTGCAAACATATTTTGTATTTATTCCATAATGTTGTATGGATTGTCCTTAATAGTGGTATAGGCTTGTTCCTATCTATGATGGTGGGTTAGATGGGTTCACTAAAAAAAAGTTATGGGTCCAGAATGGTAATATTTGACCATCGAATCATGATTACATAATTAGGATTAGAAATGGGACCATTGTTGATATAAAACAATAATGCAGATGGGATAGATAGGATAAGTCTTTCTTACCATGCACTTGGTTATGGTCATGGGTAAATGACAAGTTATTGATATAAGGTCCAAAAATAGTGATCCTTGGTTGTTATTGTGCTTGTTTGTAGTCCCAGGTCAAGGGAGGATTACTAGCATACATGGGTTGATTATATTTTTTTTGTAATAGTCCTATTCTATTATTAATTATACTAGGATTGATAGTGATGGTGGAAACTCAACCTCCCATAATACGACTTACAATATTGGTATAGTCATGTGCAACTATGTGATAATTCTATTAGTTGTTGGAATCATTCTGGCCTTAGTTCCTCCCATTTATTTGACATTATTATTATTTCTATTGATATTTTTGTTATTATCACAACTATTGATATTGTTATTTATATTATTCTAGCTTTCATTGTTGTTGATGTGGATTATTATTGTTATGTTGTGAAAAAGGGTTTTGATAGATACATAGGTTCTGATTGAATGTATATGCTTTATTATCCAATATAATCTACCCATTTTACAACATATTTTTGATGATATGTTTTATTTGTACACAATGACATAGATTATGCCCATGAACATGATGGTATTCATAGAACTCATTCTTTCTATACTAGTTAGAATATGAAATACCCTCAATATAATGTTTTAGAATTAGGAAACTAATCATATTAGTTGTGTCTATCTTGAAAAACACTACTTGAATAGGTTATCCAAAGTTTTTAAAGACTCAAAGAGTAAGGGAATTTTTTCTTGGAGGAGGGGTTTTCAAAGATAGTGGTTGTTGCATTTATGGAGTTGGTCTAGGTCATTATGAAGGCTACACTTGTTGAAGGGGTTACTAATGAGGAGTAATATGTATTTGTGACATGCGTTGAGTAGATGTTATTTGTAATATATGGACATGATGAAACTTAGTTACTCCATTTATAACAACATTCTTGTTGTGATTGTATTTCTTGGATTTTTCATACTTACTAAACTAGTTTGGTGTTGATGCTTGTGCTTGGACTTGGTTTTGGTTCTGAATTTGGCTCATTCCTTAGTTTTGGTTTTGACTTTGGTTTTATGAAGTTAAATTAATAATTCCTTTGTTAATAAGGGCCTTTTCAATTATCAAACCTTTATCAATGATATTTTTGAATACATGTGCACACTGAAGTCCCAAATGATCTTTTTAAATGTGTGTGCACTCTGGTACATTATGGGTGAAGTGACTAACAAGTGCTCTCCATATCTATAAATAACTTGTGAATATTTTATTAACATTTTTTTCTTAATTCAAATCTACCAATGAAATATCATGCTCAATATTATAAGATAAATATTATACAAATTTGTTCAAGATGTCATCAAAATGAGATATGGGATTCTTTAGAAATTTTAGGAACCAATCCAAAGCCTATCCTACTAGACTTCAGGGAAACAAGAGTAGTAAATAAATGTCATTTTAATCCATAAACTATAAAAAAACAACAAATAATTATATCAAATGAGCCTTGGGGTATCTTTTTCCCTTACATTTATCAAATTTCAATGGTTTGTGCCTTGAAAGAAATGGTATTTATAGATACTCCATGTTGAATGGGTATGAACACATGTCATCAAAATTGAACTTCTTGGTTTGATTCCCTACTTGAAAGGTTTCAATTTCATCCTTTACTTACTATAGATCTTGTGCTAATAAATTGGATGGAACATGTGGTTGAGGCTATATATAGGTAGCCAAAGGTGGATTACCTTTATTTTTGTATAATGAAGGAATGATTTGTTGTAGAATGTTGGTTTGGTAAGTGAACTAAATAGGAATATTCATCTTTGGATTGGGATGTGGTTGTTAAAATTACATGCACTACTGTATGATATTATAGTATGGATTTAGTATATAGCTTTGGTTTTGAGGGAATTATGGTTGCAATGGAATGATATTGCTAGGGGTAAACTACTAGGCCTAATGACGTTGAGTAGGGGCTTGATGTCGACTAGTCAAACTTGGATAAATAAGGGGGACTTGTTGTGAACCAAAGACTTGTCATTGAATTTATGGTATATGTTGAGTGAAAGGTAATTATTACCTAATTGGTATTTGCTAGATAGTAGTACCTCTTGGTTGTGTGAACACCTATTTTGAGGGAAACACTTGTTAGATGTTTTAAATTTGTCTTTGACCAATAGACATATGTTTTTTATTATAAAATATTTGTGATTATAAATTTATATTGGTCTAAGACTGTAGAGGTTCATTTTTAACTACCTAATGAGATGTAACATTTGATGCCCCTATTGAAGTGGCATAGTGTTCATCCTCTTCTATGATGGTAGACTAGATTGTTCTTATTGTTGTGGAATGTTAGTCATCACCTATTGAGGTGGAGCAGAATTTTTCAATTGTTATTGAGGCAAGTCACTATTTATCACTTGATTACTTAATCCTTATGGTTGTGTTCCTAATGAAGTAACTAGTTGAGGATTAGAGGTAATGTGTTGTGGTTGGGACATATGATTCACTACCCCTATTATTGTGAGCCAATCATTGTTTTAATAAATGAAATTATTGTTGTGGACTATGGGTTAGTGTAGTTAAACCACTTTGACCTATATTAGAATACACTTGCTTGTTATCCATCATGTTTGGCACATTGTTCTCTGTAGAAGGAGTAGTCACTTATTCAATAAATGGGACATTATACATGTCACAAACTAAAGTGCTTTGTATAAATGGGTATATACCCAAATTATCTTAACCTATAAACTTAATTAATACTCTAGTTGAAGGAGTGAACTCTATGAGTGGAGTGTTTGACATGGCCATAGTAATAAAGTTGCCTGTTAGATTTGAATAGGTTTGATATGCTTGTTTTATTTGTATCAAGTGGTCCTCCATGTGTCCCTTTTATTTTATGAACATATATAGGTATTGATAATACATCAACATGAGCACTTGAGGATGGATAGTAGAGGCATGCTCAGTGGTTTGGTTATAAGGTATGTTAAGAGTCACTTTGACTAGATTAGGTGAATTTTCATGGGGGAAGTCTACTAAAAACATGGTCTCTATCTTTGCAACTATAAATAATAAATCTTCCTTATTTTCAATAAAGTGACGATCAAAAAATTAAGGATCATATTTTGATGGCATAGTAACATAATATGGTTATTATTGAGCTTGTTCTATAACTAGTGGTATACTAGAAAGATACTACATGATTTTCTCTTGGTCTTGCTCTAAGTATGGAGGCATGTTAACAAAATAGTGGGCTAAGGTATGTTGGATTTATTCCCTATATTGAGTAGTATAAGGAGGATAAGGATCCATCTCACACCCTACATCATCACTATAGGGATCTTGAACAAAGTCATCTTGTGCAACCATAGTATCATAACCTAGATTATACATAGCACTAATATGAGTGTAATGATACATATCCAACTCAGTAATTAACACTATATGAAGATAGTTATAAATTTATATAAACTCTTAAAAACTAGGTTTGAAAGACAAATCATCCAAAATTGGTCTCACTTGGTCTAAGGATGGAGAGGTATCTCCAAAATGAGAAATAATAAACTTGTTAAAAAAAGTTTAACATCAAATTTATTACAAAAATGGGAAATTGGATGCATAAAATTAAATGCCAAAATTAGGGAAAAAGTGTTTCAGAAAAGTCTAATATAGGTATAAAGAAACAAATATTTCTAGATCTTTTGGGAAACAAGGCACAAAATCTAGCCTCACAAAAACTAGGTCTAATAATAAGCATGAATTTGATAGGTCTCTTGAAAATATGATAGAAGATATAGACTTGGAAATAAAACAAAAAGATAAATTTTATACATCTTTTGGGAACAAGGCACAAAATCTATAATTTGAAACAAAAAAAAGGGAAATTTTCTAGGTATTTTTGGAACAAGGCACAAAAGCTAGACTTTGAACAAACTAGGTCTAAGAAAGAAAGAGTTTTAATCTAAAAAAAATTGAAAAAAATTGACAAAAACTAGGCATTCAAATATAAACACACACTTTATCATTTAAAAATATAAATTAAAATTTAGGAATATTGAAGATATACCTCTTCCCAAATCTAGGCACAAAATTAATCTTTAAATCGAGTAAGAAACTAGTCTAAGTTCCATAACCGAAAATAGAATGATGAAAACCTAAGCTAGAATTATGTAAGGCATATGCTTAAACCAATCAATGTTTCAATCTAAAGATGTCAAGGATAATTTATAATCTGATTTATAAGGATTGGAACCTCAAATAGATGACAAGCTAGACAAACATGAATGGCATAATGAGGTGAAGTATAGACCAAGATGACACACATGGTTTTGAAATTGTAACTTGACATAAGGAAACAAGTCTTTCAAATAATTTAAGTAGCGTAATGATGTTATCATGATATAAAGGTATGAAAAATTGTTTGTTTCAAATATTTTATAGCATAAAACATGGAATGAAATGGGCAGCATAATGATGCCCCTTTCAAATAAGTGACACACACATAATTTTTTTGATAAAAAAACTAAGGAAAATGTGTGGTGTCAAATTAATGTCACAAAACCTCTTCAAAAAAAAATATTTATGTGCAAAAATTAAACATTTTTGGATTTGGTATGACAAACAAATATTTTCTACATGAGACCATGTAAGTAAAAAGGATAAATGATAAAAACACACAAGTGTAATGTCCTAAATCCTAAAATAGATAAGGTGGATTTTTATTATAAAATTATGTATATATAATTGTTTTAAAGATGATATTGAGTTGTTAATCCAATAATTAAAAGCATATGAAAAGTAAGGTTTTAATGTACCTTCTTCTCTTGAGAGTTTTTATGGTGACATGGAACTTTGGGCTACTTTCTCTACATCAACTATATGTCCACAACAAGTGGGGTTGTCTAAAATATCAGTTTTCATTAATTTCTAAATGGTCCCATATGTGTGGCTAGAACTAGGGTGCATCACATCAATTAGATCTATATTAGCTAGTTTGTTTTGAAAAATTCTTATCATTTTCATAGCCACTACAACCATTTATTACTTAGTATAATGTGATGTTTGAGTTACCCCTATGGTTAGAGGTTGAGTACCATTAATGGATCTTGTTTAAGCACTCAAAAAAGTGTCCCATTGGGTCACCCTAAACTTATATACCATACTATGGAGTAGGGTTGAAATAATGTCAAGAGATGAATTCTTGGGTCAATGCTTCCCTAGATAACTCATGGGGACGCAATGAACTCCTGCCCACATGCCAAAATTTCTTGAAATAAAGAAAGTGGAAGGACTTTAGGGTCATTTTTGGGGTCATTCAAATCTATTATATTTGGGGAGGGTCTTAGTGACTTTCCTTCCATGCTTTTGGACAAAAAATGACAAATGTAAAAAGTGAGCATTTCTTATCACCCAAGTTATCTAAAGGGGATGGGGGGAGAGCATACATGCAACACCCATTTTACTAAACAAACACTCAAACAAAAAATAAAAAATATGAAATTCTTATCAATATTTAACTAAAGTGAGAGTTTGTTTTTATGGCACCAAATGAAATATTTCATGAAGTTTATCACCTTGGAATTGTGTTGAAAACTTAAATAAAACAAAAGATAATTGAAGTAAAAATATTTTTAAATCACCAATTTTAAATGTGAGTTTTCTAACTTACAGTGTTTAAAAATGTCTTCTCTTAGCCTTTAAGTCCTACAAAATATGTTATGGAGTCCTTGTGCTTACAAAAAAAAATGTGAGCGGGAAAATGGATATTGAATTATAGCTCTTGGGTTTACAACGAATTTACATAGTGTGAAACTACATAAACAAAAGGCAATATCACCACTTTTATTGAAAAACCATAATTATTAGTAAAATATCACATGTTTCCTTCAAGATAGAGGGTTAACACAAAATCACAACTATTATAGAAATATCACAAAAGATAACATAATAACTCATAAATTAGGATAATATCACAACTTTTAATGTGACATAAAATAGTTAGAAATAGACCATGATAGTTAGGGATAATATCATAATAGATAGTGTGATATCATGACTTTTACCACAATATCGGGACTACAAATTCATGATATTATGCAATATTTCTATTTTTCCTTCAAAACAAAATAGAGTAGAAAACCTTGATGTTAAGAAATATGAGGATAGTTACAATAATATCATGAAATTTAAGGGGATATCATGACTATAAAGTCATGATATTGCTGAAAAATCATGATTATAAAGAGAATAAATGTGATTGTACCTAGAAAATTCATGATTTATATTAGAGCATTCATGATCCTTAAAATTCCACTTTTTTTATCATCAAGTTTGTATTTTAAAATGAAAAATATTAGGAGGATGTCCTAAAATCCTTGGGAACAACTTTGTGGGGTGTGGGTCCTACTATATATGTGATCATGTGAACAAGTAATCCATAAAAGGGAGGTTAGTATAGTGTTAGTCCAATAAATCAAAATCAAAATAAAACACTAAGAACATAATACCTCTAGTGTATACACTATGGAGAACATAATTAATAAACATATAAATGAAATCACAATTATAAAAAAAAATAAAACATTCTTTTACCTTCTTTAGAGCTCTAAATGGCTTGTTTATGTGGCTTTTTTGGTTTGTGCACCAAGAAATCTTCATTAATAGAGCTTCAATTGCTTCACCTTTCCTTGTCACCTAGGCTTGGGTGATTGTCTTATGAATTTGGAATGGTAACACTACTTGAAAATATTTCCTCTCAAAAAATTACCATTATAAATTTGGCTTATGAGATATTAAATATCAAGAGGTATGGCCTTATATTCATAACCTCCAAAGTTAATTCTCACCAAGGTGAGTTAAGGTTGAGTTTAAACATGGAATGAATTCAAACTAACCCTAGGTGAATTTAGGATAAATCCATTTAAGTTAAAAAGGTGTCATGTAATTATTATTTTCAATTAATAGGCATGGCTCTATAATTATATATTTTAGGAGAGATTCAAAACTCATAAAGGTAATGATGAAAAGGCTTGATATTTTGAATTTTGTAATTTCCTTTTTTAGATATTTACTAGTTACAAATGGATAATTTAGATAATAATTTAATTTAATTTAAATATTTGATTCATTTTGATTAGAATTTTATCTCTTTTAGGAATTGTTCAGATTCCACGCTTAATGGGTCCATAGGCCAAACTACTAGTTGTTAGGTAACAAGGTGACTAAAGGTGAATCCATGAGAGGTTTCTGTTATGTACTAACTAGTATTCCAAATAGGGATTCCTTAATATGCTTTTTAACATCGATGAATTATTCATATATGAAATTTGGATGTTTAATGACTCTTAGTATTAATTTGTAATGTTTGGTAGGAATCAGTATGAAGTCTGGTTAGAAGCTAGTTGTGGTCAGAATGGGATGTATACAAGTATTATACATATTTATTACATGATAATTAATAAATGAAATTGAATCTTTATTTTATTTATATGATACTCATTATTCATGTAATTATTAAGCATGGAGTCTTGTATCATGCACACATGATTTTGTAATGTGTCTCCTTTTAGAAATATAATTTTAGCCATTTCAAATTGTACATGTAGCATCTACATTGAATAGAACTATTATTATAGTTGTTAACATGTAATTCCAATTTTGGATGAATTTGGAGGGTGAATTTAACCCTTCCCCAAATCTACATATTATTTTAATTCTATAATTTCAAAGGGAATTGAAATTTATATCAATACAACAAGAAATCTTTAGATTTTCATCCAGCTATGTTAATGAGTTTCATCTTTAATTATGTGTAATTTATTATGATTGGTTCCCTATTGTTGATTTATTAATTTTAGGTGTGTAAATTCTAATTAGAATTATTCATTATTCTTATTGATAAATTCTCATGTAGGATGTACAACAGTTATTTGAAAATTGGCTAAATAAAATTAATTATAAGCAATAAGGTTGACTGATTCATTTATTTAAGTGTTTATAAGTGTATTTTCATGATATATCCTTCTAAAGTGAGCAAAAATTTCTTTATATACCTCCCTAATCTGAGTCACAGTCCTATGTTATAAGGGATTGCAACAACTAATCTAAATAGGAGAAACCTTTGGTTGAGATCTTGGAGTTTATTTTATCATTTCCTATCAGACTCCCTCACTATGTTTGTCTATGTGTAAGAAATAGATTCTAGCTGAAATTATTAGTTTCAAAGACACTTTTTTATCCATGTATGCGACCAACCTAGAATTAATCTTTCTCTTGAACACAAAACTTTATTTTGTGTTCTATCTTCCCTCTTTTTGAGTTTATTTCTAGATACACCCATCATATCTTAGACTATTACCCATCAACCTCAAATATAAATTTATTTTATTTTATGTTTAACTCACCCATTCTCACTTGGTTAAAAACCTACATGCTCAACCGACTATTCAACCACCTAGTTATTTTAACACATACTTATAACTCATGTCCTAGAGTGGAGTTCACTTCTATAGAGATCCCAAAAATGTTACTATCTTGTTCATGAATTAGAGTGTATAAAAAATAAATAAACATAGTGTTTTTTTGTTAGATGAAGTTCCTTCACACTCCATGTGTGTATCCATAAAATAGGTTATCCCCTACATTTTAGTTGTACTAGAGATACCCAAAAGAATAACTAGGTCTAGGGTCCAATCCAATATTTTGTTTCACTTTGGCAACCCATAAAAGGCATAGATCTATATCAAGTGTTCCCATAGTACCCCAAGACAAAACTCCTTCTCGAGTAAGAAGTGCTCAACCCAATAATCAACCTACGGCTCACCATTGGTTAAATAGATATGTCATTATCATTCTAGGGGATGTGTATAATTTGATAAGGAATCTTGGGAAGTACCTACCTTATTTATCCCCTTTTAAAGGAATAATATATTTAAAAAAACATATTTAGTCATTCAAGTCTACCTTAATATTAATGAATGTTATAGATGAATAAGTTGCATGTAAAAATTTTACTTTCACACTACAAAATGTTGCTTAATATTGGTTTCTAAACTTATCATAGAACTCAATTACTTTATGTAACTCATGTCAAATAACATTTATTTCTAAATTAAGGTAGGTTACTATCTTGAGTCTTGTATATAAACACTTCACCAATATGATTAGAGAGCCTAATTAACCAATCTATGCTTTTAATGTAAGGTTCTAGAAGATGTACACTTGGGTGAATGTTACATATGATCTAGGAGATTATTTAACTCTATAAATATATAAAAATGCCTTGAATATGATCACTATAGTATTTATACAAAGAATTACTATGGATAATACTCTAGATTTGTCTTATGAAGAAGTAATCAACATTGATAGATAATGCAATCCTTAGATTCTAGGAATTCCTAGCCTTAATGCTAGTTTCCCATATTTAAATATAGTGCCTTATGTGAATCATAATGTTCCTACATAAAATTATAATCAATTGTATGCATTACCTCTTATAATATAACTAACTTCAAATTATAATCTTGGTCTCATGAAAAATCATGAACATTTAAGTAATCACTAATAAACTTAACATTCAATCCCAATCCATGCATTAGTCACCCAAAGTATAGATTATAACAAATTAGAATTAGATGATATAAAATTCATGGTTCAAAAGTTAATTAATAACTTTATGAACATGAAAAATATGATAAGTAATGTTGTAAGACAAAACAATAATCATAATTTTGGGCTCCCAATATATAATAGGACTTTCAACAAGTCTATAAGTAATGAATAACAACAATATGATAATAAATTTCCTGAGATCAACATGATAGAGATACCCTTGACCAATTGGTTTAGAGTTCACAACACAACACAACATGGTGAGCTTGATTGTGTTAAGTTTTTTGTAACATTTGAAATCATTTGGAGAGAAATGGAGAGGTAAGAAATAATGAACAATCCACCATAACCATCCCATCCTCCTATTTCCTCAAGCATAAGCATGATCTTAAAAACTCATGAGTTTCCATTCCCAAATGAAGATGATAACAAACTAGAAGAAAATTTAGATTAGTTCCATGCTTTCTAGTAATTCTAGATAAGTAATTAAAACTTGAGGAATAAGCAACAATTCACCACATCTACTCCTCCAAACAACATGATTATCCCTCTAAATTTTAAGGTTGATAACAATCCATCTCCTCCAAAATGGAATGGTCAACCCATTAATACATAAGTACAGATTAATAGAGGATAAAACATCATTGAAAACATGAAGAAAATAAAATTAAACATAATTATTCATGAGTTGGTCTAGATTACAAAATAGAAGGAACTCTTTTAGAAGTCTATTGAATGGGAACCTACTATAGACATGCCAAAATCCACTCATAGAAATGTCACATATAAAATTAATACAAAATTTCCTCCCTTTTCATTAACAATTAAAGTGTTTGTTAATAATATGCACAACTACTTAGTTGATTACCTAAGTTTGGCTACTATAATGCCAACATCCATCTATCAAAATCTTAGATTAACTCCAAGTCAATCTAATAGGATGATTTCACCATTGGATACTATAATGGCTTCCATAGTTAGAGAATTAAACATCATGCATATTTAAGTGGAATATGAGCCATGCATACAGATGAATATATACACACTCATGGTAGATATTCCTGAAGGATATAGATTACTACTAAGCAAGGATTGGTATAAAACACTAAATAGATATGTGCCAACATAATTTTCCCACATATGTCTACCATGAAGAGGAATTAAGAATTAAATTTAGTTCTATTAGGAGCCTAGGATGAAGCATCCCATCATAGAACACAATACCAAGAATGAAGAGGTTAGTTATAAATCTCTTAATCTTAGAATATAAAACATCACCATGAAGTATAAAGTGTAGGATCAATAATTTCATGGAACTTCCCAATTATGGACCCTTAATTTTCATGGTGTGAGATGTGAAAATGGATCAAGTGTTGGTGTTAAATTGGTAGACACATAGGGTACAAATTACCTAGAAATATATATGTTGTAACTACCTTGTATGAATAATAGAGTAGAATATGAGGCACTCATCTTGGGACTATAGTTCACCCTCAAGAATAATGTCAAGTAGATACTAGTACATGGAGATTCAGATCTAATGATCAATCAGGTAAAGAATAAATACTAGTGTAGGTTGTCATATTTCAAAAGGTATAAACATAGGTCTTGAGATCTGATTGAATCATTTAAATTATTTAATATAGTGGTTATTCCTAGAGAACAAAACCAACTAGATTCTATATTATCCACTTCATCTACTAGTTTTACACCATTATAATAATATAAGGTGCCAACATTTTCTATAGAGCTCATGATTTGCCTATTAGTTTCTGATAATGTGGATAATTTGTAGGTGTTTGAATATGACTAGTAGATTGTCTACTTTTTTAATTTTTAAAGATAGTTTGTATCTAAAATCATTGATGATAAATATTTGAGGTATTTATATCAAGATGAAATGGAAGAATACGAAGTTATTCAACTCCAGTAAAATTTTATATCTTTGGGAATGGTTTCCTTGGAAATAACATTTCATATGAATCCTCGATCCATGAATCAAAGGGAGCCAAAAGTCAATGAATCTTATTTTGATAGAGAAAACTAAGGGGATGAGAGTGATCCATGTATGGAATTATGAAGACTTAAAGGTTTTTAACCTAGGATTTATCACACATGAAATCCAACTAAATTTGGATAATAACCCATTCAGATAAAGACAAAGGCCAATCAATCCAATCTTGGAACCCCTTACCCATAAGGAAGTTAAAAAATTAATAAGTTTTGGGATATTTTTTCCCATTAGGAGTTCAACTTGGGTTGAAAATATGGTGATAGACATGAAGAAGAATGGGGAAATAAAATTGTGTGTTAGCTTTAGGAATATAAATAATGATTCTAAGAAATACTACTACCCTCTGACTTCTCTAAATGAGGTAATCCAGGTAGTAAGTGGTTTTAGAATGATGTCTTTCTTGGATGGGTTATGATATTATAACCAAGTACTATTAGAATCTAAAGACAAAATGAAGACTACATTTACTAAAAGATTGGGGTACTTATGCATAAAAAAGAATGTGTTCTAGCCTAATTAATGCAAGAGCTACATTTCAATGGGGTATGGATAATGGATTTCAATTAATGATAGGTAAATGCATAATCATTTATATGGATGACCTCATATTTTTATCAAATAATAGAATTGATCATGTAAGCCATTTATAGTCAATGTTTGAAAGATGCAAAAGATTTGGCATTTCACTCAACCCTAAAAAGAATATATTTTGTTTCATTGAAGGTAAATTATTGGGACACATCATCACTAAATATGGGATCAGCATTGATCCAGATAGAATTCATGGAATATCAAGGATAACATTCCTAATTAGTAAGAAAGAGTTGAAGTTTTTCTATGGTAAGATTAATTTTGTTAGGAAGTTTATCTCTAGTTTTATTGAGATTATTAGGCCTCTAAATGTAATGCTCAAACAATACACCAAAGTATAATTGATAATTAAAACCCAAAAATATTTCTAATACATCAAGTATGGCATTTACTAAGCCACAATTTTGATCATTACAAACTTCAATAAGGATTTATTCTTATATTCATTTTCTTCAAAACACATAACAACTAGATTTTTAACCCAAAAAAGGGATGAAAGTGATCACCCTATTGAATGTATGATCATACATATGAAGGAAGCATATCTCAAATACTCTATGATAGATGAGAATATTTATGCTATTTTTAGAGAAATAAATAATTTTTGATAGTATAGTAATAAAACTATTGATATCATGTTGGATCTAGCTATTAATCTCACTTTGGGACAAAACAAATTAAGAGAATGCAAAGGAAAATGTGTGGAAAAATTATAGGAATTTAACATATAAATCAATCCTAATATAATTTTTAGAGGACAAGGAATCATTTAGCTTATGAGTAATCTTCATCCCTACATCACAATTGAGGAAGTCCTTGAGACCCAGGTATCTATAGGAGACATGTATGTTAATATCATTCAATACTCACTCACATGTACTTTTATTCTTGAGTTAAATATAGAACAAAAAAATCCTTAAGTCTTAAAGATATGAATTACATGATTAAAAAGGGGATTTTATATATAATAAATTTTGAAGGTATCTATTTGAGATGAATATCACTTAAAGAAGTAATACACATGAAAATATAGGTAGTAGCCATCCATGTAGAAACACAAAGACACATAAGATTCTTAAAATGGGATATTATTGGCCAAAAATATTTAAGGATGCACATAATCATGTGAGAATATGTCAAAAATTCCAAGTCTTTTCAAACAAAGAAGTACACAAAATAATGCATTTAAAATCAATAATTGAAGGAAGACCATTTTCTTAGTGGGGCTTAGATTTTATAAATGTCATAAATATTAATTTTTTAGATATCCATAATTTTATGCTTATGTTTATAGACTACTACACTACGTGGACTGAAGCAATCATAATGATGAATTCAAGAACATAGGATTTAATCAATTTTATCAAATAAAATATGACAAAAAGGTTTGGTACTCCCATATATTTGGTTTGTGACAATGGGCCAACATTATATGAGTAAAGTTTACTGAATGGGCCCATAAATACTAAATTACCATTAGATCATCATTCAATCATTTATAGTATGGAAATGGATTGGTTAAATATATAAATAAAAATCTGATTGATGTTATCAAGAAGTCAACTATAGATAAACCAAGAGAGTAGCATCATCTACTAAAGTACGAATTATGGGTTAATTGAAATAGATATAAACAAGCCCTCAAGGCCTCACCATACTTGCTAGTATGTGGATGTCAACCAGTATTCCTAATTATGCTCAAAATTCTAACATATCAGTTCATGTAGGAATACATGGAGCCTAATAATAAATTTGATCCCTAATTTTTTGTCATAATAAATATGGAAGATTCAAATATATAAGTTTTGTACAATTTTAGTGAACATCAAGCCCTAGTTAAAAGATGGTTTGATAGAAGATCAACACCTAAAACATATATAATATGTGATCTAGTTACAATACTTTCTGTTTAAATGACCTCCAAGGTAAAGAATTGATAAATCTAATTAATGGGATGTTTTGAAGCACTAATTTATGGTTGTACCATTTAGTTATGTCCCTAAATGAAAATGAATGCTATAGTATAGGTAGGATTAGATTATATTTACCACTTTCATAGTTAGGTTTCCCATTTTATGTTGTTTTAATTCACTAAGGTAATTTTCATGCTTTCTAGATTAGGTTTTTTTTTTTTTTTTTTTTTTTTTTAATATTTTGTTTACTTATATTAATTCCATATTTTTAGAGTAGATGTATTTTTTTCATTAAAATATAATTGAATTATTTTATCATAACCAAGATAATATCTAATTCATTATGCTCCTCCTACATGATTAATCTTGTATACTGAGTTTATGAAGACATGTCCAGAAGAGAGAACATGTTTGGGTAGAAGATAGAAGAAACACACAACTAGCTTGTTTGCAGGATTTACACCTTTGTGTTTGATATTTTTAAAATTCAGATTTGCAATGAGAACTAAACTAGGGTTTAATCACAATTGAATACTTTTATTATGTATGTAAAAGCTACTCTCATTACTTCATAAATATTTAGAAATCCATTTCATTTTCTTGGATCAAACACACCTTTCATGTTATACTTGTTAGAGGTAATAACCATTGATGTATATTTATTTGGTAGGGACATTTTGGTAAATTGAGTTTTACTCATACACACGCTAGCTCATAGTTCCCATTCCCCTTATTACATTCATATTCTTAAAAATAATGAGAATAAAATGACCAATGCATCTTAAAGAGTGATCAATAAATCTAAAGATGATCATAGGCTCACATGATGAAATAAAATCAATGTATCACACATCATGAAAAATTATGAAAGGAGAATGGGGGGAAATCAAAGGTATCACTATCAAGACTACATATTTTTGGGTTATATTAGATTAAATCATGAGTTTCCATTATCTTTAATATGATTTAAGGAAACCAAAATGAAACCTATAGTTTATTATAAGTTTTGTTAAAATATTCAAAAAAGGGTAAAATAAGATCACTTCATTACACAAAAATACAATATATGAGTTAGGATAGAATGTTTCATATCAATTTGGAAGCCTCTTTCATGTTTCTATTTCAATTATTCTTTTTTGGTATGATTCACGTTTGATTTGTAGTTTTGAAGCCAAAGATTTTGGGTTCTCAAATACTTGAGAGTATTCCCCATATTGTTTCCATTTGGGTGTGTGGTCCCATTATTGTTTGGAAACCTATTTTCCAATCTAGAAATATTTTTCATTGGCAATCATGTAGGTACGTATAAATATTTTAGGTTCCAAAGTTCTTAATTCCCATATTGATGGTTCTTGTTAAGCATGCTACTTTATGTCAATGTGATTTATATTTTCCCCATATCAAGGTTTTTTCAACATTTATTTTGTGATTTATTTTGACTAAACTATTAATTACATTATAATTTTTTTCATGTTTTTAGGTTTTATTTGAATTTGAAAAATGATTACAGTCTAAAAATCCTAAGTGTTTTGGTATTTACTATTTTTGGTCTTCATAGATTTTGACATCACTCAAATTGTTCTTTGTATATTTTGAACTTTATGTGTTTTGTCACTTCATAAATTTTAGTCTTCATAAATTTTATTTTTTTTGGATTCATTTATTCACTAATTTTGGTCATCGCTAATTTTTCACATTGCGTATTTTTTCATTTCATAATTTTCATACTTTGTGACTTTTGGGTTCTCATTACTTTCAGTCATTGGATATTTTGGTAGTCACATTTTTTCATCAATACTTTTAGCCTTCACATGTTTTTATCTTCATGTGTTTTATCTTTTCATGTTCACAAAAAATGATAAATGAGTATTTTGGAAAAATTTTAGACATATGAAATTTGTGAGCTTTTATGTTTCATACATCTAAGGCATAAAGTGATTTGGATAAATGAAGTTTGAAAAAAATTATGACACTTAAATTATGATATCATCCCATGTGGTATAAGTACATCAACACCAAACTAACAACTAAGAGACACTTTTCTAAGGATGACAACATGGCATATTCTATACACATGAGAAGTCTATGTGGTATACCTATAAAATTAAGTTGCCAAATTTGAATTATACAAGTAAAACAAGCCTGGATCCATTAGACACTAATTTTGCATGAACTAGAATTAAAGTAGACATAATTTAAGCTATATAATAAAATTCAAAATAGATATCTCCTTATATATTATTAAAGATACTAAGTGATCTAGTATTCCATGAAGAATTAAAATCCCTAGTTCTTTATGTTTACCTAAGAATTAATTCCATCAAGATAATAATAGAAATATCACATGAATTACACAAGTAATACAAAATTAATAAATTCCTTCATTATCTAGGTCATTTAAAGGTTCTTTTTCATCATCCAAGTTGTCTAATAAATATTTAATTGAGTTTACTGATATAATATTTGACTCGGTTGTGTTTAATGGTAACTATGTAAATTACATATCTCTATGGGACATTATGGATAACATTGATGCCCACTTGTGTGAATAAAACTTAATATCTAAATAAAATCATCTAGTGTAAAATTTGATACCCATAAAAACATCAACAATTATATTTTATAGCTACAAAACCGAAAGTGATGCCTTAGATTGACCTACTTTGGGACTTATTTTTCATAAGTAAGGTATTTGATGGATTATTACATTAAAAAAATAAGAGGATGTTTATTTATTGTATTTAAGGGATTATTTTAAAAGATATTTATGTATTTCCCTTGTAGATTCCACCTATGATGGAATGAATATCACATTGTCGAGGAAAAGCAACACAGTTGAGGACACATTGAGAAGATGGATAATCTAGGAGAGAAGGAAAGCCTATAATTTGCTTCTCTATTCCTAATCACCAAATTAAAAAAGGGAAGTTTCACTTATATGACACTATTAAATATTTTATATGGACATACCAATATACATTATCTTTGACTGGAATGGGTTCCACTACAAGAATTTCTAGTAACATCAAAATTAAACTATGCCTTGGGTGAGATCATCAATTTAAAAATCCAAGAGTAAATGTTTAAAAAAGATAATAGGCTACTTGGTCATCACTTCTTCATGATATTTAATTGCTAGATATTATAATGGATATAATATATGTGCATAATGGATCACTCTAGATCTAAACCATAGACTACATAAATAAAATGGTATGTGACTTTTATTCCTTCTTGTATATTTACTCTTACATGTGAAATATTTTTCTAATTGTTGAGAATTTATATCTCCAAGTCTAAAGGGCCATAAATTAGGAAATAATAGCCTAAGTATCAAATCTTATCAAGAATACACTATGGCCAAGGGGAGACTAATAATATTATCTAGATTATACTATTATAATGATTAAATAAACTAAGGTGGGACCCTTGTACTTGCCCAAATATGTCCCAAATAATCTTGAATAATGAGAAATGTCATATTATCTCTATTGGATCATAGGTGAAGATATGAGGAAGAATCACAAAGGCCTTTCCCATAGATATCGTTTGATCTTTGTCCAAATGAATTACACCAACAAGAAGGATTTTGGTTTTGTTAAGGGCATAAGATAGATTTATTCATTAGTATCTCTGACATGAATATATTGGGACCCAAGAGGTAAAATTTATAAGCATGTCATTATCCTAAGAATACCATACAAACACATGCCCTATCAAATGATTTCCTCTTCCTAAATTCCAAATATGATGCAGAGGTATTGGCAAGGATGCAAATTGTTAGGTAAATAGAGTACATTCTAAGGGAATATAAAAGAATCCATCACTCTCAATTGTAGAGGATAAAACTCAACTTACACCTCTAGGTGGATGGGCTTCAACTAATTATTGGTCCTCACATCCCTCCCAATTAGTTTAGATAAAAGGGGAGCCTTCTCAACTTGCATCCCAAGATGCCATGGTGACTTTGAAATAAGAAGAGGATGTGGAGGAGGCCCCTACTACAACAAGTTACCTTAGAGGAACATGGGATTCAATTATTATTGATTCTTCTAATTCTTTACATTCTATCCCTCCTATTAAAAATATAATGACATCACCCTCATAAGTATATGTCTCATCTGCTATTAATCCCAAGGACACTTCTTGATAGGATAAAAATTAATGTCTACAAGAGGCAAATAGTTCTAAATAACACTCCTCAAATAATTACCACTCTTATGAGTTCAATTATTGAGGTAGTGTCAAAGTAGAGCCTATGGATGAAAGAAAAACACTAAAAGAATAGGATAAATAACTTACAAAGGAAATATGATCCTTTAAAGACTAAAAGGTAGGGCACCAATTGAAATGGAAAAATTAGTAAGTGTCCTTAGTCCTATTATTACTTATAATTTACCTTCTATAATGTCTATTTCCCCTTATTTTGATTCTTTTTAGTAGTTTTTAGATAGTATTTCAACCTTTTACACCCAAACTAATGTAGCAACCACTTCAAGTCCTATTGTTATTACCTCTAAAATTTTGAAAATGGAGACTAGGGTTACTAAAATCCATTCCAATAAAAGTCTATGAGTCCTCATTTATGATTAGGTGCATAACCATTAGTCCAATCCACCTATTTAGTTTCGATGCCATAATCTAACACAATTTAGCCAAATACCATTATGACATATAAAAAATTTGATTAAAAAACAACCTACATTGTGCACCCTATTCCCTAGACTGACAACTTAGACTAGAAAAATGTTATCTTCCCATCTCTAACATACCCACTCTAAGTAAGTGCCTTAATGCTTTGTTTAAAGGATATTATGTCAAGGAGAAAGAGTTAGGCCACTCAACTATATAATATAGTGGAATTGATAATTCCACAATGGGAAAAGAACTTAAGTTCTTTGGCTTTTCAAAGACTAAATCTAGTGATTTCAAAGCTTCCCATAGTTAAATCCATTTTTGGAAAATATATAGGGATGGTTTAGAGGGTCCATAAGAGAAAGATACAAGATGAATATGGATAAATCCTATCCTTGAAGAGACTCAAGATGTATTTTTCTTGTAAAAATGAAAAATTAGAGAATTGGGGAATCCCCACACAATGAAGATTTTATAGCCTATTTAGAGATCCACACTTAGGCCTTAATGAAACTCCATGGAGGTATCAATCAGGCCAAGCAAGAGGTACAGATAGATTTTAATCAAGTGCTAGAGTAAAAAAAGGTTTTATATATTCCTAGAGATGTAAAGGGTAATGTGAAAAATGTATCCCTTAGGTTATATAATAATCTTGACACAATTCATACAATAAATATTAAAATTTCTCCCCATTTGGTTTAGATTGCTAAATTATTAAATTTTTTAAATTAAGAAGAAAACAAATAAAATTTTCTCATAAATTTCACTAGAAATAAGTCTTTTGGCCTTCTATATTTGATGACACCTCCTGAGATAACCAACTCCCTTAATTATTAGTTATCAAAACACAAAAGACTTGTCAATGGGTAGTTAGTGCACAAGCCTTAATTACAAAATTGGTTGATCATGAGAAAAAATTTGTAAAAATTTTACAACAATTAAAGTTGTCTCGAGCAAGTGACACTTTAAGGAATTTGACCGATGAAGCCAACTTTGATAAATTATTCTAGATAGATGAAATAAATTTCAACAAAAGTCTTTATCAATGCATAAGAGAATACATTAAGAAAGAGATTACTTTTACAATGAAAAAGGTGAAGAGGGTTAAAATAATTAAATTAGAGTCAATAACTTCAAATTAGGATCATGGGTGCCTAATTATAGAAGTCTCTAGGGTACATGGACCAATTCTTCTCAAACTAGACATAATCAAAGGTTAGTATGATCGAGACTAAAATTTTTATATAGACTTTAAGGCAAAGAAACAAACTACAATAAGAACTTCTATTTCAAATCCATTGTCAAATTCAAGTTCTAATCCCTTGGTCAAGAAAATTCCAACATCAAGTAAACCTTCGAGGGCCTAAGATAATATTATATGTATTTATTACATGAGAGCTAATACATGTAATTAAATCTTACTTATTTTTATACTATATTCATTATGTATGTAATTATTAACCATGGAGTCTTATAACATGCACATATTGCTTGATTTGTTAATATATGTCTTGTTTTAGAAATACAATTTTGGCCATTTCAATTTGTGCATGTAAAGTATGAATTGAATAGAACTATTTTCTATTTGGTAACATGTTGTTCCCATTTTTGATTGGAGGGTGAAATGACCCCTTACAAAATCTATATATACTTGTAATTCTCCCATTTAAAAGGGAGTTGAAATTTTTATCAATAAAGGAGTAAATTTTTGGATTGTCATGTAATTGTCTTAATGACTTTATTATCCAATTATATATAATTGATTGTGATTGATTCCCTATTTTTGATTCATTAATTTGAGGTGTGAAATAACTACTTAGAATTATTTATTATTATTTTTGATATATGTTAATGTATGATGTGCAACAACTATTTGATTTTTTTCTAAATATTATTAATTATAAGAAATAAGGTTGATTGGTTCATTCCTTTATGTGTGTAGAAGTGCTTTTAGACACTAATTTTATGTATACTACCTTATAAGTGTCTTTATATATCATAATTACCTTCATTTAATATCCACCACTCTTATTTAAATTTAATCATGGTAATTACTTCCTTAATTACCATTTATCCCCTTTCTAACCTCCTAAATCTCCAAACATCTATTAAAAATCCATGAAATATAAATTTTCCCTACATCCTAACAACTTATCCTCAATGAAAATCCCATTATAAAACTTAAATAACCTCATCCACAAATTACATTATGGTCAAAAATACTTTAAATGCATTTTGCCAACAAAAGGTAGAATTGTTAACAATTCCCCATGATCAATGCCAATTATGTTCAATAAATGTAGATTACTTTTACATGGCCTTAACTCAACCAAATTCATCATAAAAATACACTACAAGGTTGAAAGAATGACCGAGAGATGAATAATGCTCAGGAAACTTTTTAGAACAGATATTAGGCTATCTCATTAGTCTACATCTAATCTTTGAATTCTCACCATCTAAAGGCATTTCAAGGTTAGTAGTGTAATTTATTTTTATAATAATTCAATTTATATATTATTCTATGCAATAATACCATTAATGTTCTCCTTAGACTACATTTATTATCCTTATAATCCATTTTGTTAAATCATAAACCATCTTCTTAGCCTTTTGGGAAATTTTACCAAAATTGACATTGATCGTATCGATCATCATCAATCATTTTAAAATAGATACCAATTCTATGAACCAACATAGACCCATGTTAAAATTATTTATAGATCCTGAGCCTATTTATGTGTATTTTTACCATAGTCCTAGTCTATTTTGATTGTTTTATTTTCTTGTAAACGTGGACTCTATCTTTAGATGACCATTCTAGGAAAATCCCATGAAATACTCAACATTTTAGATTTACTAATTATTCCTAAACCCATATTTATTAATTAAAGTGATATTTTTCATGGGTTTAATCTCTTCACCATTATTTTCACTCCCAAAATTGATGACATCTCAACCCAACTTGAGATTATCTAGGAAGATACCAAATTCACACAAGATTATTGGCTTGACTATTTCCATTATATTAATGTAATAGAATAATATTTGACATTATTATAATCTTATGTTATCTAATTATCAACAAAAAAAATTCATTTCCATTACCATTTTTATCAGCTTAATTTCTAAACATTTGGGTTGACATCTACAAAGGGAAGTTTACACCTTCCTAGAATTGGTATTTTACTAGGAAACACACCCTAATTACTTTATTAATCTATTTCATCTAGTTTCTCACATGTTTATAGGTAGTCCTTCATATCCAAAAAGGAGCTATTACAATATCTTGGTTAATTGTGTGCAATCAATCACATAGGTACACCTCATTTTAGTTTAAACCTTGATTTTCTTTTGAGTTTTTGTTAGTTTATTTTATAAAATAAATTCATATAAAAACTACTTAAACATTATACCGTACTTGGTGGAACCATTTTTGGCCTCATAGTCATTTATTTTTCATTCTCATTTATTTTATTTTTATTTTAATTTTTAGCAAATTATTCATTTTTATTTTCATCAAAAATAAAAAATAAAAAATATTACTTTATTTTGGAATCTAAAAAGAACTGAGTTCATAAAATTTCTTTCTTAGATTATTCACATAGCATAAATAGGCAAGATAATTTATCATCATAATCACACCTCTCTTTCACACAAAAAAAAATCCATGAAAATATCAAAAAATCAACCAAAAACAATCTTTCCCAGGTTGACCTACTTGGATTCCATCGGCAAGGGGAAAATTGACTTGATGTTATGGCCAAGTAGAAAGAATTGGTTGATGGTATATCATATAAGTACCTAACACCCTTATCATTTTTGGGTCATGAAGTGAGGGGGTAGGCCTAAATATAAATTCATGTACCATAACCGACATATATTTAGGCCTCACTTACCTTCAATTATATCAAGGATACTAACCTTAAATATACCTAAGACTAACCTTAGAATATTGTTTCTTATATCCTTTGTTAAGCCAATCACCCCTTCATATTATATAGCATAATTTTAAAAAGAAATAAAAATGAAAACACTAGGAACATTTGATTAAATTTTGTGTTTTAACTTCACTAAATAGAGAAAAGAGAAAAAAAAAATCTTTTTAATGACTTTGCATTTATCTTTGTTTCTTTAGCACTACATGGTTTTAACTAGGCAACAATCACAAAAACAAATTGAATCACATACATTGTATTCAACCATGGAACATTCATCATATCCTCCTACCTCTCCCAAATCCTTCAAGGAGGAAATTCCTAAATTATCCATAAGGATACTCTAACTTTTCTAACATACTAGATAATAATCCAATCACCCTTAGTCATTACCTTACTACATGAGTCATACAATTTCCCATTTCTCCTCATGCCCAATCCTCTAAATTTGTCTATGGTATGCCACTAAAAATATCTAAAGAAAATTTGATATCCATGGTGTCATCTTTAGTTTATCAACTATTTATAGTATCTACCAATCTCAATATGTGTTCCATTCCACCTCCCAATACTAACATGTCATAACCTATAACTAATCAACCACCACTAGTTTCTGCTAATCCTTTCACAACTATTATTCAAACCCAAAGTGTTACCATACCCCAAATTACATCCACTTAACCACCTTCTTCATCACACCAAAATTTAGTTGTCTCAATCCCTACCAATATTCCACATATTCAAATAAATGTGAACATAAACCTAACTCAACTATTACAACCTATACAACCAATTCATTTGTGTCAAACTATTCAAAAAAAAAATTCCACAATAAATAACTCAATATGTCACCCCATCATAAAAAAATGTATATCCATATATTTTAATCTATCTCATTAAATATTTTACCCCTCTTATTAATGAATTATGCAACTACATCTCAACCAATCATTACCACCTTGGTTGGTTATCCTCTTTCATAGCCATTTCCCACTTTGCATCCCCTTCACTAAAATTTTCTATTAAGCACAAGATATACTAAGAGGGGGGGTGAATCAGTATATCATATATCTTATAAAACATTCCTTTAACCAAATTCCACTTAATCAAACATTCAAGATATGCAAAAGAACTCAAACAATAAACACCACACAAGATAGAGAGAGACACTAGATATAACGTGGAAACCCAATGTGGGAAAAACCTTGGAGAACAATCTCAAGTATATGAATGAGCACCAATACAAACAATATTTGCAAGCCAAGCTTGTAGGAGCACCATATCCCTTTGCCAAGCACCAACCTAATTACTATTCATGAACACCAACCCATAGGAGCACCACACCCCTTTGTCGAGCACCAACCCACAAGAGCACCAAACCCTTTTCCAAGCACCAACTCAGCAAAAATTTATGACCACCAACCCACAGGAGGATCAACCCCTTTGTGTATACCACACACCTATCTCTCAATGTTGCTATCTCAACAAATGATAGTTTAATACAACATCTCTTTCCTCTCTCTCACCTTTTCTCTTTTAAGCTAGATATAAGGAATATAAATCATATTCATCTCTCACAATTGCTCTTTTAAGCTAGATATTACAATATCAAATCAACCTCTCTCTCATATTACAAATGGTTTCTCAAGCCTTTATTTATAGCTTTCCAAATGACCTTTGGCCTTCCCCCTTTGTGACCCTTCAATCCTCATGGAAAATGGTTCCAAACTTGTATGAACCTTCATATTCAAGCCTTTGAAAAGTCATGTGGTGATCCTTCATGACCAAAAGCGTCCTTCCCACTTTTGTCCTTATCTTTGGTGACCTTTCGTATTCCTTATAGTGTCCCTTCATGAGAAATTGCACCCTTCTTCTTTTGTATTCACTTCGTGACTCTTGGAATTCCCCAAGATGACTCTTCATGGGAAAATGCATCCCATCCTTCTTTCATCTTTATCCTATGGCTCTTTGACTTCTCCATGGGCCCTTCTTTTGTCTCATATGTAACCAAAAATATATTCATTAATATTAAATAAATATTAACTCATATTAGCCAAGATATATTTATTACAAACAATATTAAATGTAATGGGGCCTTTATCACCAATAATGCTAGACCTTTGAAGTCAATGACAATATTTCTAACAATCTCCCCCTTTGTCATTGATGGCAACCTCAATCCTAAAACTACCACATCTTGTCACCTGTACATACCGTCATCTAAAAACACATAGTAACTCCCCCTTATTATAGCAACCTGTACCTATTCCCCATACCTATTTTATACACTTATACCTATACCTATTATTCTCCCCCTTTGACATCAATGGCAAAGGGCCTACCTGGAGCTAACACTTAGCTCCCCCTCAACTGATACTGAACATCAATGGCAAGAAGTAAAATAAATTACTCCCAACTCCTCTTGTAGATCTTTGAATGTGTCCTTTGATTCTACCTTTGAGAAGATATCTTTTCTGGCTATCCTGGTAGTGGTTTTATCTTTGAATTTCACTATGCCACCATTGATCTTCTTTACTCTTAGCTCATGTCATATGCCTCAAACATCTGCCATCAATGAACCATGGCTGATCTTTATGCAAAGCTATTTGCACCAAAATAAAATCTTCAAGTTGTTTCTTCTACCATAAACATGACTAAACCTTCTTCCTGATGAATGGAACTTTGAAACTCCGGTCCTTCATTAAATCTACATGAGTATCCTTCTCCTTCTTTCTAAAACTGTTATCTCTTTTTCAACATTGTAATTTCTTGTGACCATAATCATTTGAAACACTTTAAAACTTTTAAACACTACATATGCAAGAATCATTCTAATAGCCTCAAACCATAATACTGATGCAAAAAATTTCTTCAAAAATCTATTCCCTCAAAATATATACAAAATAATCTGCCAACTCACCTTCTTGTCATACAACATATCCAAGACCCAATAGCATCCACCATGCTCCAATTTTTCTTAAAAGTGTCTCCTTGAAGCCTAGAAGAGACACCCCACACAATAGGGTTCTAGAAATAAATCTCAAGAGATTCCCACATCTCCTTTGTTTCTTCCTTGATCTTCTTGTGTTTTTATTTTAGAATCCATTTAAGCATGTCTAACCTTTTTGACTAACTAACCTTATCATTTATGATGTTTTTCATTTTCTCAACTTTTACAACTGTCTTATCTTGACAAAGCTCAACTCAATAGTAACAAGAGATTCTTCACAATCCTTCCTATCTGATTCTTTTTCAACTATAGCAAGTAATTCATTCTCACTCTTAAACTCAACCTGATCAGCCTTTACTATTTAGGTCTCCAAACCTGAATTTGTCTTTTCTCATATTTTCTAGGGGCTCTATATCCTTTGACATACCTTGAATATCTCTTTACTTTATTTTGACATATTTTGTTAATATGGCCAACCTCATGACAAAAAAATCAAAAAATATTTCTCATACATTTTTCTTGAATGTGACTAAGATCTCCCTTTGACTGATTGCTTCTCCTCATATAGTCTCTTGCCCTATGACCAACATGATGACAAACAAAACAATAACCATGAAAAGAATTTGAAAACTTGAAAGGATTGGGATGCCTGATTGGCTTCTTTGATCTGCCTTCAAAACTTGCATACTTCATTCCTTGGACTAATATTTCATGATCTTTCTCAACCTTGATTATAAGCTTCTTATGATTATCCTTTAAGGAACCTAACTCAACCTTTAATTGATTACACTCTTCTTCTTTTGATTTTAAAATTGAATTTACAACCTCTAATTGATTCTTAAGATCCTAAATAAATATCTTATTTTCTTTTACTTCTATATCCAACTTAGAATCCAAGATACACACCTGTTCCTTAAGAGCCTCAACCTTAGATTTCAACTCTTGATTCTCCTTCTTTTGCTGCTTGGCCATCTTATGTTTTTCTTTGATCTACCTTCAAGTTGTTAAACCCTTTTTGAAGGAACTTGCTCTAATACCAATTGTTAAGCATGAGATATATTGAGAGGGGAGGTGAATCAGTATATCATATATCTTATAAAACTTTCCTTTAACCAAATTCCACTTAATCAAACATTCAAGATATGCAATAAAACTCAAACAATAAACACCACACAAGATAAAGAGAGACACCAGATATAATGTGGAAACCAAATGTGGGAAAAACCATAGAGAACAATCTCATGTATATGAATGAGCACTAACCCAAACAATATTCACAAGCCAAGCTTGCAGGAGCACCATAACCCTTTGCCAAGCACCAACCTAGCTACTATTCATGAGCACCAACCCCTTTGCCAAGCAACAGCTCAGCAACAATTCGTGAGCACCAACCCATAGGAGCACCAACCCCTTTGTGTATACCACACACCTATCTCTCAATTTTTCTATCTCAACAAATGATATTTCAATACAACATCTCTTTCCTCTCTCTCACCTTTTCTCTTCTAAGCTAGATATAACAAATACAAATCATATTCATCTCTCACAATATCTCTTCTAAGCTAGATATTATAATATCAAATCAACCTCTATCTCTCATATTACAAATGGCTACTCAAGCCTTTATTTATAGCTTTCCAAATGACCTTTGGCCTTCCCCCTTTGTGACCCTTCAATCCTCATGGAAAATGGCACCAAACTTGTATGACCCTTCATATTCAAGCCTTTGAAAAGTCATGTGGTGATCCTTCATGACCAAAAACGTCCTTCCCACTTTTGTCCTTATCTTTGGTGACTTTTCGTATTCCTTAAAGTGTCCCTTCATGAGAAATTGTGCTCTTCCTCTTTTGTCTTCACTTGGTGACTCTTGGAATTCCCCAAGATGACTCTTCATGGGAAAATGCGTCCCATCCTTATTTTGTCTTTATCCCATGGCTCTTTGACTTCTCCATGGGCCCTTCATTTGTCTCATATGTAACCAAAAATATATTCATTACTATTAAATAATATTAACTCATATTAGCCAATATATATTTATTACAAACAATATTAAATGTAATGGAGCCCTTATCACCAATAATGCTAGACCTTTGACATCAATGACAATATTTCCAACATTTTCAATAGAAAAAATTAGGGGTTATGCATCAATATAATGCAAAAATTTTCCTCATGCAAATCCTCATAGATAGGATGGCAAACATCAAATCTTATACATCTAGGTAGAAGAATATTCTTTCTTACAAATAAATATTTAATGAACCTATCAACTCATCTATCCCATTAGATCATATTTGACATAATGGGAACTACCCTAGTTCTCAACATTTCAAAACAAGGAGGCCCCTCAAAAACATATCAATGACTTTAGACATGATTTCTACCTTATATCCCATGATGATGCTCTCCTCTTGAGAACATTCCACATGTAACTAAGTGGAGTAATTTTAGATTGGTATATTTCCATTCCAAAACACTCTCTATTATATTTTGTCTAGCTACCCCAAATATTCTTAGAGCACTTTTCAATCAATATCAAAAAGAGGGTAACCATCATTGATTTATATTCCATTAGAAAATTTTGTTTCAAGATGGTGGGGACTTATAAACTAGTTATCATTTTCCCTCCCTTAGATAGAGTTAATCAAACATTTTTCTAAGTCATGTGCCAAGCACATATCATCCATGCTTCAAGTCATAAATTTCAATACTTTTGATTAAGCCTTTACCATGGGCTATAAGTTAGAAGTTTGATCCCTATAAGAAGGAAAAGTTAAATTAAAAAATAAAATTTCCAAACCTAATCCTTCCAAGGGGTCTAACGGATCTAAACCAAAATTAACAACTAATGTTGTTTCCATAAAAATATCCCCTCCATAAAAAACAAATCAACCAAGTTATTTTACATCCTAGACACAACCACATAAAACATTAACATGATTTCCACATATATAATATATGACCCTCAGAGAATCTTATGCTTTTATCATAGATAAAATTTTGAAAGAATCAGTTATTGAGCTCCCTCCAATAAATATAGTTAAGGAATATCATTGTAAACCTAATTGGTATAAAGAGAGTGACTTTCATACCTAGCATCATGTACCTAGTCATGAGATCAATAAATGTCTATATTTCAAGAGTCTAGTTTAGAACATTATTGATTAAGGGAAACTATAATTAGACAATCGAAATGCTCCTTAAAAATAATCCCTTGATATTTTTAGATATATATTACCAAATCATCCATGTTCATACAATTATGTACAAACAAACATTGGAAACACCAAATATGAGGAAGTCCATATAATAAACACTATCTATGATCAACTTCTATATAAATAAGTTAGTATCACACATGAGTCATCATTTGAAGTAAAAAAAATTTGGACTTCCTTAAAGGATATATCTTAGAATAATCTAAGTTTGTTAGGCCTATTTTTTCATTCATTAGAAACTCCCTGATTTGATTACATGGGATCCTCTAGAGGAGGTACCATCCAAACATGCTCAATAACACTTGCTAATAATGAAATATAAAAGGGTTACTTTAGACACATGAGACAAATTTATTGGTATTATAAAGGGAAAATCCATATAACACACATCTATAAGGCTTAAAATCCCTTGGATATGCAAAAATGAATATCCTCATAAAAACATCCCTACGACCTCCAATAGTGCTCAACAAGGGAGTATGACTATGCCTTTGGCTCAAACTAAGCCATTTATATTAGGCCTCATCCTTATTATAATCTAAACATCAAAATCACATCACCACCTCTCAAAGGACTTAAGTTATCTCAAAAACTCCCCCCATACTACTAACACCAACACCCCATATCACTCCATCAAATTTTTATCACCCTAGAATTTTGTCTAAGATGCCTCTACCTCCCATTAGGACCATACATAAAAATAATATGAAAAATGAAGGTACAAAATTAAACATGGTCTAAAAATTGATACCTTAAAGAATGACAAAATACCACCAATACCCATTATGGGGATCATATTCCACCATCCTTGATTAGATTCTGAAAACCTCCCTTATCACGTTACCACCATCAAAATTCTTAATCCTCATATCCAAAAACTAACATGGTACATGGGAGATAATAAATGTGCCTACCATAGGATACTAGGACATGATACCAAGATCTGAAATGCTCTCAAAGATGTAATCTAGGACCTCTTGGATGAAGATGACATATTAATTAAATAACCTTATTCTAATCCTCTCTTTGAATAAAACACTAAATCCATAATTATCCATGATACTAATATAATGTATTCATTAGATACTTTATAATAAAAAACAAAACAAAAATCAAACTAAGCCATCCATATCAAGCCTCATCCTTATTATAAACTAAACATCTCAATCACATAACCACCTCTCAAAGGACATAAGTTATCTCAAAAACTCCACCCAATACTACTAACACCAACACCCCATATCACTCCATCAAATTTTTATTACCCTAAAATTTTATCTAAGATGCCTCTACCTCCAATTAGAACCATGCATACAACTAATATGAAAAATGAAGAGATAAAATTAAACATGGTCCAAAAATTGATACCTTAAAGAATAACAAAATACCACCAATACACATTATGGGGATCATATTCCACCATCCTTGATTATATTCTAAAAACCTCCCTTATCACATTACTACCATCAAAATTCTTAATCCTCATATCCAAAACTAACATGGTACAAAGGAGATAAGAAATGTGCCTACCATAGGATACTAGGACATGATACCAAGAGCTGAAATGCTCTCAAATATGTAATCTAGGACCTCTTGGAGAATGATGACATATTAATTAAATAGCCTTATTCTAATCCTCTCTTTGACCAAAACACTAAATCCATAATTATCCCTAATTCTAATGTAATGTATTCATTAAATCCTTTATAAGAAAAAGCAAAACAAACATAAAAAGGAATGGTTAATATCCTCAACTTCATCCCTAACCAAATCCTTTCCAACATCCCCTTGATTCATCCAAACATGAGTGACTTAGGAACATCTATAAACCATCCACTATTACAAATCAACACAATAAACATAACTACATAATCTCAAAGATAAGGCCCTAAAACCTAGAATCCAAACAAAGTAAAAATTTCCATTACAAAGGCTCCTTACTCCTAGTTCAAAATGAAAAATCTCCAATTTGGGGGCATATTATAATAATAAATCTTTGTATTTGATACAAATATTAGTTTTGAAATAACTCCACCAACAACCTGTAAAGATGTCCTTATATGAACTTATCCAAAATTACTCACAATATCTCCAAGGTATGATAGAGGCACTACAAGCCATACATGTATAGATAGATGAACCCTAACCTTTTTCAAATCTTATTATATGTTTAAAAACATCCTCATCCATTTCATTTCATGATTCTAAAATATCGTTACTATAACTTGGAGACTAAGACCTGCCTCTATTCATCACTACCTAAATTAATTTAACAATAATAAAAAGGGTCATGATTTATAATGAGGATAACATAAACATCATCTCATCTCATCTCACACTTTAAAATATATATAGTTACTAGAAACCATCATATCCCAATACCCAACTATCCCATGAACCTTTAAAGACATGATAATTATTACGTGAGGTATTATCATTTTACCTATCCAAATAGGTGCACATACCCTCCATGAGATATAATATCATACTAGGACATCCTTAGATATATTTTATATTTGTGTACTCTCCACCTTGAATTTATACTTCAAATACAACTATAAATACAAAATACACATTATCATAGTAGATCCTCATCTATGCAAAACGTGCAATTTAACTTATTGATCTAATGATGTCTTAATTTCCCTAAAAGAATCAACCTCATCATCATCAAGTGACACATTATCTAGTAAAATAATCCCCTCATCATGCATACCTAATGATTCCCTTGAATCCACACTTTAATATCTCTCATTGGGGGAATATCATATATTGACACTTAACACCCTACCTACTCCTCTAGAATATGGGCACTCAGATAAATAATAACTCTATTATCCCAACTTTGGATAGGTCATCTCATTTGATCATCCTCACCTCTATACCTATTTAATCTTTGAAAGTATTGACCAATACCCTTTATATCATGATAATCAATCTTGTATAAAATAATTTTCCTCAAGTTTTTATTTCCTTGATAAGCCACACTTTGCACAGACTTATTTTATAGTGGTGTGCTTGGAAGGGTTTTAGCACTAGACATTATGAACAAGGAATGCATGAGGTCACACTAAGTGATATTAGAAAACCACATGAAAAACATGGTCTTGGTTTCCAAAAACACCTTCAATCTTCTCATAATCCACTTCTTCACATCAGTGTCTTGTCATCATAGCCTAACACCACTTTGGATATTAGTAAAGATACATCTTCATCATTACCTAACTCCCCTTTAGAATCTAATGACATCATATCCATCCCACTTAACTTTTTTTTTTATCAATAATGTCAACCTAAGACCACTCATGTATCAACACAATGAATAAACTAGATCTATTCCCTTAACTTTCCCCAACATGATAAAGCAAGATTTTCCCTTGGTTTTGCTTCTTCAATGTCAAGATGATGACTCTGTCTTAATGTATTTAGGGCCAAGAGATAAATACATATGAAACTCCTTCCCACCTGATACTCCTATTCTCTTAACTGAATTCACCATATATATTAATATTGGGATACAAGAAGTCCCATAAAGTATCAAAATTAATCAATTTGTAGATTCTAAAGAATACTAGTATTTCACTACATTATTGGTTGACCATAGCCAAAGTTTATCCTATTATTATAGTTTCATTCTAGTCATTGACCTTAATATAGTTTTCCATAACATCATCAATATATTTGAAGATAAAACAATAAAACAAAAATTTTGAAATATGCACCTGAGTGCAGAATTTATAGTCAAGGAAGAGCTACAACATATTCTATCAGTTAATTTCATTCAACCTATCAATTACCCTCAATGGGTGTGTAATATTATACCTATCAAAAAACCATCTAGGGGATTACACCTTTGTACATATTTTCATGACCTAAATTTGGCATGTCTTAAAGATGATTTTTCTCTACCTAATATCAATCAGCTTGTAGACCTCACGGCTAGCCATGAAATGTTGTTTCTCATGGATACATTCTCAGGATAAAATAAATTCCTTATTTTCCTTTAAGACCAACACAAGGCTTCCTTAATTACCCCATAGGGATTATTTTGTTATACTTTTATTCTTTTTGGTTTAAAAAATATGGGATCAACCTAACAACACATCAAGACCTACATATTTTATGACTTAATCCATAAAATCATTGAAGATTATGTGGATCATATCCTTGGTAAATATAAGCTCCACAAGGACCATATATCTATTATTTAGATAATATTTACTCATTTAATCAAATACCTAGTTTATCTAAACCCTCACAAGTGTTCTTATGAGGTATTTTCAATCAATATCGTAGGTTTTATTATCTTCATCTAGTGAATTGAAGTTGATCTTGATAAAATTAAGGCAATTTTAGAAATACCACCCCTATTTATTCTTATGTATATTCATAGTTTATGAGAAAAATTATAGTCTATTTGGTGCTTTATTTCACATTTATTAGATTGATGTCAACCATTCCATCACCTTATTAATAACTACACCTGATTCATATGAGATAAAAATTATCAAAAGACCTTTGACACTCTTAATAAATATCTCACTTCTCCCCTATCCTTGTTCTTCCCGATGAGGGCCAACCATTTTACTTATACATCTCAGTTATATATCACACCCTAGGCACCATGATTTCCATTTGAGATGATAAACATAAAGAATAAGTGGTTTATTATATAAGTCACACTCTCATTGAGTATGAGACTTATTACACATATATGTAAAAACTATGTCTCTCCTTGATCTTTGTAGCTTCTAAGATTTGTCATTATTTACTTAACCACAAAACATATGTAATTAATAATACCAACCCTCTTAAATACATACATTAAAATCCATATCAAAATCAATAAATGGAAATGTGGATTATGATCCTTTGAAAATTTGATCTATAGTTCTTCCACCAAAAACCAATTAAGGGGCAAAAATTACAAACCAGTTGGTAGAGGCACCTCTTATTAATAATCAATTGTCCAACTACAAATCTCCTGATGAATCTATAACCACCTTGTCTCATGTAGATATATAATATTAAATGACCCTATTATTTTATGAATCTAAATGTGAGCATGGGGGAGACAATTATTTTAATACCTCCATATGGTCCCCCTATACCATTATCTTTCAAACTTGATTTTGATTGCACTAATAATATGAGTGAGTAAAAATCCCTAATTTTAGGTCTCAAAACTACTTTATCCTTAAAAATTAAAAGACTTAAAAATTAAAAGACTTAATGTTTATGGGGATTATCATCTAGTGGCCAAAATGGAATATGTCAATGTGAAAATGAGATTATCTAGAAATAAAAAATCTTGGTAGATTATTTATAAGAAACATTTGATTACTCTACCATTCAAACCACTCCATGATCAACTAACAAGTTTGTTTATACCATGAATTTTCTAGTATCTTTTATCCTATTATCCTATGAGTAATCCAAAATTTTTGTTATTATTCAAAAAATTACCCAACCTTATTATACTAACACTGACCTTCCCCCAGTTGAGAACATAACTATGATCGATCAAAAAAAATGAGCGCTCTTTCAGAATTTGAATTAGCTAGTTTGCAGGTAGGTGGGAAACTGGTCGAGGAGAATCTGGCAGGAGGTATAGACCCTAGAGGAACTATATGGGGTGTTGAAAAGTATGTTGGGTTAGAATCTTGGCTGATTTGGATAATGGAAAGTCTTTGTGTGTATCTGATCCTTTTTGTGTGGTCCGTGTTCCCCCATTGGATCATGTGGTGGGGCAGGATCTCAAAAAGGAGAAAGATAATGTTCTTTCTAACAAGGAAAAGTACTCAAAAGGGATGAAGGTAGGGTTCTCAAAATGAAGGACTTGGTCATCTCTATTTGGTAAAAAACCTACTGGAAAATCTCTTTTCCCACCGGTGACTGCTAACTCTTACTGGGAGAAAGGTGAGTTTCAATTTTTTATTCCAGATCCTTTAGTCAATTTTTTTGTGTCTTCCATGGAATTCACCATAGTGGGCAAATTTTTAGGTGCAAGACTAGATCTATAATCTCTTAGAAAAATGGTTAAAAGGAATTGGGTTATTTGCAGAGAGGTAGATATTGCACCAATGTCGAATGGTTTCTTCTCGTTTATCTTCAACTATAAGGAAGACATGAATACAGATTCTTAGTGAAGGATCGTGGTCTTTTGGTAACTAATCTCTCACTATTAAAAAATGGGAGCCTAACATGGATCTCTCAGATGCTTTTTTCTTAACCACTCCCATTTGGGTTAGACTTCCTAGTCTCCCTTTGGAATTTTGGCATGAGGACATTTTAAAAGGTATTGCTAGTTCTTTTGGTAAACTTGTGGCATTGGATAATGCTATGGCTTCTAGAACCAAACTTCAAAGTGATAGACTTTATGTTAAAGTGGTAGACCTGAATCATCTCCCAAAAAAGGTGGAACTAATATCCAAGCTCGATAAAAAAAACTCAAGATTTTTTTTTTGAAGATTTGCCCAACTCTTGCTATGCTTGTAAGAAACATGGGCATTTGGTTAAAAATTGTCCCTCCAAAAGTAAAAATCATCCTAGTAGTGTTTTGGATGGGAAAAAGACCAAGGTCTAGCAAAAGAATGTATGGAAACCCAAAGAAGATCATCATGCTAAGAACAAAAGAATAATGCAGATTCTAAAGATCCACATGCTAAGGTAGATAAAGAGCCTTCTTTTGAAGATTCTAATACTCTACATGTTGAGGTGGATAAAGAGATTTCTTTTGAGAAAGTAAACTCTAAGAAAGAAGGACATGGTTTGCAATCAGAGACCATAATACCTAAACAAAGAATAGAGGATCTGATAGATCTATTAAAACAAATCATTATCTATCAAAGGATAGAGGATCGATGGAGAGATGTAGATGACAAAATTGTGCTAGAGGAAGGTGAATTCTTGGCTAAAGCTAGAAATAAATCAGAGGAGGGAGATCTTCTTTTTTCTCAGTCTAGGGAGATCTAGGTGTTATCTCAGACTGATAATGACTTTCCTTTGGATGAGCTTCCTCCCCTAGAAGTTGTGAAAGTTAATGGAGAAAACTCAAAGCACAAACTAAACCAAAGAAAAAGGGCTGAAAAAAATATCAATACTAAGGGGGTAGAAACTAGAAGCAGCAAAATAGATCAGAAAACTAAGGTGAAACCTCTTGCTTCTACTCTAAATAAATCTGGAAAAAGAGCTGAATAGCATTCTAAGGTGAAACGAGATGTTGGTTCCCTGAACAAACCTAGAAGAAGATCCACTAAGAAAACCAGAGAGTTAGAAAGTATGCAGAATATTGCTGATGGTAGGTAGACAACTATTCTGGATTTTACCTCTAAAAATAGATATGAAAATCATTACTTGGAATATTAGGGGGTTGAATAGTATTCATAAGCTATATATTGTTAGGAATTTTGTTACAGAACAAAAGCCTAATTTTCTCTTGCTACAAGAAACTAAGATGAATGAAGAGAAAGCGGAATAGATTAAATATTTTAAAAATTATTATATAAATTCTAGTAGTTTAGAAGGTGCATCAGGGGGAACTCTGATGTTATGGAAGAAGAATTATTATTCTAGAACTATTATGATTGCTAGTAAATATCTTATGATAGCCAAAATTATTAGTGTTGACCAGAAGGAGGGTTGGTATATTATGAATATTTACGCTCCCAACATTAAGCACCTAAAGAAAAAGGTCTGGGAGTCTGTTTCCAATTTTAAAAGTAAGGACTATTCTAGATGATGGATTATAATGGGAGAATTCAATGTGCCTCTCTATGATCATGAGAAAATGGGAGATACTACTACCCAGTTGGAAGGGAGATTGGATTTAGTGGAGTTTATAAATAAAGAGGGTTTAATGGATATGGACCTCCATGGAATTCAGTTTACTTGGAGTAACAAGAAATTTGGTAATGAATGTATTTAGGCTAGGCCTGATCGTGCTCTTATTTCTCTTGATTAGACTAAAGAATTCATTTTCAAGTTGGAAGCCTACCAAAAAATAGGATTAGATCATTTTCCCCTCATTTTCATTGCTGCAAAGATTAGTCTTAAGAAGAATTTTCCTTTTAGATTTGAGAAGATGTGGATGCAACACCCACAGTTTGAAAGTAAATTGGAAGAATGGTGGAGTATTGATATTGAAGGCATGACCCTCTTTAGAGTTGCTTCTAAGCTCAAAAATGTTAAAAGGGAAGTTAAAATATGGAATAAGAATAACTTTGGGAATATCTTTGAGAACAAAAATGCTATTAAGGAGGATATTCTAAAAACATAGGAAAAAATTCAAAAGGAAGGATATACTCCTGACCTCCTCATTGAAGAAAATGAAAAGTTGGCTCAATATCATGACATTATCACTAAAGAAGAAATCTACTGGAGACAAATATCAAGGTTGTTATGGTTGAGTGAAGGAGATAAATACACAAAATTTTTCCATCTATCCACTCTTAAGCATAGAGCCAAAATTCACATATCAGACCTAAAAAAGGGAGACTTGAAGATTATAGAGGATAAGGCCATCATGGATGAAATGGTGACTTTTTTCTCTTCTCTAATGAAGGCTGATCCTAACATCAATTTGGATAGTTAGGCTGAAATCCTTAGAGTGATTCCTCCTCTGGTTTTGAAGGAACAAAATAAAATGTTAAGCTCAATTCCTAAGGATGATGAAATTTTCAAAGCTATTTGTTCTTTGGGAGGAGATAAAGCTCCTAGTCCTGATGGATTCCCCATGTTTTTCTTCCAAAAACTTTGGAAATTTGTTGGTAAAGATGTATGTGATGATGTGAAGGAATTCTATGGAGCTAAATAGATGCTTAAGGAAGTCAACTCCACCTTTTTGTGCTTGAATCCTGAGAAAATTGGTGCTGATTCTCCTGATCAGTTTAGACCTATCAGCCTTTGTAATTCTTTTTATAAAATTATTTCCAAAGTTCTTACTTCCAGACTTATCCAAGTGATTCCTTTGATTATTGCTGATCAAAAAAATGGCTTCATCCCAGGTAGACAAATCTTTAACTCTATTATCTCTACTCATGAGAATATTCACTCCTTGTCTTGTTCTAACAATCAAGGGTTCATTATGAAAGTTGACATTGCTAAGGCCTATGACAGAGTTGATTGGTCACTTATCTCAAACATTCTATTAGCTTTTGGCTTTGACCAAAAGGTTGTTGGTCGTATTCATCAATTTATTTCTACCTCCTCTATTGTTGTTTTGGTTAATGGAAGCTCATCTCATTTCTTTTATCCCTCTAGGGGATTGAGATAAGGTGATCCTTTATCCCCCATCCTTTTTGTTATTATGGCTGATTTCTTGGGGAGATATATTGGGGACTTGGTCCATAGAGGTTTCTTTAAGGGATTACAACCTTCTTTCCATCCTCTAATTTGTTCTCATGGACAATTTGTTGATGACAGCATCTTTATGGGTAAGGATGAAGTCAAGGAAGCCAAAAATTTGAAGCAAGCTATTAACTTATATTCTTCTACCTTTGGTCAATTGGTTAACTGGAATAAAAGTGTTGTGTTCTTTATCAACACCCCTATCCAGAGACAAAATAAAATTGCTAAAATCTTTGGATGTTCTATAGGATCTCTCCCCTCTTCTTACTTGGGTCTTCCTCTTGGCCTGAAGGTCCCTGATGCCTTCTGGGAAGATCTTATTAACAAATTCAGCAAGAAACTTTTGGGATGGAAAGGAAATACTTTAATCTAGGTAGGTAAGTTAACTCTTCTCAAAGCTTGTCTTCAAAGCATACCTACTTATGCTTTAAGTCTCTTTAGAATTCCTATTGAATTTGTTGAGTATATTGAAAAAACTCAAAGAAATTTTCTATGGACTGATACTGAGGAAAAAAGGAGAATGCCTTTAATTGCTTGGGATCATGTTTGCAAACCTCTTAATGAAGGGGGATTGGGAATCAGGAAAATCAGAAGTATGAACAAAGCTCTTTTAGCCAAACTAGGTTGGAGAGTTTACCATGACAACAAAGAGTGGAGTACCATATGGAAACATAAGTACCTCTTCAATGCTAAACCCCTTCCTGATTTCTTCTCTTCTCTTGATGTTATTCATCATTCTTCCATATGGGGGGCTATTCAGGGGACCAAGAAAACTCTATGAAAAAGATGTTCTTGGAAAATTGGTAATGGGCTTAAGGTGAAATTTTGGGATGATGTCTGGTTAAAGGATCATCCCTTGATTGGATATTTTCATGACAAGGATTTAGTTGACTGATGCAAGTAGAGATATGGCATATTATTTATTCATTATTGGCAAAATGATTCTTGGGTGAATTTAACAGATGTTGATCAAGGCTTAAGTAACATCCAATTATCTCTCAATGCTGTCTCTCTTTATCCTTATCTTGAGGATGAGATTATTTGGCATGCTGACCCTAGTGGCCAATTTAAAGTCTCTACTATCTTCACTTCAAAGGAAAAGGGTAATCAACCTTTTTGGTCTCATGCATGGATTAAGGGGCTCACCCCAAAAATTAATATCTTCTTTTAAACTCTGCTTCAAAATAAAATTCTGACCCTTGACAATTTGCAAAAAAGAGGTATAAATGTGGCTAATAGGTGTATTTTATGCAAAAATGGACTTGAAGATAGAGACCATATGTTTTTGAATTGCTCTTACACCCAACAAGTTTGGACTGAGATTCTTAGTTTTTGGGGTATAACATGGGTCCATCAAAACAATGTGGAACTCTCTTTTAAAAGTTGGTGTTGCCCCTCTAAGGATCCTAATGCTCATTTTCTTTGGAAACTAACTCTCCCTCATCTCTGGTGGGGTATTTGGAAAGAAAGAAACAATAGAATATTCAGGACTAAAGAACTTCTAAGATGGGTGCTTGGTCAGAATATCATTAGAGCCATCAAGGAGAACTTTAAATCCTAGAGGGATTTTGATCAAACCTTCCAATTTGAAAACCCTTTATGATCTGAAGGGTCTAATTTGAAAATTGATAATCCAAGAGCGATCATAAAATGGTATGTTCCTCCTAATGGATGGATCAAAGGGAACTTTGATGGAGCAGCTAAGGGAAATCTGGGAAGAGTAGGATGTGGAGGGGTCTAGAGAGATCATGTGGGAAATGTAATTGATGTTATTGTTGTCCCAATTGGTAATTTGAATAGCCATATTTCTGAAGCTACTGCAGCCCTCTACACTATTAAATTAGATGTTGATTTGGGGTATTCCAAATTATGGTTAGAAGGTGATTCTTTGAATATTATTAACACCCTAAATAATAAAAATTCAATCTCATGGTCTATTGAGGCTATGGTTATGGAAATCAAAGCCTTAATTCAAAAAAATTTAAAAAATTGGCCATATCCCATACATATCGAGAGACCAATGGGGTCACTGATAGGATAGCTAATCATGCTATTCGAATGGGGCATAAGGTGAGGTGGCTTGATGAATTGAATAAGCACATTGATCTTAAAGTGCTTATTAATTATGATGCCATTCATTCCAAAGTGGGAAAGATTTGCTTGGATTAGCAATTTAATGATTTGGTGGAGTGGCCTTATAGCTGTCAGATTACCTTACCTAAGGAGGTACATTCATGAGAATGTAATGTGGTCACTGCATGTGTCATCAAAAAGGCAAACTCCATTTTAAGTAAAAAATAACTGGGTCCATTTCAAACTTTTTGCCTTCTAAGTTTGGGTGCTTATAGTTTTCCGTTTGCTTTGCAATATGAGGGGTGAACCATGGAAGCAAGAGCCCAAAACACGTGATGACTAGAAGGCTAGACAGGACATATGGAATATTCTACAGAAAGGGAAGGTGGTCAGTTATCTAGAGCATTTACATGGCTTTAAACCCCATGTCACTATCGCCTTCTTTAAAAATTGGGTTGATGACAGAGTTACTCTCCATGGAGTCACTATGAAGCTTACTGAGGACTTCATTGCTGAGGTCATGGGGCTTCCCATGGGTGGTATTAAGTTCTCAAAATAGACCAGTATCTCCAATGTAGCCTACAAAAAAATTCCAAAGACGGATGCAAAGGAGAAGCAATTGGAAAAGAATGGCGACTTCTTTGATGTGGAACAAATAAAAGGAATTTGGTGAGATGTGTTATGTTGTATTTGTGAGTACTTTATCCTTGATGGTAGGAATAAAAGAGTTCACAAGTTTCATTTTGTTTTTCTCAACCACTTTAGGCATAAGGATATAATTTCTTTCCCTTTTTATATGTGTTTTTCGTTGCTTCAAAGCTTGTATGCCCATAGGAAGAAGGAGTCTCGCCCCATTTTACATGAAGGTTTGATACTTCTCATAGAGGGTTTTTGTAAAAATAAATCCATAGATTTGACTCCTTTTTTTGATAAACATAAGGGTTCTCAGTCTAAAAAGTGTAAGAAGGATGAGAATATTAAATGGATAGAAAAGGTAAAACCAAAACCCTCTAGTTCTCAAAAACAAATTGTAGAAGAGGATTTTGAGTCGGAAAGTACTGAAAGCTCTGAGAAGGATGTCCTGAAGGAAGAGGAAGGGACATATGTTAGAGAGTTTAGCTCCAATTTGAATAGATATCTAGAAACTAAAGGAAAAATTGAGAAAGGGAATGAAGGGGATACAACTAAGGGAAACTCAAAACAGAGCAATTCTAACAATGAGGGTAATCAGACTATGTCTAGGGGAGGTGTTAATGACACAAATATCTTAACTAATTATCTAGTTTCTATGAGAGAGGAAGATCACATGGTTTTCGCTTCTACTCCTGCTATGGAGACTGGGGGACAAGAAAAGGAGGACCCTATTAAGCATGAAGACCCTATTGAGACTAGAGAGGAGGAACTAATGGATAGGGAGGAACAAATTAAAAAGGTTGATTCCCCTCCACATGAGATTGGAGAAGACATTTGTGACTCTCCGCAGAGGGAAACCAAGCTTTCCTTCCTGCATTCTACCAAGTTCAAGGCTGACTCTATTCTCCAAGTTGATTCTTAGATCTATAATGAAATAATGGGGTTGAAGAAGAAAGTGGAAACAATGCAACACAATCAAGATGTTTATCGGACCATAATCAACTGCTTAGAGGTGTAAATGAGAGATATCCCAAACAAACTTGAAGATTATGAGCATAATCTTAGAATGCTCATCAAGGAAAGTAGAATAAAGATGGAGCAGGTAACATCAAGCATTTGTGTTGCTATAGCTAGCCTTGGTAAAAGAGCAAATGAAGAAACAATATCCTTGGAGGGTCCAAGTAAGAGGACAAGGCAGAGTTGAGGAAGAAAGCCTCGCAAGCTGCTACTACTTCGGCTGCTAACTCCATCCAAGATACTGCTATGATTGGGAAGGAGGCAATTAAGATGATCATGGAATTGCAATAGAAGCTTAGGGTCTTCTTTGTTGGTTTTGTTCCTATTCAGGTCCTTATTGATGGTTGTTGTAAGTGGTTCTTGTTTTTGGTCTTATTTCTTGGTTCTTGGTTTTAAGTTTTATTTGAGGTTCTGGGTCCTTGTAAAACCTGGGTACTTTTATTGGACTATGTTTGTGATTTCAGGTCCCTGTAAAACCTGATTTTGATGCTTCTCTTTAGTAGGTTTCAGGATTGCTTTTCCTGGTGGTGGTTAATGTTTTATCTTTTTTATTCTATTAAAGGGTTTTAGGGTCCCTTCAAAACCTGCTTTTATCGTAATCTAAAACATTGACCTCCCCTCTCTCCATAGTGTGAAGGAAAGCTAATCTAAATCATAGTACATGTAAATATATGATTATCTTTGACTATGTCTAATCCCTCCTGATCTTTCTAAAAATGGTAAACACACCTTCCAATAACATGTTGATCATTATAGAATATTATGGGGCATTATATATAAACTAATATTTGATGGATTTTTCCTTTAATGCCTCCATGGTCTAGAAGCAACCCTAGTATTAAAAAAACACATGATGGAATCTATGGAGTTCATTTCAATTCCTTAGCCATCATTTAAAGAATTCTATAGATGGGTTATTATTGAACCACCTTAAATCAATATTATTGTGAAAAAGTCAAGACAATGCCCTAAATGTCAATAACATGTAAACTTATCACATGTCCCTAGTCATGCTTTTCAAGTGGATAAAGACTTTTGGAAATACTCTTAGTGGGGGTTGGATCTCATTAGTTAGATTCATCTTGAGTCATTCCAAAAACAGAGATTTATCATTACCACTATAGAGTATTTTACTAAATGGGTATAAGTTGTTCCTCTTATTTCAACTAAGGAAAAAAAATATTGATTTCATCTACCATCACATTATCTATCATTTTGACATTCCTCATTAGATCATCACAGATAATGAAAAATCCTATAAGAATAAAACATCTTAGAATCTTTGTGATTATTTTAGTACCATTCTTATTTTTTCATCACCATATTATCAAAAATCCAATGGATAAGATGAATCCTATAATAAAACTCACTAAAATCCTAGCTAAAGTGGTCCATGCGAATTGGAAAGATTAGAATCTCCAAATCCCTTTCACATTATGGGCCTATCAAAAAAGTGTTAAATATCCAATGAATGTCACCCTATATTATTTAATCTATGGTACATAATTTTTTATTCCTCTATAACTTCAAATCCATTCTATTTGAATTTCTCTTAAGGACATCATTTTTTAAGAAGACTACCATTAATAATGACTATCCCAACTATAACTATTAGATGAATGTTGAATAATAGAACTTGATCACCTATAAATTTATTAGGACAGAATAAAATGTGCATACAATTGACATTTAAAAGAATGAGATTTAACATTGGTTATCTTGTCTTTAAACTAAAATCAACATGTAATAAATATGGAAATGAGTAAATGAGGTAAATTTTCTCCAAATTAGCTTAGATCATACATTATTACTCATAAATATGGATTTGGGGCATATCACTTGGCCTCTCTTGAGATAAAAATATAACACGATCCTCTTAATTCTTTACATATGCATCTTTTTTATTTTTAATAATATTTTAGTAGCCATAATCAACATAGGCTTTCCCTTTGGTCAAAATCTATATCCCAAATCCATCTCCTTATCCAAAAAAATACTCAATAATGATATAGAATGTAATTAAATTACTTATATGTTCACACACAATGATTTTATATCACATAGAATAAGAAAATATGAGATATCACATAGAAATAATTGATAGCAGAGAAGAATACTAGATAATATAGAAAAGCCACTTTGAGGGGGAAACCTCCAAAATAATGCACTAATAGTAGAATAATTAACATAATGAATAAAGAATAACCACTACCTCCTATATATAGTCTACTTATCCAAGGTTATTCCATAAGCTACCCTATCTAAGAACATAGAGAAATGTAACAAGTATATAAAATTGGTATGTAAGTCATAAGTCATCCACACATATCCCTAGACACACCAATGGTTAAGGGAATAACAAGCCCCTCCCCTTCAAAACAATGTTGTCCTCAATGATGTGGTAAATTTTGATTTTTCTGCACAAATAATTCATCTTCCCAAGTGGCATCTTCACATGGTAAATTCTTCCATTTGATCAAGTACTCTGTAATCGCTTTAGAACATAGCTAATTAGTACGCATGTGAAGGATCGCCTTAGGATCAAGAAAAATTATACCTTCCTCATCCAGTTTTAGTAGTTAATTTTTTAATGTAAAATTGATGTCCAATGACTTTATTTAGGCATGATACATGAAATACTAGATGTATGTGAGTGGATGAAATAAACTCTAACTTTTAGGCCACACTACAAATTTTTTGCAAGATATGATAAGGCCCAAATACTTAGGAGATAACTTGTTATATTTTTTTTTGTTGATTTAATGACATCTAATTATATGGATGCAAGTGAATAAAGACCCAATCACCAATTCCAAAATGATTTTCACTCCTATGTTGATCTTCCTTTTGCCTCATGCAATTCTAAGCCATAGATAAATTTTCATGCAAACTTGCAAGGACCTCATATTGATGATAAATATGTTCTTCAATTGCATGAACCTTAGGATGGATCTTCAATGTTGAAGTGATAGATGGAGGGTGGTATCCATAAAATACCACAAAGGGAGACATTTTTGAATAACAATGAACAAAATTATTATACCACCATTTAACAAGTGGTAACAAGTGAACCCATTTATCTTGTTTATCTAAAACAAAACAACAGAGATATCCTTCTAGACATTTTTTGAGTACCTCATTTTATTCATCATATCAAGGATTATAGGATGAACTATGAGCTAATTGGGTTCCCAAACATGTAAATAACTTTTTCCAAAAATTACAAGTGAAAATGGGATATCTATCACTGATAATTATCTTAGGGGTCCCATACAGTTTCTAAATTGTATTAAGAAAAGTAGCAGCTACTATACTAGCAACAAATGGCGATGGTAAAGATAAAAAAAAGCATACTTACAGAGATGATCCAAAACAATAATGATAATATTTTGACCCTTATATCTTGGTAACCTTGTAATGTAATCCATAGATACCTCTTCCCAATTTTGGCTAGGGATGGATAAAGGTTGTAAAAGACCTAGGGTTTTGATGGTTTCACCTTTGTTTTGTTCATAGATTATACATTTAGCCACACATTTTTGGAAATCCCCCTTGATTCCTTTCCAAAAAAAAAATGCTACTTGATTCTATGATAGGTTTTCAAAATTCTTGAATGACCCCCAATTGGAGTTGCATGAATTTATTGAAGGATTTTTTGTTTAAGAAGAGAATCCTTACATAGGTACAATCTATCTTTATACCATAATGCATTGCCATTTCATGTAAATTTTTCAAATCTACCTAAACCTTGATAAATATTTTGAATCAAATCATGGGTAGCACTATCATGTTCCCATTCTGATCATGCTTCATCTAGCTAATATGCCTACAAAATGGTTATGGCACATAGTAATGCCTCAATTGATTCATCATTTCTAGATAATGCATCTACCACCACATTTTCCTTGCCTTTTTATGGACTATTTTAAAATCATATCCTAACATCTTATTTACCCATTTATACTATTATTCAGATGATAATCATTGTTAAAAAGAATATTTGAGACTATCATGATCAATCTTTACCTGAAAGTGATGACCCATCAAATAGGGTCTCCATTGTTTGATTGCATGTAAAATGGCCATCATTTCCTTATCATAAATGGGCTTGTGCTTATTTTTACCCTTTAGTTAATGAATTTATAATTAAAGTGGTCTTCCTTCTTGCATGATTACAACACCCATACTATACCCAGATGCATCACATTCCACCATAAAAGTCTTGGAAAAATTAGGAGTGGCCAATACTAGAGTAGTGCACATAGCCAATTTCAATTGTTTAAATGATCTGGTAGCTATATCAATGCATTGAAAGGAGTATTTATTCAACAAAAAGGTGAGTGGGGCTGCAATACTACCATAATTTTTGACAAACCTATGATAGTAACTAGTTAGCCCCAAAAAACCCTGTAGTTACTTGAGTGTCTTAGGAATTGGCCAATCCACCATTTCTTGAATATTTTTAGAATCCACTTTCACTCCTTCATAAGAAACTATATGACCCAAATATTAAACCTCACAAGCCCCAAAAGTACATTTGGAAGGTTTGGCATATAATTGATGTTGTTCCAAAATTTAGAGTATTGGTTTCACATGTTACAAATAGTCTTCCCAATTTTGACTATAAATGAGGATATCATCAAAGAATACTAGAAAAAATTTCCTCAAAAATTGCCTAAAAATAGTATTCATCAAACTTTGAAAAGTATATGGTTCATTTTTTAGACCAAAAGGCATAACTATAGACTCATAATGGCCCTCATGAGTCTTGAAAGCTATTTTGGGTATGTCTTCATCATGGATATGGATTTGATGATACCTATAATGTAGATCTAACTTGGTAAAATAAAAATCACCATTTAATTCATCTATAAAATCATTAATGACAAGAATAGGAAACTTATCTTTGATAGTGTACTTGTTGAGTTCTCTATAGTCATGTCACATCCTCTAGGTGTCATCTTTCCTTCTCACCATGACAAATGCTGAAGAATATTTTATTTGGATATGGAAAATGATTCTTGCATCTAACATCTCCTATACCATATTTTCAATTTCAATTTTTCGGGCATAAGGATACCTATATGGCCTGATGTTGGGTGGTTTAATGTCAGGAATAAGTTTGTTAGCATGATCATGCATATGGCTAAGTGGAAGTCCTTTTGACATGTCACTAAAAACAATGGAATGGAAATCGATCACTTGTTGTAGATCAAGAGGTGGAGATGGCTGAGTTGGCTATACTTCTATGAAAAAAATCAAGGTACAAATCCATTAACACCCTTATGAATTTTTTTTGTCATTTTATGGGAGATAAAAAGTTTTGGAGATTTAAGCCTTAATCCCCTTAGCTCAAATGTATTTTCTTTAGAATGAAAATGCATGAATAATTCTTGGAAATTCATCTCAATAGTGCCCAAAGTGGTGATTCATTGTACTCCCAGAACAATATCAACTCCACCCATGAGAATAGAAAACATAGGAGAATCCAACATGTAGTCTCCCATGACCAACTTAATACTATGACATTTTCCTGAATAGTTGATAGTACCACCATCTATAATCATAACCTAAAATTATAGATATGGATAAATGAAATATTTCAAATGAGTAGCCAACTTAATATTGATGAAGTTGTGTGTATTCCCAGAATCAATCAAGATAATGACCTTTTATTTCTTAAGGAAAACTATCACCTTAAGAGTTTGGGAAGTACTAATACCTAAAAGGGCATGAAAATAAATAGTAGGTTGAGAGTATTTAGATTCATCCTTAGTACCTTCTACATCCTCACCATGTACTTCATCATCATTGGCACCTTCAATGTAAAACAACTTCTTTTCAGCACAACAATGGTCTTTACTCCATTTGTTGTCACAATCATAACACAACCCTTTAGCTCTCTTCTCCTCAATTTTTCATTGTGTTAAATTCGTAGGCTATAGAAATGATGGTGATAGAAAGGTGAAATCATGACTAGTAGTGAAAGTTGTCATTTTGACCATCTCTTTTTCTTCTACCATACATACCCTAGGGATAGCTTTTGATACAGATGTTGGGTTAAACATTCAAACCTTGAATTGGATGTTATCTTTGAGGCCACCCAAAAATAGATCAATCAAGTTTTCCTCAGTGATATCTTCTACCCATAAAGAGTGATTCTAAAATTGATGAATATAATCCTTCATAGTTCCTTATTACCGTAGTTTGGCTAATTGGCTAAAATATTTCTTAAAGACATTATTCTGACAATGAGCCAATAACTCCTTAGTGAAAATAGACCATGTAATATGAACACCATTCTTTTTCTTTTGAGTACCAAATGAATTGATTAGGTTCTATATATAGAGATGCCACTATCACTTTCTAAGAACTAAGGGTTTTATGTAGCACAAATAAATTCTTAATTTGGGTAATCCAATTGAGAAGATCCTTACTATCAAAATTGTGCATATACACTTTTGGAAACATTAGTTTCATACCGGCATGGGAGTTTTTGGTGTTGAGAGGAGGATTTGAATGTTAAAATAAAGGGTTATTTTGCTAAAACAAAGATGTAAGAGCAAAATAAAGGGTTATTGTGCCAGTTGTGTAGTGATATGATGAAATTCATTATGAACCCCATTAATCTCTTCGTGCATCCTTGAAACATCAACTTGGACTAAAACAATGTCATCATGCCTCACCAAGTTCTTTATGTCCACCTAAAGTTGAGAAATCACTGGATCTAATGTTCTATATTCCATGTCATTGACAGAAAGTGTCTTAGGAGTTTCTTGCCACCATTTTCTTCTTTGAGTACTAGGATCTATCATATACAAACCCTAGGATGGTTTTTAGCCCAAAATATGTTTACCAAGAGATGGTACCATTTTGATCACCTTACCAAGATGAATCCAATGACTACTTTTGTGCACTAAGGTAAAAAATTTGGCACCAAAAAAGTGTACCAATAGAATATACCATTGTGATCATCTCATCAAGATGAATCCAATGACTATAATTATGCAAAGAGAAAATATTTTTCTAGAATTTTTTTAAAATATTTTTTTTCAAAAAATCATTTCGAGCAATACTTGACCAATTGAAAAAATTAATTCTTCCTAGATTGCAAGTTATGTTTTTTTCACTCCCACCACTCTCAAAAGCCACACCTTATTAGATCTAAACAAATTGACACATGAAACTTGCCCAAATCAAATCCCTAGCACCACTTGTAATGAAATTACTTAGATGTTTACGCATAATGATTTTATATCACACAGAATAAGCAAATATGAGAGATCACACAACAATAATTGATAGTAGAGTAGAATACTAGATAATATAGCAAAACCACTTCGAGGGGGAAACCTCCACAATAATGCACTAATAAAAAAATACTTAACATAATGAATAAAGATGAACCACTACCTCATATATATAGTCTATTTAGCCAAGGTTATTCCATAGGTTGATCTATCTAAGAACATAGAGAAATGTAACAAGTATATAAAAGAGGTATTTAAGCCACAAGTCAGCCACACATATCCCTAGACACACCAATGGTTAAGGGAATAACACAAAATCATGTGGTTATCTGGTAGAATGCCTATCTCATTTTTGAATATTAACACCTTGGCTATGTTCATGGCATTTTCTAATTTGATAATCTCTACCCATACCTAGAAGGAGCCCTGAATTATTATTTACCCAATCCTTCACATTAGCTAGAAAACCTTTATTTGGGATTAAAATACCACCTTGTATGACTATTTTGTCTTTTAAACATAATAACTTTGGTCACCCTAAGCTAATCCATGATAAAAAAAATCAAGTTAAGATCAAATTAAAAAAATAAGAAAAGGGAAAAATATAAATTGATCCTTTGAAGGACAACTATTCATAAAAGTATAAAAATATTTTCAAAAATATAGACTACTCCCTTGAAGGATTGTTATCTAAATATGTATATTTCATAAAACATCCCATATTGATTAGATTTATATCAAATGGCATTCCATTAAATATCTTTTGAAATCAAAATTAAAAAGAATCCCATAAAATCATCTCGCATTGATCAACTTTATTAAATTTGTAGAATTCTTGCATCGATTTATCTACATAATGCATGGATTATCTCCAAAAGGGTTATAAGGTCATTAAAATACTTAGTCCTCATACATAGGGTGGGACATATACTCCTAAATTAATAATAACACCTGAACCACGTAAAGTTAGTTTATTTATATATCCTCAAAAACCTTTAACTTTTTTGGTATAAGGTTATTAAAACACTTGTTAACATTAGACAAAGGATGCATATGGAAATATTACATTATCCCTATCTCTAGTTATTATCCAATTTAATATAATATTTAAGAACCTATTGTACTCCTTTATCAATAATCATACTCACCCAATCATAATTATTATGCAACGTTCAATAGTTATAACATGTTACATAATCCAAAAACATAAAAATTATATACATTCACACAACATTATCTATCAAAATTAAATTTAATATAACATCATAATCTTCTAAAAATTAAATTATAACATAAGCATAATCTAATCAATAAAATAATCATCTAACAAAATGACACATACTCATAATAACCATCAATAGACATGAATCAATATACACATGTAAATAACATGTGTACATCATTAGAGTATCATAAATATAATATCACATATAAAAAAATAGTCCTTTAATCACTATAATATTAAAATACAAGTAATTAGTAAACTCTAGAAGGCTCATATCAATGTTCCAACCTCCTACATCTCCTCCCCCATCCCTTACTCTATCTCCACTATCTCTAACCTGTGCCACACTGCCCATATTAACTAACATGGTTGGTGTTTGTCATTAATATATTCCTTGACTCAAAATATAAGTCACATACCATGACACCTAAAGAAGGTTATCTCCCACAATATGATCATAATATCATAACTATGCTAGCACATCCTAGTATTTATACACACTCATCATCCCTAGTGGTCCCATACCCATACTTTATGCTATTCCTTCACTTATCCCTGATGATATCACTCCAAAAAATCCTCTTAATACATATATCCTATCCATATAACTCTGGTACCTATCTCGATATTGTATCACCCGATCATAGCTAGCCTATAAAGCATCATGACTAGTGTGTAATGCAGTTAACTACCATTTTAAAGTGTCACACTATGTCCTTAGTGTAACCCTCTTGATAGTAATCCACTGTACATCCACATTTTCTGTAGGACCCTCATCCCCTCCTATCTCCTTGACATTCACCATCTCCTCATCCTCTCCCTCTTACTATGGCCATATTGTCATCCCTTATATGGCCCATATCTGATCTCCCCACCATAAAATAATGATTATGTATACCCAACATAATCCACATTAAATTCAGTCATCTTTTCCTCTACTAATAGCTAGATACCCATAGAATGAGCCTCTAGTAGATTCATCTCAGAATCCTCCCATATATATAATTATGGTGCATCAAGTATAAACTGTATCAACCCAAACTATCTCCTCACCCTCCCAAATTGAAATAAATCTAAATGCTCTAGTCGTCTACCCTACAACCATCTATCTTGCTATCCTACTACCAACTCTCATTTATCTCTAGAATAGGAAGGAAATATCAAATATAGCTTTGAAATCACATCTTCCTCTCATATCTCATCCATAAATCATCTATAATAAGCCAAATCATGTAAAACCCCATTGTTAAATGGTCTCACTAGATTATCCTTCCATCCAAGTAATCCTATAATGTAGGCTTTCTAGTTCCATCTAATCCATGAAATCCAAGGGGGACACACTAATTTGATATTTTCATATACCCAACACTATAATACAAATGCAATATCTAATATGAATCTCCACCATGTCTACCATCCCCATATCTCCTTATACACCTATGCTAAGAGTGTGGGTGCTCATGTAAATACAATATAGTGTTCTACCATATATTCTACCACCCCTATCAAACTCTAAGGAAATATCCCTCCTCCATAATTTGGAAACATGTAGAGGTAGATCCCCAACATCATAATAGTCACCAAATCTCCCGTCTACATCTTTATCATATAAAGCCTCGAATGTAAACCCCACTAAAATATTAGTGATGTATATTACATCCTCATTATAAAGCCATGCTAGATCCTCCCTGCATCTTTTATCATCAAATGGTGTAATCACTTCCCCCATATTTATAGTCATAAGATCTTGTATAAGTCCTATAATATTAGGGTCATCTCCCCAATAGATAACCAAAAGATCTATGTCATCATATCCCACCACTCCATTAATGCTACCAACAATCCTATATCTATGTGTATCATCAAATAATGACATAATCCCATGATTTATATTAAATCCATGTGCACATAGTCCTCATCACTCATCATATCCTATAGATGTTCCAAAAATGGTGCTACTTGGTCCCACAACATCAAAATCTATCTATCATGCAAAGCATAAAATTAGGAACATATTTTTAAATTATGCCTATATATTAACTCCTATAATAATTATCATCAATTATTTAAGATCAATGTTGATCCTTTTTTGATTGATTTGGATCCATACCAATCAATGTCTATGTTGAACTGATCATTGATGATTGTATTTGATCATCATCGATCTTGTGGGGTCAATATAACAACCCCTTCCATTTGTACAAAAAATCACACAAAATCAAATTACATCCACTACCTCTCCACATGATCTCCATATCCCTTACCTACTTCCACTTTCATCCATCACCATATGTCACCTATTTATCTCATCACTCAAGTGATCAATCGTACAAAAATTACAAATGATCCTTTCTAATTTGGATCGGTATATATGTGATAATTACCTTAATCAATATTAATTTATAGAATTATTGTTTATTCTCTTAATTGATGTTGATCCCATAAAAATCATTGAAAATTAGTTGAAATCATCATAAATCCTTTACTTTACATTATTTGGACCTATTTCCATGTATATCCTTTTATTTTTGAGCTCCACAAGTTTCCCCATTAAACTACTCTTTTACACAAAATTTTAGGCTAGTATAAGGGACCCATCATTGGTCCCACAACCTATAAATTCATACACTCTATTCAGAATGTATCTTATGTGGATCCCAAGACTATAATTCACCATGAAGATAACCACCTATATGTCTAACCCCTATTTACACACATCAGATTCCTTAGTTGGTCTCTCTTATCCTTTATTATATTGGTTGCATTTACTTACACACCCACTTATTCACACTTGGGGAAATTTGTTTTTGGGATGCCCAAAGGAATCTCTATGTGTCATTCTCCCTTTTTTGATAGTGTAAACTTTTTTACTCATGCAACCAAATCACATCCTTAGCATTTTTTTTTATCGATCACATCTCCACCCCATATTTCATCCCAATTTTATCAAACTATTCACCACCTCCATCCATCACTTCAAATCTTCATTATAGGTAGAACACCTCCTCACTCACACCCATGGCATCCAAACACTCTAGGATTTTGTCTCATGATTTATTATATTCAACCACTCAATAAAAAGGGGTAAATGACTAATTTTATGTATGCTACCTAATAAGTGTCTTTATATGTTTTACTCTCCTTAATTTATTATACACCACCCTTATTTACATTTATTCATGGTAATTACTTCATTAGTTACCATTTACCCCTTTTTAACCTCCCAATTCTAGAAACATCTATTAAAAATACATGAAATATAAATTATACCTCCATCCTAACAACTTAACCTTGATGAAAATCCCATTGTACAACTAAAATCACCTCCTCCCTAAATTAACCCATGGTTAAAACCACTTTAGATGCATTTTTCAAGAAAAGGCATAATCATTAATGATTCCCCATGATCAATGTTAATTATGTTTGATCAGAGTCGATTACTTATACATGTCCTTAAATTACCCAAATGGATCCTAAAACTATGATAAAATATAGATATAATTCTTGAGAGATGAACAACACTCAGGAGACCTTTTAGCACAAACATTATGTTATCTCATTGACCTACATCAAAGACTTGAATCCTCAGTACAACTTTGTGTAAGTCATAATACATCACTAATCCAAGAATCATCCAAAGGAATTTAAAGGTTAGTATTGTACTTCATTTTTAAAATAATTTCATTATCTATGTTATTTTGTGTATTAATATCATTAATTTTATACTTAGATTACATTTATTAGCCTTATAATCCATTTTATTGAATCATAAACCATCTTCTTAGCCTTTTAGGAAATTATACTAGAATCAACATCAATCATATTGATCATCATTGATCCTATTAAAATTGATATTGATTTTATGAATTAGTATCAACCCCTATCAAAACTAAATATTTATAAAACTTGAGCCTATTTCTATGAAATTGTATCATAGTCCTAATATGTTCTAATTGTTCTATTTTATTGTGAACATGTGTAGGAGGAATCCAAGAACAAACACACCTATTCTGATTCCTCTTGTTAGGATCTTGCTCCTCAGAAAGAGCACAGTATGATTACCAAATATAAACAATTAAATATGTGGAAATAACCAGAAACACAAGTAACTAAAATTCACCAATAGCACAGAATATGAGAGACAATACACTATCTTGTATTAACACTTTACAGAAAAGAATACTACAAAGAGCCAACAAACTCTTTCACCTTACAGAGGTTTCCCACACCTCAAGTGTACAGTAATTCTTCTACACAACACTCTCCTACACAATAAATGGTCCCAACAACCAACTCACACACAAAATTGGTGTTCACCTCACCAACCAATCAGTAATAACCCTGCCGGTACACCAAGCACTCTATAGCACTTCAAGTTGATCTCCCATGAACCTACAACCTGTAATTCAACAGACCAAACTTACATGTAGATCCCCTATGAGCTTGCAACAACCTGCAACTCCATGATCTTACAATTGGAAGGAACTCTTCCTTTCTATCTCATACTTATACAATACATGCCAATGGGTCTATAAATAGATCCCTAACTTAAACAATAACTTAGACTCTTAATTTAGACAATTATCCTCGCAGCTCAAGACTCTAACTGGTCTTAACATGCAAACTCTTCATTCACTTAACTAACTATCCATGCAACGAACAGTTCTAAAACACACAGGTGACTGACACCGGTCCCTGCTTGCCTGGTTCTATCGACATCGATCAACTCTCTGCCATCGCCGGTGGCCTTCTGCACTAGTCACGACTGATGTCGGTTCTGATGCCGACGCCGGTGCTCCTGGATCTCAGCAACCTTCTGTTCCTACTGTTTGCAAAGAGTTGAAGCTTTTAGCTCCACAACCTAACAATCTCCCACTTGGAGATAAACAACTACAACCTGTACCTGTACCTATACTCCATCTAGTTTGTTACCTTGGCTTTGTATCCCTCCTCAAGATTACTCTTGAAGACCAACCACCACAAATCCTGTAGTGCAAAACCTGTCATCCAAATTACCTACCACATCTGCATCTACAACCATGTAGATAAGAACTTGACCGTGCATAGCATGTGCACCTGCTGCTGGTCCCACTGAACTGCCCTTCAGTATTACTTTCTCAGATTGACTCTAAACTTGTGACAACTCCCACTGATTGGGAAAAATCAGGTTTAGTACATACCATGCACTCAACCTCATTATGTGAATCAGGACACCTATTATGTGAACTGCCCAACCATCGGCGTGCTAACTGGTCTCACACAATCATCTTAAAACAAAGTCAACAAGACCTTCCATGTCTCTAAAACACACTCATGCCAAAGAATCTTGCTGCTCCCAGATTCTCCATGACACACCCCTGAACTAGCTTTACCTTTAGTTCAGCAATACCTGTATATGTAACCCTGCAACAAGCACATCATATAGAAATAGGATACTGTAGCTAATATTATCCAACCTGGTAAAGAGAAACACAATGATCAAACCTCCATTGTCCTACAGCTAATACAAGACCATATACCCTGATCTTCCATCTCACATATCCATTTCCGCTCTTCTTCATCCTGAACATCCATTCGTCTCTCAGTGCTTACTTCCAGCTGGCAACTCTACCCAAAACACCTATTTGGTTCTCCTCCAAGGAATCACATCCTCATCCATGCCAAACTCCCACTATTTCCTGGATCTACCTGTTCTACTTCTTTAACAACTTCCTGGTTCTATACCATAAGTGAGCAACAAGTAGTGTAAAGAAGGGAAATGATGAATTTAAGAACTTACTTATGCCTTCAGTCCTCCATATGGGCACTTGAGACTCCATGACAGCTAGCTATCCACCCAAAATTTGTCTCAGTGACCGATGCCGGTCACATCTCAGTCTATAGCCGACCGATGTTAGTTCCCTGCGACTACCACCTTGCTGATGTCGGTTTCCCCTGGCCGACGCCGGTCATTATCTGCCTGAGTCACTGACGTCGGGCTACACATAACCGACATCGGTCCCTGTCTGGACGCCGATGTCAATTTTTCTGCTGATGTCGGTCTCTGTGTTTTTCTAGTGAGACCTGACTTTTTCCCATGAGCTCCTTTTAGATCAAACCCTTGTCCAAATCACCCTTGCGCTGCTCAAAATTCCTCTGCATCTTGTGTTGAACTCTGTCCATCACCTTCTCCTTGAAAACCAAGGCTTTCCTATTCTTGTCACTAACATTGGATTCCTCAAGAAACGTCACCTTCTTCTTCTGCATACAGAAACCATGATCCATGCCTTCCAAATCCGAAAGCATACTCTTTGACTCAAGAATAAGCATCTCCTTCTTATCTATGTGACCAAGCCTATTAAGCCACATCTCTAAATCTACAGCTGAAGTAGATAACCCAGAAAGAGAATCAATAATACAAGTAGATAGATAAAGTGTACCTACTTTTTTACCTCTAGCTACAATAAGTGTACCCTTGGTAACCTTCCAAGAGTCCACTGTGAGAGTTACTGTGCAACCCTCATCACCCAAACTTCTAATATAATTCAAATTTTGCTTTAAAACTTGGACATGCATGACCTCCTTTAACACCCATGTGTCACTTGTCTGCAATTTTAGCTTCACTTTTCCTTTTCCAACAATCTGACAAGGCTTACCATCCCCTACACAAATTTCTCCAAAGTCTCCCTGGACATACTCATGAAAAAATTCCCTATGTGGGGATGCATGAAAAGAGGCACCAGAATCTAAAACCCAAGATTCTACTTTATCTAAAGAACATACCAGAGCATCCTGTGCAATGTAATCCACAACATCTGCTTCTTCTCCATGTCCTTCATGCTGATCTTCACCTGATCTGCAATCTCTCTTTAAGTGCCCTTGCTTTCCACATTTCTAGCAGGTTATTCTGCCATACCTGGACTTGGATCTTCTGCCTATCTTTGACCTTGATCTCCCATGCTCTATCTTCTCTCTTGGCCTTCCTCTGCCTTCAACACTCAAAGCATCTCCTGATGATTCACCTGTGCTTTTCCTGCATATCTCTTCATTCAAGATCACACTCACAACATCATCCACTTTTAAGACTTTTGAAGGAGACACAGTATTAGAAACTGCCATTACCAAACCTTCCCAACTTTCAGGTAATGAACACAAGATTAAGAGAGCTCTAATTTCATCAACAAATACAATATTGACTGAACTTAACTGGTTTAGGAAACCATGGAAATCACTAAGATGGCTATGAACAGATCCACCTTCCAACATTTGCAAATTAAATAAATGATTCATAAGAAATACCTTATTAGAAGCTGAGGGTTTTTCATATAAATTTTCCAAAGATTCCATCAACTCCACTGTTGTCTTACATTGTGATAAGCTAGAAATCACAGATGATGCAAGACTCAATCTAATAGATCCCAGAGCCTTCTGATCAAGAACCTCCCATTCTTCATTCTTCATATTCGAGGGTTTGCAATTAACCCCACCCAACGCTAAGTATAAATCTTTCTAATACAGATAGTCCTCAATCTGCATCCTCCATAATTGGTAGTTCTTACCATTAAACTTTTCCATTCGTAGCTTACTATCTTCTACCATTGCTCAACTCCCACTCAAACAGAAACCCTGTGAGTAACCTGTAATCAAAACACACTACCCAGATCTAAACCAATCTATTAGTATCCCAACCAAAAGCTCATATACCAATTGTAGGGGGAATCCAACAACAAACACACCTGTTCTGATTCCTCTTATTAGGATCTTGCTCCTCAGAAAGAGCACAATATGATTACCAAATATAAGCAATTAAATATGCGGAAATAACCAGAAACACAAGTAACTAGAATTCACCAATAGCACATAATATGAGAGATAATACACTATCTTGTATTAACACTTTACAGAAAAGAATACTACAAAGAGCCACCACACTCTTTCACCTTACAGAGGTTTCCCACACCTCAAGTGTATAGTAATTCTTCTACACAACACTCTCCTACACAAAAAACAGTCCCAACAACCAACTCACACACAGAATTGGTGTTCACCTCACCAACCAGTTAGTAATAACCCTGCCGGTACACCAAGCACTCTATAGCACTTCAAGTTGATCTCCCATGAACCTGCAACCTGCAATTCAATAGACCAAACTTACATGTAGATCCCCTATGAGCTTGTAACAACCTGTAACTCAATGATTTTACAATTGGAAGGAACTCTTCCTTTCTATCTCATACTTATACAATACATGCCAATGGGTCTATAAATAGATCCCTAACTTAAACAATAACTTAGACTCTTAATTTAGACAATTATCCTCACAGCTCAAGACTCTAACTGGTCTTAACATGCAAACTCTTCATTCACTTAACTAACTGTCTGTGCAACGAATAGTTTTGAAATACACAGGTGATCGACGCCGGTCCCTGCTTGCCTGGTTCTACTGATGTCGGCCGACTCTCTACCATCGCCAGTGGCCTTCTGCACTGGTCACGATTGACGTCGGTTTTGATGCCGATGCCAGTGCTCTTGGATCTCAGCAACCTTCTATTCCTACTATTTGCAAAGAGTTGAAGCTTTTAGCTACACAACCTAACAACATGGACTTTGTATTTGGATGACCATTCTAGGATAATCCCACAAAATACTCAACATTTTTGATTTACCAATTATTCGCCAACCCCTCTTTATTCATCGAAGTGTTATTGAACATGAATTGAGTCTCTACACCATCGTGTTCACTCCCAACATTGATGACATCTCAACCCAAGTTGAAATTATCTAGGAATATACTAAAAATACATAGGATTATTGTCTTGAATATTTTGATTATATTAATGTAATAAAAGATGACTAGATATTCTCATAATCTTATGTTATCTAATTATCAACAAGCATTTGTAATTTTCATTATCATTTTTATCATCTTAATTAATAAATAGGTGGGTTGACATCTATGAAGGGAAGCTTACACCTTCCTAGAATTGGTAGATTATGAAATAACTCAATGTATTACTTTGTTTATATATCTTGTCTAGTTTTTCACATGTGTTTAGGTTTCCTTCCCAATAAAAAAGGATCTCTTGGAATATCTCTGGAAATAGTGCATAGACAATCACACAAGTATCCCTCATTTTGGTTTAAACCCTACTTTTATTCTGGGTTTTTGTTAGTTTGTTTTATAAAATAAATTCACATAAAAACTACTTAAACAATGTCTTTTCATGATATAACCTTCTAAAGTGAGCAACAACTACTTTAGATACCTCTTCAATCTAAATCATAATATTATGTTATAAGGGCATGCAAAATTTTCTTTAAATAGGAGCAACATTTTCCTTAGATCTCAGAGTTGACCATATCCTTTTCTGTTAGACTCCCTCACTATGTTTTTTTATGTAAGTAATAGCTACTAGCTACAAGCATTAGTTTCAAAGACACTTATAATTGTATGAGACCAACCTAGAATTAATCCTTATCTTGATAAACAAAACTTTTTTCCTACACGTCCTTCCCTTTTTTTGAGTTTATTTTGAGATCTACCCACCATAGATTAGATAATCACCCATAAAAATCAAATAGTATTTTGATTTAATATATATTTCACTCACCCATGCTTACATAGTTAACAACCTACATGTTAAAATAACTATTATACCACATGGTTTTTTCAACCCATACTTACAAATCATGCCCTAAAGTGGAGTTTACCTCCATAGAGATATCAAAATATTATAGGTTACCTCATTCATGATTTGGTGTGCATAAAAACCACAAAAACACTATTTGTATACACATAATATTTTCAACTTTTACCAAATACTGACACATTACATCTTACATGAACCCATCATGACTCAATCTCCCTAAGTGCATGGCTTAAAGATGTACTTAAGGGTTATTACCTAATTTTTTTAGAATAGAAACTTTGAAACCCTCATTAGTATAGTTTATTATGATAATTGATCCCTTAATCAGGTCTAGATGATCCCCATATTGGTCATGCTCCCACTTAGCAAATGTATTCCTGATCAGAAGTGTAGGTATGCTCTATATTCTCATAGCTAGGATTAATTTATAAACATGATGCATTAATGATTGCATACATTCTAGTGAACCCAATGTGAAATAACCCTTGTAGTATTTATTCACTTATTATTTTATTTTATAATTATTTTTATCATATTTTTGTCATACTAGGTTGACTTCATTGATCTAGTTCTAATTTTTGTTCATAGGTTTTTAGGTATAGGCTACTGGATCAACTCAGTCAACCCAATATAGTTTTTTAGATTTATAGACATCTAATATAGACTACTAAGTCAATCTAGTCAACCCTATACATTTTTCAAGCATCCTATTTAGCATTATAGGTTAACCCAATAAACCCTATACAATTTAGGCACTGAGTAATAGGCTCTTACAAAGCTAGATCAACCCAATCGACCTTATTCATAGAACTTATAAGTATTTTTCAAGGTTATTTAATAAAAACATTAGTTCTTTACATATTCAGACCTACCAAGGTTCCTTATTATCCTTTTTCTCTTTCCTTAAATTCTTTTTTCATAGTTTGTAGACTTTAAAACATCCCCTATATAGTCAACTAGACTGTCGACCTAATTTTGTATTCTATGTGTTATTTGAAGAACTAGATTGACTCTATTAATCATATTCATTTTTAGACCTTATTTTTATAGTACAACAATGACACTCTCGATTTTATTGACATTAGAACTTATTTGAAAGTTGGAATTAACCCTTATATGCTAGTAATTAGCTCATACTTTCATTTCTTATTGCTTGCATGCTTAGAATAGATCACATAGTCTAACTAGGTGGTTTTTAATTAACCATTTAGTTTCATTATTTTCTATTTTATTCACACATGACCAAATCAAAAAATCTTAAATAAACACTTTAACAATTATCTATCTAAGGACATCCCACTTGGATTTCATCACTAAGGGGGAAGATGACTTGGTATTTTTAATAAGTATAAATAAATGGTTAATGATATATTTTGGATAATAAATGGATACCCTTATCACTTTGGTATGTGAATTGAGGGGGAAGGCCCTAATACTAAGTTTATACCATTTCCAACACATATCCCTTTCATTTCAAACTTCCTAAAACTATCTTTATATTTCTTTCTAGTTTCTTACTTACAACCAACTTCCCATCACATTTAAAACTATATTATAATAATCTATAAAACATTTAGGTTGACCAAAGAGTTAGATTTTACTTTCCAAGTTAATTGCTTTCTCTTTGTTTAATTGTATTTTTTATTACAAAAACTTACATTAGCTAGTGTTGGTGTAAGGAATTGTGTTATGTTCCTCAATTAAATCAACCTCATTGATAAAATTTATTGTTTGTTTCCCTTTAGTTCTTTATTATTAATATATTTTCAAAATTATTCTTAGTGCACAATCATTTTAGTCGACACAATCTATTATAATCTATCTAATTTTCTCTATCTACTATACTTGGTTGACTCAGTCAACCCTACATAATTGTTTAGCCTCTATTTTATATGCTAGGTCAACCTAGTTGACCTTGTAATATTTTCAGGACCTATTTTATATGCTAGGCCAACCTATTTTACCCTATACTATTTTCTACCTTTCTTGTTTATTGATCTAGTTCACTATTTTTTCCTTCTTCGCATCGTGTTCATTCCTTTCAAATCATAATGAAGTCTCCTATCAGAATATTCTTAGATAACTTGAATCCATTTAGATAATATATGGTATATTCATTTATTCCTCTCTTTTCCTCCCAAGATCACCATCACTCTTGGGTAACCTCTTCCCCTTCTTCATCTATGACCTATAACATTGTGAAAATCACACCACAAGATGAAGTTGATGGGATTGACCCTTTCTATACCTACCAAGATACTTCTCATATTCATAATTTTCAAACTAATGTGGGAGAAATTGATATAATTTTAATCAATAATCCCACTTATAATTCATCCTCTAGTAACCCTTCCCCTAATACCAATTTGGGGAGTACTCCCATCAATACCAACCCACCTCCTGATACAACTCAAATTCTTGTCCAAGTTATCCAGTAAATGAACATAATGTAAAATTATAATACCAATAAAATTATTCAACTTCAACAACATTTTTTTAATATGTATAATCAACCTCAAACTATCCATACTCAAGCTAATCCCATTTATATTCCTCCACCTCTTAGGGATGCTTTAGGTAATGTTATTCTTCAACCCATAATGAATAACAAGATGCTTCAAAATATTCAAAATGAGCCTTTATATCCCTTCATTTTATCCATTTATATTGGTAACATATCTCCAACTATCAAGTATGATGAGACTAAAGACCCTGCCTCATTTTTTAAAGCCTTTGGCAACCTTCACAAAGAGTGGATCCAAACTAATACATTTACCACAACTAAAATTTTAGTCAAAACCTTCACTGGTGATGTATTATAATGGTATAACCAATTTCCCCAACATTCTATTTGGTAACTTTAATATTTGGTTAATACCTTAGTTAAAGATATTCAACACAATGCTCTTCCCAAAAATTATCTTAGCCACTTCATCAATGCTAAGCAATCTCCCACTGAATTAGCTCATGACTTTATCAAATAATTAAAATAATTGGCCCACAAATCCAACCATAACATGATTGATGATAATTTTTTCACTCTATTTATCACTACATTGACTCCTCTTTAACATAAGGTTCAAACCTTTGCTCCATAAACAATTAATGAAGCTCTTGACCAAGCTAAATGTCAAGACTTTCTCATGAAGCAATTTGAACCTAATCTTAAACTCTTAAGATGATATTTTCAAACATCTATGAATGTTATCACTAGTAGTACTCTAAAAACCAAGCCTAGAGTTTCTAAGACTGATATTCCTTCACCTTCTCACAAACCTCTCTCAGTTCAACAAATGAAATAATTTTTACCACCCTCTAAACCTTGATTTATCCTAAGAATCCTCCCAAGTGGTGTGACCCTAATATATTTTATTGGTTACATGCTAACATTGGTCATTCCTATAAGTCTTGTAGATGGCTTACTAATTTTTTTGTTTCCTATATGCTTGGTGATTCATTTAATAATGAATCCATGATCAACCTTCATCATCAAGAGTACACCATTACTTCTCAACAACAAGAAGTTTTTAAAGCTTCCACTTCAAACAATCAAAAATATTTTTCCAATAGTCAACCTAATACCAAGGATGTTTATGTGATTGATGTTGATTATAACCAATATTATCATAACTCTTAATATGTTAACACTAACAAGGTCAATTATCATCACAAGTTGGCTCAAAAATATCTTATTACCAAAGCTAAGAAGCCATCTTTATAAGAACAACTTCTCAAGGACACTACAACCACTAATCTTGTTTGTAAATCCCATGAGGAACCACCTCCTCCTTTAGATCCTCCAAACACATATATTCCTTCCAAATCTAATTTACCTCCTAAACATCATGCTAGTTCTATTAAATCTCATTGGAGCTTCCTCAAAGAAATCAACTCTATGCCTTGTAAGATTACTCTTATGGATTTGGTTTGTACCACACCCTATCATTGTAATTTCTTAATGCAAAAACTCCAAAAAATTGAATATCCATCCTCTATAGATGAAGAACCACCTCATATTGAATCTCAACCTACCAATATGAATGCCATTGAAACTATGTGTTCTTCTTCTAATCCTTCCATTGAATTTATTAAAGAAGACATGATCAATGATGATTAATTTTTGTTGATGATCCACCACTTTTCATTGAAAAATCCTTTAATACCACACTTATCCATAAATTTTTAGTTGATGAAGGTTTTTGTATTAATGTAACATATTTGTGGATTATCCAACAACTTAGTTATAACAAGGATCATCTTAAGCAAACCTATCTCACTTGTCATGGTTTTGATTAAAAAATCAAAATCCAATTGGATATATTTGGCTCCCACTAACTATTATACCTAAAATAGTTTGGACTAATATTATGGTCCTTTATTTACCCTTATCTTATAAAATACTCTGTAGTCACCCATAGACTCATAAAATGAGGGATATTGCTTCTTTTAGTAGCCAATGAATTAAATTCTTACAAAATGAGAAATGATACAAGTATGAGGCTAATCCCAACCCATGGAGCATTTAACTCCTAATCCAAAATTCCAATATCATATTCCTATAATTTTGAAGATCAATATTGCTTCTTTACCTAAGTTCATCAACATGAATCATGATTTACAAGTTACTCTTATAGATTTTGATGACAATGAACCCAATTATTGGAAATATACTTACAATACTACCAAGATACCTCCCTACATTTCATAGTGGCTTCCTCCTTTATTACCAAGAGACTGTATTATTCCTCTTATTGATGAGATTACCAATTTTACCTCTCTATTAAATGCCTAGGATCCTTCTTTACCCAAATATGCCTTCACCTTCAATGATTTTGGAGTGGCCAAATTATTTCAAGATCCTCTCATCATCTCTCTTTGTACATTTAGTAATATCAAGATTTCACCTTCTGACACTCCCCTCTATTCTCAAGCATGTACAATTTCTTCAACATATGATGACAATTATATAATGACCCAAGATCAATCTTGAGACTTTGATATCTAGCACTATCAAAAAAATTTAGTGCAAATTTGTTATTTTAATCTAGATGCACATACCATTTCCATAGCTCATACCCTAGATCCTGAGGGTCATGTGCCTCTTGCCAATTCTCCACATATTGATACCCATTGGGTGGTAGAGAAAATTATACTTTTAAAATCTTAGAAAATTCCAACATCTCATTTACTACCTATTGATCCAATCATTGCCTCTATTTCTACCCTTATAACCAAACCCATTGACACTCCAATCCCATCTAATCCATCTAGTTCTCATAATCCTAAGATTACACTCAATCCCAAGGAGATTGATGTCCATACAATACATTTTGAGTGTGATATCCATGGTAATCAAATTATATATCTCAAAATAGATGTTGAGTATTATGGTCCTCATCCCACCTTACTAAGTGATTAATCTATTCTTTAAATACTTCATGCTCAAGAACTACAACTTCCTCGACAAAATCATAAACTTGGGAATTTTAAAAATAAACCCCTTTGTTTCAAAAAATTTATTTCTATCATTGACCCTAAAACTAATCCTATTTCTAACTTACCTAACTCACCATACCACTTTCAAGATGGTAATTCCATGATTATCAAAGAAAACACTCCCATTGAATATTATACTCCATCTTGTCCTCAACCAATCCTAGTCTCTCATGGACTCTCACCTACCAAACATGATAACTTTACCTTATTTTTTGATAAGTATCATGATATTTTTTCTTGGTCTTATGAGGACATGCCTATTATTTATCTGGCATTGTGGTTCATAATATCATTACTTATCCTGATGTTAAACTTGTGTGTCAAAATCAAATGAAATTTATACCCAAATTTTCTACCTTATTTCATAAGGAAATCATCAAATTAATCAATGATAATTTTTTTAAACTAGTGGACTATTTAGAATTTGTTTATAAAAATATTCCCATTTAGAAAAAGGTCACTATTATCGTTGACATTTGTATTGATTTCTACAATCTTAACCTCACTTGTCCTAAGGACAATTTCCCTTTACCTTCAATAGATATCATCATCAATTCCATAACTAGTTAAAAAATGATATCTCTTATGGATGGCTTCTTAGGATATATTTAATTCAAATTTACCCTGAGGACCAACATAAGACTACTTTCACCATAGAATGGGGAACCTATTGCTATGTCAAAATGCCCTTCAACCTAAAAAATGCTAGAGCCACTTACTAAAGATAAATGACTCACATATTTCATGATCTTATCACAAAAAATATTTTAACCTATGTGGATGATCTCATTTCTAAATACAAAAGTCATCAAACTCATCTGTAAAATCTTGATATGATCTTTGATCATCTCCTTAAATATTGGGTTAGACTTAATCTTTACAAATGTGTCTTTGGTGTCATATCTAGGAAATTTTTAGGATTCCTAATCTCTCTCCATGGAATCAATGTTAACCCCACTAAGAGTAGTGATATGATCAACATTCTCATTCCTCTTTCTATTCCTAATATTAGTACTTATTTAGGTAAACTTGGGGCAATTAGAGGATTTGTCCTTGAAATGACTTATCGCATACATTTCATCCTCCTTCAAATGATAGACCCTTGATTATATATACTTATTCCACACCTATTTAAGTTAGGGTAAAGCTTGCCCAACATGATGATACTGGAAGAGAGTATGTTATCTATCACATTAGCTGAGGTCTCATCTATTATGAGACATGTTACACTAAAATTGAATGTGATTGACTCACCATATATTTAAAAGATGTAAATATTCACCATTACATGCTTTACCAAACTACTTATGTCATAATTCATTCTAACCCCCTTTATCACTTATTCTCCAAATCCTTTCTTCTTAGAGATAGAATTGGAAAATGGATGGTCCTCCTTAAATAATTTGATCTCCACATCATCACTTAAAAATATACCAAAGGGAAAGTCATATATGATTAACTTGATGTAGCTCCCATTCCAATTACTTCTCCCCTTCAAGATAATCTTCCAGATTATAATATCCTCTATATTAAAGGTCTTAATCAAGCTATTCCTCTCAAAGATTATTTTCATAACTTTACCATTGATCTTGAAGCAAATAATCTTGATGAATCCTCTATCCCCTCTGATACTACTAAACCTAAATTAGTTATTGAGGAGATTCCTAAAATTAATGTCCATTTACATGAGGACACTTGAACCATTCACTTTGATGGTGATAAATGCCTTCAAGGAGCTGGGGTAGGTTGTATTCTCACAAGTCCTCTTGGCAAGATCATTATTTTATATTTTTTCTTCACCTTTGATGTCACCAATATTATGGCCATGTATAAATCTCTAATCTTAGGCATGAGAGCTTCTCTTGATTTATATATTCAATATATACATGATTTAGGTGATTTTCATCTTATTTTTTGCCAAGTCAATGGTGATTATCAATGCAAAAACAAAAATCTCATTACTTATCATAAAATTGTAACCACTCTTACCAAGGATTTCATCTCTTTCACTATTGAGCCTATTCCTAGAGATCAAAATTCCACTATTAGTTTTATTTCCTCTTCAACATCTCTCTTTCATCCACATCAAGTCATTTTTTACCCTACTTTTGTTATCTAGATAAGAAAAGCTCCATCTTTTACTCAACCACTAGATTCACTTATCTACCACATCGATGTTGTTACCATTCGACAAAGCCCATGATATCAAGATATTTTTCAATTCTTAGAAAATCAAACTTATCCTTTTAACTTAAACTCTCATGAAAATACATGCATTCATAAATAAGCTTTCAAGTATGTATTTCAACATAGAATCCTTTATTATCACAATGCTAAAGGTATCTTACTCCATTGTGTTATGTAAGATTAGATCCCTCCTCTTGTTGGACAAGAACATGGGGGAATTTATGGTTACCAATATAGCAAACATACTATAAGATGAAAATTCCTACATATGGGTTAATTTTGGCCTACTCTTGAAAAGGATGCAATCGAATATGCTAAAAAGTGTACTCCTTGTCAAATTCATAATGATCTAATTCATTAACCTCTAGTCAAGATTCAAACCATTAAATATCCTTGGCCATTTTCCACATGGGGATTAAATATTATTACCAAATTACCTCTCTCTCAAGATGGGCATGTTTTTATCATCACTGCTATCAAATATTTTACCAAATGGGTAGAATCCATGCCCTTTATTAATGTCACTAGTCTTATCATTTACAAATTTATTCTTAACCAAATAATTTCTTGTTTTAGTGTCCTCATACTATCATTTTAGATAATGGTGGTAATTTCAAAAATAAACATGTTAAACAACTTTGTACTAAATTTAATATCAATCACAAATTTTTTACACCTTATCATTAGCAATGCAATGGTCAAACTGAGGCCACTAACAAAATTATCAATAAAATTATATAAAATATAATTCATGAAACCCACATATATTAGCATATTCATATTTACCCTACTCTTTAGGCCTATCAAAATAGCATATATATTGCCATTGGGGTAATGCCATTATCTCTAGTCTATGGTTTTGAGTTAGTTTTTCCCTTAGATGTTGAGCTTCCCTCTCTTTGTATATATCTTCATAGTATCATTCCCAATGAAGAATTACATGAAGCTCATCTTTGTGCCCTTTATCTCTTTAATGAAAGTTGTCTTTCTGATTTATAACATAATTGCTAATACAAGGCTCATATTGTCAAGCAACATAATAAACATGTTAAAGCTTGCACATTTAACATTGATGATATTATCCTTAAATTAGGCTACATCCATGATAAAGAAGGTAAGTACACCCAAAAATGGTGGGGCCCATATTTATTCAAAGATATTCTTGGTCCAAACACCTACCACCTTCAAACCAATGAAGACCATGTTTTCAAAGATCCCACCAATGCATAATTCCTTAAAAAGTACTTTGCCTAAACATTTCCTTCTTTACATGTCTTCTATCTACATCTATCTCCATCTATATTAGTTCTCTCTTATTAAAAACCTTTAGTCCTTCCTTTTTGGTCTTTTGGTTTCCCCTTTTTCTCATGAGTAACATTGTAAAACTGTGGAGAAGACATAGTCTTTTTCATGATGTACCATAATCATCTTTATTTTCATATTCTTTTTACACACTTAGTGAGATTCATTAGATTTATCTTTTTTGAGTTGCATTGTAAAACCATGGATAAGACCTGGTCTTCCTCACAAAATGCCATCTTATGTTGATGTTATTTTTCATGCTTTTTGGAACCCTCATGGGTTTCTCTTTTATGAGTTGTAGTGTAATACCACGGATAGGAACTGGCCTTCTTCATAAAATTACCATCTTGTCATTCATTTTCTAGAATGAGTTTTATAATATTTTTAAGTTTTTTATCCTTGTTCTCAATATTAGATTTTATTTCTTTTGATAGATGGAATTTTCACAATAATCTATTTTAGAATGGTTTCTCCATTTCCCTCATTCTTATGATAAGGAATCACACTTTAATGTTGTTTTATACATTTATTTCCCTTTGTCACATTTTTTTCAAATTGAATTAATTAAAAAAAATCATGTTTCATTCATATTGATTTCCTTTCCTTTCACTCCACATTGGATAAAACAAGGTCGAAGTCAAGATAGCACTTTTATTTCAACTAGATTTATGAGACTCTTAGACCCTATACTCTTTGAAGTTATCTCTCTTAAAAATGAATCCAAATTATTCAAATGAAAGTCATATTTATCACCCATGTTTCTTTTTCAAAATTCACATGGAGTAGGAATAGAAAAAACCATCAAGAAAGTTATAAGCCAAATCATTTGAAAAAAAAACCAATGAAAAGGTAACATATAAATCTCAAAAGTCAAAATCACACCAAAAGGCATGATTCCAAGCACATATCTTATCTCTAATCAAATATCAAACTCCACCATTGGCCTCACATAGAGATGAGCTCTATTAAGGTAAGGTAGGCCAATAGATTGGAATATGAGAATTCAATAAAATCTATGGTGCTACCTACTTTTTCATGCAAGCACCCAATATTCATAGTAGATTTATGAATCTATAAGGGGTATTGAGGAATGGGGAGCATGTTATGGTAAGGTACATCTATTTTAATTTTCATGCATACAACCTTCATGGCATGATCTATGTACTACATTTTTTGACCTAAGAATTGTGTGGCTAAGAGAAGTTCTTAAGAGTCCTTAAGGCTGATAGTCCTCTTATTTTGACAAACATGTTAGAGGTACAATAACTAAGAGGCGGGGGTGAATCAGTGAGCCTAGATATTTAAATTTTAATTACAATCCCTTTCAACTATTAAATAATTAACATATATCAACTTGATCAAGTAATATTAACAAGAGAGCTCATTCATTCAATGCATACATAATATCAGACACATAGTTACTATGGGAAAAACTCATGGGGAATAAAACCCACTCTCAAACTTGTAACACAAATGGACTACTTATCCTATAAGAGATTATAAAAAAGACACTAATCAATTCCTTTAGACCAACAAACCTTGATCATGTCCTCCTGACCTAAGGTATTTAGTGAAACACTTGTTCCACAAGGAGCACCTACCCCTAATATTATCAACTCCTTTAGATAACTTACCTTTATTAAAACACTTGTTTTACAAGGAGAAACTACCCCTAAGGAATACCAACTCCTTTAGACCCTCCTTTGATAGGAACACTTCCACCTTAGAATTGATGTCTTCAACACCTGATGATGGATCTATAAAGATCACTCTTCTCACCTTTTATCTATAACTCTATCACCCAACACACCTTGTTGGAAAAACCACATTACATACTTAAACCAACATACAAAGGTCAATTAGGACACATTACATATCCCAACTAACCCCACTCTTCAAATTTGAACACTCAATAAATCCTTTATAGCAAAAAATATGTCACAACATCAATAACATGACCAAATGGTCATAAACATAGTCTACACACTAATCTACCTCTCAAATCAACCACCAAGATCACATAGTCTTCACCTTACCTTTGCTCATACTTAAACAATAAGAGCACATTTTTGTAATAAAATTATGAACAATAGGTCATATAAATAGTCCTCAAACTGATCTACTCATCAACTCATCCACAATGCACTCTACCCCTTCTTTGATCTTCAATTCACATATACCAAAAACTCTCAAAAATTCTCCCAAGTCTTTTTCAAATAGCCTCTTGGGCATACTCACCCATTCTACCTCTTTTATGATTATCAGGTCTAATGACTTATGTGATCACCTTCAGTACCTTGCTTAGACTAGCATGTATGATATTATTCACTCATTTTATGTCCTCACTAATCTATACCTTCTCTTTCAAAGGTTATCTCCTTCGCTTGACTCCACACTCGCACTCCCTCATTCTAATCTTACAATTCTAGAAATTACCAACTTTGATTTCACTATTTATAGAGAAATCATGAATTAATAATATCAAAATATTTCCTTATCAGTCATAAAACATGCCTTCACCCTTAAGGCATCTCATATGGGTCACACTTAAACACAATCCTCTTTCAAATAGGCCTTAGTCACTTTTAGGTCTTATAGAGACCCATTCAACTCTTTAACACTTCTCTAAGACTAATAAGTACATAAGACCACTTAAAATTACATAGTTCCACTCTTTATTTCCCCTAAGACATCTTAAAAATATCACAATCACCTTTGCTCATCTCTACGTATGCTCAAACAACTCAAATAGAGACCTTATACACAAGAACACCATTACCTAACATATAGTCAACTTCTTAAGCATTGTTCATACTCAAGATAAATTGATCATACCTCTAAAATACTCATAGAACATCCTCATAGAGTCTATAACACTCCCCAATAGCTAATTGACCATGAAAAAATGAAATAACATCCACATAAAATTGAATATCCTTCTCAGGTCACTTTTAGAATAGATAGAGAAACATAGTTAACTTTGGAGATCAATAAATTTGTCCATACACACTTCTATATCTTTAAATCCATATTTATAGATGCACCTTAGAGTCCTCTATCACTTTGATTTTTAATACATGAGCAAACTCAAATTTTATCAAAATATATGGACAAAATACCATACACTAGTTTTTCACCTAGAAAATTCAAATATTCAAATGGCAATAGTCAAAGTTAACCTTTGAATAGAGTGCTCAAATATCATGTCCTCTCAACTTTGGATCAATCTCGCACTATTAACCATGTCTAAACTTTAAATTATAGTCTATTAAAGCCAAATGTTAAATAATAGTCACTTTGACCTCATATCATTTAATCTTAAAATGTTGACTCAACACGTTCCTCAATTTCTATAGATCAACTAGGTCTTTAGTGATTAATGCTCACCATTCAATTAATTTGTACAAATTCCTACTTGCCATTGTATCCTTATCTTATAACTTTGCTTAGTCGATAAACATCATTCACCTATCCTCATCTCATTACTTCCTAGCTTCTTAGAGTAATGTGCACTATTGATCTTTCTCAAGATTTAAATATTTCAAAAATGACTATGGGGACCCTTTCAATATGCTTGAGTAGCCATTTTTGATCCTTAATAACTTCTTTTGTACTTTGATGTAAGATCTCAAATTTTGACCAAATGATCTCCTCACATAGGAGAATCTATCCATATGACACATTTATCTTAGAAATCTCACATATATGAGATATAAAACCATTCAAAAAACTTATAAGAATCTTCTATCATAGAGCCAACTATGTCAGAACCACCGTGAGAGTCCAACTTTGAGCATGCATAAATTTTGACGTGCTTTAGCACATGGTCTCAAATTTAGTGTAAATCAGCTATGCTCAAAACTTAACAAACCCATATGATCATTTTATCTTCACACCTTCACACATGCTAGATATAACACCATCAAAACTCTCACTTAGATCTTCTTTCCATATCACAAAATTGGCTTTGGAAAAACATAGTCAAACTACTTGGAATCCCAACTTTAATTATGGATAACTTTTAATACGCTTCATTGGATGATATAAAAATTAGTAAAAATAAAATAGGTTAGAAAATAAGCAAACCCACATAATCACCTTACCCTAAAACATCCACATTTGTGAGATATTCCATCATCAAACTGGCTTACTTGGCTCTTTCTAGCCAAATTACAAATTTGGCTAAGTATGAGAAAATAATGAATTTTGACTCAGAAGTCAACTTTACACCCTCATATATTTGAACACACTTAAATTCATGACTTATGATTTATCACATAATAACTAGGGACTAATGTGATCATAACCATATGACCAACTCCGCTTGACCCATTCCCACATGGCAATGGTGATGTCATAAAACTACCTACTCAGATTTTTTACCACTGGATAAAACTATTGAGATGAAAAATATGGACAACCAAATGAATTTAACTTATGCACACAATCACTCAAAGAATATATAATAACTTAAGGCCATCTTTCACATGATCTATTCACCATACTCTTCCCTAAACATCTATAGCTAGTCAAAATCTGGAGATCAACTAAGCATATTAGGACAAACACATTGCACACTTTGTCATTGTTACTTAAGCTATCAAAGCACTTCATCCACTCACAAGGACACCTCCATGAAATCACCACGACATCACTAAAATTTTTCTATAAATATCCCCCTTTGTAATAATTTTCAACAAACATTATAAATAGAAATATATAGCTCAACTTCTCTCTCTTCAAGTATTCCCAGAACAGGAACTTTCTCCCCCTTTTACATAATTAAAAAGTGGGCACTAACTAATCTTTAGGACCTAAAAATACCATAAATATGAAAGTATTATCTTAAAAATATGATACAAACTCCCCCTTACCTTGATCCTACCTTTTCTTGCCTTGACACACTTTCTCTTCCTCCATACCAACACTCTTCTTGACAAGCACAACAATTAATGAAGATAGAATACACAAAATACTAAAATCTAATATAACACACCAAGAAATGTCTAAGGGGGACTGCCACTAAGATTTATAGTTCATTTCACCATTTGAGCATCTTCAAATTTCCACATACCATGAAGAACCACCACACATGCTTACTAGCCTTCTCTTTTCAAGACACTTCCATGACCATCAACATAGCATCATACCACTCACCAAATAGGAAACATGTACGAAACCAACTTGAGAACTCACCTTAAAAGACACATACATTTCTATTTTGTAAAAACTAAGAAAAAAGCACTCTTCTTCAAACTAGGCATGTCTAGCCTCCTTGTAGCCCTTCTTGGAACTTGTAGAGCCCAAAAATTTTAGTAGACACACATTCAAGACCTGAAGCTTCATATCTAGAGAACTCTCATATTCCACCTTAATGACACCAATTTGAAACAACAAGCTCATCTTCTGCAACATACTTCCTTCACAAACCTACTACCCCATTAGGCCTCTAACTTGACAAAAACAAGAATAACTTGAGAACCACAAACCATAAAATCTCTATGAATCTTGATTTGATAACCCATTTATCCCATTCTACATATTAAGAAGCCCTATAATTCAACTCATAAGGTAGACCAATTTTCTAGCAAATCCCAAAACCCTAGAATATCAAAATAAACAAAGTCAACATAGTACCTTCAAGTAAACATCCACCTCTAAAACTTCTTATATACATAGATACAATCATTAAAAACTTACGGACCAAGATTTAATCTGCCACACCATTGGGAACCTTGACTTCTTATTGCTTATTTTAGGACCTTTATACTCATAAACTCAAACTAGGAAACCTGAGAGCAAACAAAAATCTTCAATTTGACTTACACATACCTTCAAATCACAAAAATACTTGGAGCATGCTATAATAAGGTCAATATGGCTTTATATGCAAAAATATTACCTTGACAAAACACAAATCCTCCTTTGCCATTTGGTAACCTTCAATTGACCTTGTAGACTATTCTAACTAAAAAACACCATAGTAACACTTGCTTCTCCACACCTTCTTACTCATATTCAACTACTCAATCCTTTGATCCTAGGTCCTAAATAATTAAAAAACTCCCCATAAGTTCATGCTTCATTAGGAGCATGACATCTTAAAAAATTCTTCAAATAATTTATACTAAAACATCCAAACCATGATCAACAAGCTAACTCCTCAAAATAGGACCACTAAGATTTTTCACAAACTTCTTTTTTGTAATAGATAGATATAAAAAAAGAATCCGCAAACATACCTTATTTTCACACCTTTTCATCAAAACAATATCTGACATCCACCAAGCTTCCTATGACTGACAAGTGTCTCCTTTAAGCCTAGCTAGAGACACCCCTTTGACATAGTGAGACTACAAGTCCCAAAACTCAAGAGACTCCCATATCTCCATATATTTCTATAACTTGGAGCCTTGATTGATTTTAACTAAATATTTAACTTCATTATTTTCTTCATATTTGTCAATAAATGTTGACATTATAAACTCTTGACTTTCCTTCATTTTTTAATCTTTTTCCACCTTGGCAAACAATCCATCAAGACTCTTGGATTCAATAGGGTTAGTCTTCTTAGTATTTAATTCCTCAGGTCTCCATACCATTTTCTAAATCTTCTTATCTTTTAAAACCATCTTACCTACTTGATCTTAAGCTTATACTTATTCAAATCATAGCCTTCTAGAGTAACTTTCTTATCACCCTTATCACTAGAAGAGTTAAGTATGATTAACTTTGGTTTCCATTCTTGAGTTTTTCCTTTATCAAACCATTTAGGAACTCTATATCCTTTGACATACATTGAATACCTCTTAAGACCATTTTGATACAATATAGTAATATGTCCACTTTCATGACTATTGATATATTTGAATTATGATCAATCTTTGGCCAAAAACTCCTATCATAGCTCCATAAATGTCCATTCTTGACTGACTTCATTCTACAGTCTTTAGCTCTATGACCATACTTATTACAAGTATAAAAATTACCATGAAATAAACTAGCATACCTTGAATCATTTGCTTGTTTAATAGACCTTTTTTCATTGCTTTTCAAGTTTGGAATCTCTTTGACTTGCTCAGACTTTTCATGATCCTTTCTTATCTTGTTGAACTTGTATATGAGTTGTTCATGCTCATTCTTCAAAATAATTATCTCAATTTCCATCTCATCATACTCACCTTGCCTTAAAATCATTTTGACATTTGATTCTTCTAACTGAGTCTTAATATGTCTGCATTCTTCTTCTCTTGTCTTTAGATTTACATTAGCTACCCCTAATTGATCCTTGAGATTGATGATCTATTTTCCATCTTCTTTGACTTGTTATGATTTTTTTTGTTCTTCTTCAGGCTTTCCTATCTTGATTATGAAATTTTCATACTCATATTTTAGGGAAACAAGATTAGTTTTTAATCGATCAATTTCAAAAAAATTATCTTTCATGTTTGAACATGCAACCTCCATCTGAATTTTATGAACTTGGATAGTCTCCTTATCACTCTTATCTTATTTAACCATATCATCCATCATTATACATGCTTGCTCTTTCTAATTAGACATATTTCCTCAACTCAATATATTCTTTAAGACTTTTAACCATTGATCTCAATTCAATATTTTATTTCCTCAACTACTTAGACATATTTGTACCACTTAGGATCTCCTTCAATATATTAAGCTTCCTCTAAAAGAATAGATCTAATACGAATTAATAAAGGTACAAACACTGAGAGGGTGGTGAATTAGTGAGACCAGATATTTCAATTTCAATTGTAGTCCCTTTCAAACTATTAAACAATCAACATTTATCAACTTGATCAAGTAATATTAACAATAGAGATCATTCATTTAATGCATACATAAGATCAAACACATAACACATAGTTCATATGGGAAACCCTCATGGGGAATAAAACCCACTCTCAAGACTACAACATAAATGAACTACTTATCTTGTAAGAAATTACAAAAAAGACATTGATCATGTCCTCCTGACCAAAGGTATATAGTGCAACACCCATTCCATAAGGAACACCTACCCTTAAGATGGTCAACTCTTTTATACCACCTACCTTTATTAAAACACCTATTTTATAAGGAGTAACTACCCCTAAGGAAGACCAACTCCTTTAAACCCTCCTTTGATAAGAACACTTCTACCTTAGAAATGATTTCTTCAAAAACTAATGATGGATCTTTGGATATCACTCTTCTCACCTTTTAGAAACAAGTTTGTCACCCAACACACCCTATTGGCCAAAGCACATTACATACTTGAAACAACATACATAGATCAATTAGGACACATTTCATATCCCAACTAACCCCAATTTTCAACTCTATCTATTCAATGCATCTTTTACAAAAACAAATCTATCATAGCAATAAAAACATGACTAGATGGTCTTACATGTATTCCACACACTGATCTACCTCTTAGATCAACCACCAAGCTCACATAGACTTCACCTTGCCTTCACTCACACTTAAACAACAAGAGCATTATTCTACCAATATAATTATGACCAATAGGTCATACAAATAGTACTTAAACTAATATTTTCATCAACTTATCCATAATTCACTCCATCCCTCCATCAATCCCTAATTCACATATATAAGCTTCTCTCAAAAACTCTCCCAAGTTTCACTCAAATAGCCTCTTGAGCATACTCACCCATTCTACCTCTTTTAGGATTATTAAGTCTAATGACCTATTTTATCATCTTTAGTACCTTGTTTAGACTAGCATGTCTGATCCTCTTCACTCATTGCATGTCCTCATTGACATGTACCTTCTCTTTCAAAGGATATCTCCTTTGCATGGATCCACACTCACACTCCTTCATTCCAGTATTACAAGTCTATAAATCACCACCATTTGATTTCATTAGTTATAGAGCAATCATGCATTAACAAGATAAAAATATTTCCTTGTTAGCCTTGAAACATTCCTTCACCCTTAAGGCATCTCATATGGGTCACACTTAAGTACAATCCTCTTTCAAATAGGCCTAAGTCACTTTTAAGTCCTATAGAGACCCATTGATCTCTTTACCACTTATCTCAGCATAATCAAGAACACATGACCACTTAAAATTACATATGTCCACTCCTTATGTTCCCTAAAACATCCTCAAAATATCATAGGTACATTTACTCACATCTACATATGTTTAAACAACTCAAATAGAGACCTTATTCATAGGAACACCATTATCAAAAATATAGTCAAATTCTTAAGCATTGTTCATACTCAATATAGATTGATCATACCTCTAAAATACTCATAAATCATCTTCATGGAGTCTAAAACACTCCCTAATATCCAATCAACCATGAAACATCAATACAACATCCACATAAGCTCGAATATCCTTCTTGGGTCACTTGTAGAACAAATATAGAAATATAGCCAACTTTGGATCTCAATAACTTTGTTTGTACACACTTTCATATCTTAATATCCATATTTTTAGATGCACCTTAGAGTATTTTATCCCTTTTCTTTTTACTACATGAGCAAATTTGACCTATATCAAAAGATATGGATAAAATACCAAACACTTATTTTTCCCTTAGCAAATTCAAATGTTCAAATGGCAATGGTCATAGTTAACCTTCAAACATAGTGATTGAGTCGTGTGTCCTCTTAGCTTTGGATCAATCTCACACCATTGATCAAGTCCAAACTTTAACACATAATCTACCAAATCCAAACATTAAACAATTGTCACTTTGACCTCATCTCATGAAATCTTAAAATTTTTACTCAACATACCCCATTGTTTTTTGCAAATCAACCAAGTCTTTAGTGACCAATGTTCACTATTCGATCAATTTCTATGAATGCCCACTAGTCATTATATCCTTTTCCTATACCTTTGCTTAGTTGATAAACATAATTCACATATCCTCATCTTGATGCTTCTTGTCTTCTTAGAGAAATTTACACCATCGATCTTGCTCAAGCTTTAAATCTTTCAAAAATAACTATGGGAACCCTTTCAATATGCCTAAATAGACATTTTTAATCCTTAATAACTTCTATGCTTTGACATGGGATCTCATATTTGGACTAGATGTTATCCTCACCTAGGAGAATCCAATGATGTTATACACTACTCTTGAAACCCTCATAAATGTGAGATATAACACCATTAAAAATCCTTCTAAAAATATTCTATCATAGAGCTAACTATGTCAAAACCATCCTGAGAGGCCAAATTTGAGCATGAAGAACTTTTGCCACACTTTAGCACATGGTCTCAAATTTAGTGTAAATCAACTATGCTCAAAACTAAATAAACCCATATGATTAATTTCTCTTGACACCTTCACACATTATAGATATAAAACCTTAAAAATGCTCACTTGATTCTTCTTGTCATATCACAAAATTGGATAAGTATGGAAAAACATAGTCAAACTACTTGGGAGCCCAAATTTATAGAAGAATAACTTTTGATGCGCTTCATTGCATGATCTAAAAATTAGAATAAATAAACTAGGTAAAAAAATAAAAAAAATCATATAATCACCTTCTCCTAAAACATCCACACATGTGATATATTCCATCATTAAACTACTTACTCAATGTTTTTTGGCCATATTGCAAATTTGGCTAAGTATGGGAAAATAATGAACTCTAACTAAGAAGCCAACTTTTCACCCATCATATATATTCTATTGTGCTTAGATGTATGACCTAATATCTAAAAAATAATAACTAGGGGCTAATGTGATCACAACCATATGATCAATTCCCCTTGACTCATTCCCATGTGGTAATGGTGACATCATTAGACTGCCTACTTAGATTTTTTGCCACTAGACCAAATTGTCTAGATGAAAACTATGGATAACTAGATGAATTCCACTTATACACACAAGCACTTAAAGCATAGATAACATCTTAGGGACGTCTTACACATGCTCCAATCACCATACCCTTCCCTGAACATCTCTAACCAGTCAAACTCTAGAGATGAACCAAGCATACTTTACATACACTAGGACAAGTGCATTTCACACTTTGTCATTATTACTTAAGCTATCAATCCACTTCATCTAATCACAAGGACACCTTCATGATATCACCATGACATCACTAAAAATTATCCAATAAAAAAACTAATTTTAGTGTCTTAACTTTGATAAAGATTTCCTCTACCTTACTTTTTCCTTCATTCTCCCCTTCACCCATTTCATTTCCCCCTTGATAGGTAGATTGTGATTCAAAATCTATTTTCCCCTCTTATTTAATTATTTTTTATTCACATCTTACACAACATGGTAGCACTACTTTTTTTTAGTTTTATCTATTCGTAGAGAAAAACAACATGTTTGAGTAACTATGGATTACTTTATTTAATACCTTACATTTACATTTTTAGACTTGTTTTACTTTCCTTTTACCATTTACCATTTTTTAAACTATCTTGTTGTTACAAACGCCTGAGTTCATACCATTTTTCCATTTTTGAGTGAGGTTGTGTTGTTAATTCTCACTCATCAATGTTGTTTTCCATTTTATGCACCTTTTTTGATTGTCGAGTGAGATAAGGATTGTTACTACTCACTCATCAACATTGTTTTACCATTTTGTTTCTTTTTTTTACCATTGATTTGTTTTATTTCCATCCTATTTTACATGTATCCTTGGTTTGACTTGGTTTGTTTGACATTATTACTTAAGGTTTACTTGTTTGATTTTTTTTGGTCTTTAGTAGCCTTGGCTTTTAGTTACCCAATTTTTTCTTATTTTTGACTTGGTCATTTGGTCTAACATAACACCTGTCACCCCAACTTCCAAATTTCCAAGTTATGTCCTATCCTCAGAACACTAGTTATGTTGGATTTCCTATGTTTGTTTGTTTTTTCTCTTTAATTTTGTATTCTTGGGTTTGTCAAAATTAGTCTCTATGCCTTACATAATCAAAACTAATAACATAGCATAGAACCATCTAGTGATAAAGGTATGTCAAGGTATGCATCACATTTTATTTTTAGTTATTTACTTTTCAGTCATTTAATTTTTAGTTATATCCCTTTTTTGTCATTTACTTTTAGTTAATTTATGAATTAAAATACCACAACCTTTTTTAGCATTAACATTATGTGTTCTTATGTTATTTCTTGAAGCACCATCCCTTGTTACACCTTACTAACATGTGATGAGATTTAAGTGGGGAATATATACAAATATTTCAAATTTTATCAAATACTGGCACTTTACATCTTGCAATAACCCATCATGACTCAATATCTTTGAGTGCATCCCTTAAAAGGTGCACCAAGAAAGGGGTGAGTAAATCATTGATGCTTTATAGGATTATTTTTCCTTATTGCTACATTATTACCAATCTAGATATATCCTAAAAGTATTCCCTAGGATATTAATCTTGCTTTCACACACCTTCAGTATGTTTCCTCTAATTGTCCCTCTTTTCCACACCTTAGTACCTTTTTATTAGTCAACTATATAGGGTCCATTGGGTTGACCCTATATATTTTCAGGTTATTTTTATTTAGGAGCCATTTTGACCTTTGGCTGACCTAACTCATGACCTAGTAAATAGTTGACTAGAATTGTACAAGGTTGACTAGGTCTACCCTATAGATTGACATTTTTTGAAGGGTTTAGGGTTTAGTATGGAAAAACACAATTAAATTGCCTGGGAACCCAACTTTGCATAAGCATAACTTTTGTTGCACTTCATCACATGATCTAAAAAATAGAATAAATAAGCTAGGTCCAAAAATAAATAAACCAATATAATCACCTTCTCCTAAAACATCTACACATGTGAGATATTCCATTATTAAACTACTTAGTTGGCTCTTTCTGGCTACATTGCAAATTTGGCTAAGTATTGGAAAATAATGAATTTTGACTGAGAAGCCAACTTTGAAACCTCATATGTTTTATTGTGATTCGATGCATGACTTGAGATATAATACATAAAAACTAAGGAATAATGTGATCACAACCATATGACCAATTCTCTTTACTCATTCCCATGTGGCAATGGTGACATCATCAAATTTACTACTTAGATTTTCTACCACTAGACTAAACTGTCTAGATGAAAACTATGGACAACTATATGAATTACACTTATGCACAAAAGAACTCAAAGCATAGATAACATCTTAGGGACCTATTTCAAATTGTCCAATCACCATACTATTCCTTGAACATCTCTAACTAGTCAAACTCTAGAGATCAACCAAACATACTTTAAGCACACTAGGAGAAGCACATTACACACTTTGTCATTGTTAATTAAGATATCAAGGCTCTTCATCCACTCAAAAGGACACCTCCATCAAAGTGCCTATGGTTTAGGGTTTAGGGTGAGCACTATATTATATTTACTTTACTTGTTATTAACATAGGTGAAATATTAAAACCTAGGAGCCCCTTAGGGTTATTGCATGATTTTGTTAAACTAGTAGCTTTGGAACCCTCCTTAACATAATGAATTATGATAAGTGATCCCCTATTTAGGTCTAATGGATCCCTTTATTGGTCATGCTCTCACTTAATAAATGTATTCCCAATCACAAGTGTAGGTATGCTCTATCTTCTTTGATCAAGGATTGATTTATAGACATGATGCATTTTTGATTGCATACACTATTACCTTTAACTTCATATATCTTAGTAAAAAGGGATTAATATGTGAGTTGAGATAAACCTATCAACCCCTACCATTTCTAAGTATTTCCTAAATATTCATATACTATGAATATGGATTCATGATCAAATATAATTCTCACTCATAAGTATGTGTGTAGAATGGTGATCTTGTGACTATATATTCTTTCTTTTGTTATAAACCTTGGTACAAATGATGTAATTTTATATTTACCTTTATAATACTTCAGATTTTTAATTCAATGTTTTAATGTTATTTGATAGATCGATATGTAAATTATTTTCTAACTTGAAACTTGATTAATCAAAGTGTCATGTGGTATAATTAAACTATAGCCTTTGTATATATAGGGGACACTCGTGTTTGAATTTAGAACTTAATGTTGTGAAAAAATATGAAAATAGAATTAATAATGGCCATGAAATTGAAAATTATTTAAAAATATAAAAAGATAAGTCTAGGCACTTACATCATTGTTAGACACTTAAGTTAATGTAAGAGTCCAACATAGATGTAGGTGTCCAAGGGATGACAACACAAAAATACTGAAAACATAAGCATGGAATTTTGGAATACATTAGATAAAAAGGCAATTTTGTAACATACATGCCCAAGGGGAAGTTAAATTAAATGAAATAATATAAACTAAAGAGGTTCATATGAGATCACACCACTAGATATCTAACTCTTTATCAATAGGCTTATAAATACAAAAGCTAAGAAAACATGATATGAAATTTTTTTTATACCAAATTTAGGTGTTTATATTATATTATATATAATGATTATGAAACATGACTATTATGAACCTTAAAATATAGATCAAATCCTAAAATATATCACTTATTTTAAGTTTATGTCATCAAGCTAAACATAACCATACTAAAAAAACATAATATATTTCTGTCCTAGTTG
>JARHVA010001039.1:3122500-3132500 GCA_037957365.1 Torreya grandis | reverse complement strand
TACAATGTTGATTCATAAATCAATCTAATTCCAATTCTTTGTTATAGGTCTAGTCTATAAATACTCATGCTCTACACATCCCTCTCTTCTCTTCTCTTCTCTTCTCTTCCCATATATCTTTATGTCTCTATACTTCTCTATTTGACATAATTAAATTAGACTAAAAACTTTTACTTGTATCCTAAATGACACATATATTAGCATTTGATTTAGGTTTCACTTGTTTTTTGTGTTCATACTTGGTCTATAACACATCACACTCCTTCAAGTTTCCCACTTCTTGAATTCATGCTTCACCACTATGATTCTTTATCTCATTACTAATTTTATCAGATATTGGGCTCTAGTTTTTATGCACATGACATATTACACAAATTTGATTGATTACAATAATCATTTTCATTGTTTGTGTTGTATTTTTTAGCTTACCTGCATGTTTATCTGCTTGACCATTGGGATGAACATATATTTAAATATTGACCATTGATCTTAAGTTTCATGCCATTATCTGATGGTACTCATTTAAATTACTCAACTTTAAAATGTGTTAATTAGATCAAGTTCTGACAAGCTCACATCTCCATTGGATCCTTTTATGCTTCTGATCTTTAGTGTTCTACCTTTAAAATGCATCCATTGTATCTTTTGATCTGAGCTCTTACATGCCATTAGATCTCTAAAGTTTCATGAAATTTACCTCTATCTAATGTTAAATATTGATATCTTAATCTCATCTCTTTGCTTCTTGATTCTTTGGAATGAATACACTCCATTAATCTCCTCAAACTAAGTTGATCTTTAACTCACCTCTGTGTTGATAAACTTCAATCACTTTATCCCACTAAGTCCACTCACTTCATTATATCTTCATTTCATGATCAACCACTCATCATTTGATCTTTTTAAAATCTAAAATTTATTCTCTAACAAGCTCTCATGAATGTGACACTTGGCATCCTCACGTGCCTTTTGCACTTTTGATGTCAATTCCCATTAGTAAGACACTTAGCAATGTTATATTAATCCTTAACTATTTGAATTTAAACCACTATATATTTATTGTGCAAGCTCCTTGATTGTGACACTTATCACTAGCACATTTACATAGAGGTGCCTTTGACAAATTGACTTTGTTATGCTTCATTATATCTTCAACATATGATTAAGTTCTTACCATTTATCGATTTGGGACAAATATTAAGTTGAGGATTTAGGAAATATGTATTCTTAAAACATTTACTCAAGCTAGTAATTACTAGGTTGAAGGGGCCATTTACAAAACAATTAGGAATACTTAAGTTATAACTTAAGTAACTTGTTCTATACTAGATCCAATAAACATAAAAATAGAACATGCCTCTAAACACCATGGCTTTAACCCTTAGGGTTTAACTAAGAAAATCTGATTTGGTCAAGATATAAAATGAATCATTATTTATCTCTTTTCTCTTCATATTAACCTATGAACCATATATATATATATATAAATCACTCCAAAAAATCATAATAGATCTTCAATCAATTTCTCTTCAATCCTCCAGAAATGGTCTCTATAAAAGCATGACAAATTTGCATTGTGTAACTTTAAAACATGTTCTTCTCCATCAATCTTATCTAATCCTCTTAAATCAATGACATTCATAGTTACCCTTTTGACATCAATGACAATCATATTGCCAATAATGTCCCCCTTTGGCATTGATGGAAAACTAAATGCTCTAATCATTCTCCTAGTCTTATTCACTGATGACATTGACTGTACTTATAGTGCCTATATTAGCTACTAATGAACTAAAACTAAAGCTTCTTACATGAAAAATTCTCCCCCTTAGACAATGGGAAATTTTCCTAAACTCAACTTGGACACATGCTCTTCTCTTTCAAAATTTTACAGAGAGAATTTTCATTTTTTCTCCCCCTATGACATCAATAAAAAAGGGACTCTAACTTTCTCACAATTGGTACAAAATTTTCCCCCTTTATTAGATAAATGAGTTTGTACAAGAATTTGAAACAATAAAATTATTATAAATTTTCAAAAATATGCATCCCTAAGTTACCTTTTATCTCTTCTTCTAGGGATTAACAAATTTTATATGATCCTCCCTGTGGACTCATGCCCTATCACTAAATTCTAGTGATGTGATGTAGGATCCACCACTCCTAATTTCTATCTTAGATACTCAAATTATTCCTTAGGAAGAGGTTTGGTAAACATGTTTGTAATTTGATTCTGAGTTGGCACATACTCTATTGTGACCTCTTGATCTGTAACCTTTTCTATTAATAAATGATACTTGATTGATATGTGCTTGGTTCTGGAATGCATCACTAGATTCTTTGATATGTTAATATCACTTGAATTATCACAAAGAATATAGATAGGTGATTTGTACTTTACCTTAATGTCTTTGATTTTTTTATTCATCCATAATACTTGAGTGAAACATGTCATTGCTACCACATACTCTACTTCTGCTATAGAAAGAGTAATTGGCTCTCTTTTTTTCTTAGCCATGAAACAAATCTATTTATAAGGAAAAATGCACCACCACTAGTTCTTCTTTAATCATCCATACTTCCTTCTAAATCAACATCTTTATATGTTTTCAAATTAAAATATTCAATTTTAGGATACCATACACCATATTCAATTATACCCTTGATATATCTAAAGATTCTTTTCACTGCATTGATATGTGACTCTTTAGGAGTAGTTTGAAATCTTGTAACCATGCACACTACTATCATGATATTAGGTCTTGATGTAGTTAGGTATAAAAAAATACCTGTCATTGATCTATAGATAGTCTAATTTGCATCAAGTGACTCATCCTCTTTGCTCAACTTACAACTAGTAATCATGGGATTACTAACTAGTTTGCTATCTTCCATTCCAATCTTCTTGAGTATTTCCTTAGAATACTTGGTTTGAGATATAAATATCCCTTCATAAGATTTTGATATTTGTAGACCAAGGAAGAAATAAATTTCTCCAAGCATAGATATATCAAAATTATTTTTCATTTGAGTAGAAAAGTCTTTGCACATTTTGTTTTTTCAACCACCAAAAATGATGTCATATACATATACAACAATAATTAACATATGCTCACATTTTGATATGAAGTATAGATTGATGTCTACACATCCTTTATTAAATCATTATTGTTATAGGTACTAGTCTAATCTAGAATACCATGTTCTATGTGCATATTTTAGACCATATAGAGCTTTCTTTAATCTACACACATAATCTTCTTCCTTTGACATCTAAAAACCTTCAAGTTGTTATATGTAGACTTCCTCTTTTAGGTTCCCATTCAAGAAAGTAGAATTAACATCCATTTGATAGAATTTGGAACTATTATAAATAGGGAATGCTAGAAAAATTCTTATGGCTTCCAATCTAGTAACTAGAGCAAATGTTTCCTCAAAATCTATGCCTTCAACTTGTGCATATCCTTTACACACCAATCTTACTTTATTCCTTATAACATCTCCATCCTCAATGAGCTTGTTTCTAAAGACCCATTTTGTACCTATTGTATTCTTGGTTTTAGTTCTTATAACTAATTCCCATGTTTTGTTATTTTCAATTTGGCTTAGTTCTTCATCTATGGATTTTAGCTAATTGTCATCTTTGCTAGCTTCAACATAACTCCTAAGATAAATTTTAGACATTAGATTAAAACTTACTTTTTCCTTGTTCATTGCAACTCTTCTCCTTGTTTGAAATCCTTCATTTCTATTGCCAATGATTTACTCTATAGAATGATCCTTTTGAACAAATATATTATGTGCCTTTTCATTTACTTCCTCATATTCTTCATTAGGTACTTTTTCTTAAAAAATTGATTATTCAATATAGATTTATTTATCAGGTTTAAATTATTTCAAGCCTTCTTCAGCCTTGACATTTATGCTCTCTAAAATCTTGTGTATCATTTTTTCATAACATATGTAGGATTTGATTTGGGTGGAATAACCAAGAAATATTCCTACATCACATCTTGAATTCAAAGCTTCCCAATTTTTCCTCTTTTCTCTTGATGTAGTATTTGATACCAAACACTTTGAAGTACTTCATAGAGGTAGGTTTTCCATGACATAGTTCATAGGGATTTTTATCACTATTTACCCTTAGTTGAACTCTATCCAAGATATATATTGTTGTTTGGATTGCTTCTCTCCAGTACCCATCATGTAACTTGGCCTTTTTTAACATTGTTCTAGCCATCTCCTTGACTGTCATATTATTTCTCTCAACAAATCCATTATATTGTGGGTCATTACTATAGAGTAATGCCTTTTGATTCCATGATTATCACAATACTCTATGAACTCATTTCAGGTGAATTCTCCACCTCTATTAGATTTTAAGCATTTGATTTTTCATCCAATCTCATTCTCCACCATGGCCCTAAAGACATTGAATATCTCAAATACCTATAACTTATCCTTCAAAAAGGTTACCCAAGTCATTATTGAGTAATTATCTACAAATAACATGAATTATCTCTCTCCTTTAGATCCTATTGTCTTAGTAAGACCAAAAAAATTAGTATGAACTAATTTTAGAGGATTTGTAGTTGTATACTACTTTGTTTGAAATCTAACCCTTGTTTACTTGCCTTGTTGACATTCCTAGTAATTAGTGTCTATAGGTTTGGTAATCTTAGGCATGTGTCTAACACACTTATTTTATCTTACCTTTACTAGGTTGTCAAAATTGACATGGCCTATTCTTCTATGCTATAACCAACTCTCATTAATATTTCCTATCAAGTAGCTATTACCATTCACTTAAATATATATATATATATATATATATATATAATATTTTTGAAATGAATGGTAATAGCTACTTGATAGGAAATATATATATATATATATATATATATATATATATATATTATATATATATATATATATATATATATATGTATGTATGTATATGTATAATTTTAGTCATTTTCCCTTCTACAACTAGTCTTCTATATCTCCTTAACTTTCTAACTTCTACATTAAATGTGAACTTATATCCATTGTCACACATTTGGCTAAAACTTAGTAGATTTTCTTTCAATCCTTCAACATAAAGGAAATCATGTGTAGGCAATTTCCCGTCTATGTTCAAGGTGCATTTACCTCTAATCTTTACTACAATGTTGTCTCCTAAGCTGACAGATCCTTCCTTACATTTGATTAGTTTGATGAACTTGGTCTTATCACCACTTGTATGTTTTGAGAAACCATTGTCGATTACCCATAAATTTTTCTCCTTAGCATGGAGTGTAGTTTGAGAAATCATAGATTGATCTTTCACTTTCCACACATCCTTGGGTTTCTCATTTGGCTTAGTTTTCTCCTTTTTATAGACTTGTGAACCTTTATTCACAGTAGGAGGCATGCCTTTCTTCTTAATTTGTGTTTTTAGTCTTACAAATTTTGTTCTACATTATTTAGTTATGTGAACAAAATTATTGCAATTATAACATTTTACAATTGTATCTAACAAGGGTGTAAATGAATTTCTATTTACAAAATTTGTTCTCCTTTTAGGTAAAAATCTAAAATCAATATCCCTATGACCAAATTGATTATAGGTATAATAATAAAAAAATAAATATGAGAAATACTTGGTCATAGAATTTCTTTGTGAAGGATGAGGAGCTCTTCTAAACTCTAGCTTCTTCAAGTCTCTCACTCTTGTGTAATCATCTACATCATCTACTTTTGTGTTTTGCATCTTCCTTAAGTTTATAGATATTTCCCCATTAATATTCTTATTTTCTTCAATATTATTTTCTCCTTTATCTTTCTTCACATTACCAATGATTGTGTCTAGCTTTGTATCCTTTCAAGCTTTCTCTTTCTGTGTTCCTGATTCTCCTTCTACTTTGAAGTTGTCATATAGGTTAGCAAATGTAATTTTTATAAGACTTTTCCCTTTTCATAATCGAGACTAGATATATCTTTTAAAGGCCTTTTGAGAGTTGATCAAATCATCAAGAATGTCTGATCCTATTTTCAAACTTCAAACCTTTGTCTATTTGATCTTTAGCTTTCTCAAGTTCTTTTTACAAAGACATTATCTCTGCTTCTCACTTAATGCACTCATCAAATTTAGATTATAGTTTAATTTTGACTACATATTCTATTATTTTGTCCTCTTCAACTTGTGTCCTTATGCTAACCACCATCTAATCAGATTTTTTAAGAATTTTAGACACTCTTTCAATCTCTTTTTGTCTAAGCTTATTCTATTTTGAGTTCTCTTTTCTCAATTTGTCAATTTCATCTAGAGCACAGATGATTTCACACTCTAGTTCCACTTCTTCTTCTTCTTGATCCATAAAATTTGATCCTAATGTCATGAATGGACTTCCTTTTTCTTATCCATGAAAAGCATAGTCATGGTCATCATTATAACTACCACTATCATCCAATGAATCACTATCTCTTTTGTGTATAGGAATTTCTTATTTTTGAAGTTATTCTTCTTGGAATAGTGGGGTTTCACCTTTTTACTTTCCTCTTCTTGATAAAATTTATCCTTTCTATTATAAGGGAATTTAGTAGCAAAATATCTTACTTTACCATAGTTAAAGCATTTGAAGGGTAAATTACCTTTGTACTTTTTATAATCTCTTCTTAATCTTTTGACAAAGTTAGCTTCTTCTTCATTAGTCTCCTCATATCTAGATGTAGGTGCTTCTACCTTTATTGGTTTGGATGTTTTAAATATAGCTTCTCTTTTGAAGGTATCTATTTCTCCCATTCTCATCTCATAAGTTTTGAATGATACATGTAGCTCATCAATAGTGAGTTTATCCAGATCTCTTGATTCCACTATTATAGAGATTTTTGAGTCATACCTTGATGGTAGAGATCTTAGTACCTTTTTGATAATGACAAAATCTTTCATCTATTATCCAACGGCTCTGATTGTATTGACTATACCATCTAATCTAAAGAGGTAGTCTATAGTTTTCTCTTCTTCATTCATTTTAAGGATTTCAAACTTGCCTTTGAATGCTTGTAGCTTGGCCTACTTTACCTTATCATCACCTTCATAGATGCTCTTTAATTTTTTCTAGATATCTTGTTCATTTTGACAATGCATCACTTTGATAAACTTTGAATTAGATAATCCACAAAAAAACATTTTTTACCTTAGTATTTCTCTCATATGCCTTCTCTGAAGCCTGATCAATAGGAGTTATCACAGGGATGCATGTACATATATAATAGACATGCATACATCAAATCCTAATGAAGATAAATATCCTTCCATTATAATGCTCCAAAATGCATAGTTTGATCCATCAAAGAGAGGTTCTTTGTTTGATAAAGAGCCTTCTTGACTAGCCATTTGTGCTCACTGTCTAAGATCTACTTGAGTTGATTAAGCTTATTCTAAGGAACTAGGGATCTAATACCAATTATTATAACACAATAATCTACTAAGAGGGGTGGGGGTGAATCAGTAGGTTGACTAACTTAGTCCTCTTTTAAAAATTTTAGTCTAGAATAAAAATAAATGTAGAGATCACATATGCATAACACTATATATACCATGGAAAACCTAATATGGGAAAAACCACCATGAGAATAGATTACAGAATATACTATTCTAATCTAGCTTCATAATAAATAGCCTCATTGGTTACAATGTTTAATGGCACTGACCCTAAGGAGACACAAATCCCATGATTTAATAACACCTACTCTCATAGAGCAACAACTCCCTAATTAAGCACCAACTTAGCTTATCTTATGGTACCTACCAACCAAATATATGTTATGGAGCTAAAACTCTAGATTACAATCTTGATTCATAAATGAATCTAATTCCAATTCTTTGTTATAGGTTTGGTCTATAAATACTCATGATTTATACATCTCTCTCTTCTCTTCTCTTCTATTCCCTTCTATCTCTATGTCTCTATATTTTTCTATTTGACATAATTAAATTACACTAGCAACTTTTTCCTATATCCTAGATGACATATATAAGCATTTGATCTAGGTTTTGTTTTTTATCTATTGTAACACTTGGTATATAACACATCATGCTCCTGTAGGTTTATTGCTTCTTGAATTCATGCTTCACTACCATGATTCTTTATCTCATTACTATTTTTAGCATATACTAGGCTTTATTTTTGATGAACATGACATATTACACAAATCTGATCAATAATAGAAATTGGTTTCATTGTCTATGTCATATTTTATAGCTTACCTCCATGTTTCTCCACTTGACCATTGGAATGAACATATATTTAAATATTTAAAATTGATCTTAGGGTTTTCACCATGATGTGATGGTACTCATTCAAATTTATCAACTTTAAAATGCATCTATTAGATCAATTTATGACAAGCTCATGCTCTCTATTAGATCTTTGTATGCTTCCAAGATTTAAAATTCCACCTTAAAAATGAATCCATTGGATCTTTTGATTAGAGCTCCTACATGTCATTAGATCTCCCAAATTGCACTAACTTTACCTCTTCTAACATTAAACCTTGAGATCTTAATCTCATCTCATTATTTCCTAAGTCTTTGGAATGAATATGCTTTGTCAATCTCCTCAAACTATCTTAGTCTTTAACTTGCCTCTGTGTTGATAAACAACAATCACTTTATCCCATTGAGTCTACCCACTCCATTATATCTTCATTAAATAATTAATCACTCATTATTTGATCTTATAACAAGCTCAAACTTTATATTTGATGAGATCTTATGAATGTGACACTTAGCATCCTCGTGTGCCTTCTACACTTTTACTATCAATTCTTTCTATTGAGACACTTAGCATTCTTGCATTAATCCTTGACTATTTGACTTTAAACTACTCCATAGATTTACTATGCAATCTCTATGATTGTGATGCTTGTCACTAGAACATTTACTCAGAGGTGCATTTGACAAATTGACTTTATTAAGCTTTTTTGGATCTTTAATGTATGATTAAGTGCTAACCATTGATCAAGCTGGGAAAAACATTAAGTCAAGGACCTAGGAAATATAAAGTCTTAGAACATTTTCTCAAGCTTGTAATTAATAGGTCAAAGGGTTCAATTACACAATGATGAGGAAGACTTTAGTTATAACTTAAGTAACCAATTCTCATCTATAGCACGTTAACATAAAAATAGAACATGCCTTTGAATGTGATGGCTTAAACCCTTAGGGTTTAACTGAGACACTCTAATATGGCCAAGAGTTAAAATGAACCATTATTAATATATGTTATCTTCATATGAACCTATGAACCATATATATATAATATATATATATATATATATATATATATATATATATATATATATATATATATATATATATATAATGTACTCAAAAAACCCATAATAGATCTTAAATCTATTGATCTTTAATCCTCTAGAAATGGTCTCTATAAAAACATGACAAATTTGTACTATATAACTTTAAAACATGCTCTTCTCTCCATCAATCTTATCTGATCCTCTTGCATAAATGAAATTCATAGTGCCCCTTTTAACATAAATAATAATCATATTACCAACAAACCAATGATATGTGATATGTGAAATATTATGGAATAGATACATGCATTGAAATGATGGTCCACCATGTGAGATTGCTATCATAATCAAACATTGACATTATGATCATTAGATGTATATGTTGTGCCACTTTGGGATATCTAAAAGATGACATTGAGTATGATGATTATTCATGTGATATGTAATATAATTTAAAGTATCTCTTTTTTTTAAATGTTTCAAGTGATGTTGGAGATAATAAAAATGTGCGATATGGGTTTTTAAATTTATGAATAGCTTATACTTGATTTTTATAGAATTTTGAGTAGGCAACATATATTAATAATTCTAATGATATTATTCACTTATTATTTAAAATTAATTCCATGTGTATATGCCTACATGAGGACCAAAACATATTAAGGATCACATGACTTGTGCTAGGTGGTGGGATTAG
>JARHVA010001039.1:2975000-3117500 GCA_037957365.1 Torreya grandis | reverse complement strand
ATGGGACTCCAGACACATTTACTTTAAAATTTCCTATTCTAGATACAACAGGCGTAACACAAATGAAAAATATCCCACCCTCAACCTTGCCCAATTTTAGAGGTACAATATCAGAAGACCCAGACAACTTTTTTTTCAAATTTGATATCTTATATATAATATATGACTATAAGTAATATGTATAGAAATTTATACTTTTTCTAGCCACCATCAAGGACTCGACACTTTGTTGGTTCATGGGATTGGGTAGTAATTCAATCCTCACATAGGAGGATATGAAAAAAAAATTCTAAATAAGTATTAGGAATATGTAAGGGGAAAAAGTTATAGAAGAAATGACATCTTTAGGATGATTCAAGAAGGGAATGAATCTTTGGAAGCTATGTTGAACAGTTCATGTTCATTGTACGAAAATTCAAGTAAAGTGTACTAGTAAAAGAACCTCTAAAACTCATCTACTTAAAAGGAGTAAGAGGACTATCTAAAACCCTTGGACCTAATGAGTAGCGGAGATATCTCCCATATACCATTTATAAACATCAATGAATTGATCAAGAACTATTTTAGGTCTACCATAAATAAAGTTAAGGGTAACAAGCTTCCACTAGAAGCTACAAGTAGCCTATCAAAATCTGAAGTTAGTAACCTATTACAAGACATGAAATAGGATATCATTAGTCATTTGGCCACCCAGTTGGATATCATACACTCAAGTAAAAATCAAGAAGAACTGGATCAAGCTTTGACCATCTATTATCTGGATTGTAAGAGGAGGAAGACAGATTGTAAGTGTCATGAGGTTTGGGTTAAAATAGCTAACATCATAGTTGAAGAACCAAAAATAGTAGAGCTACATGCTATAGGAGGAGATGGAAAAAATGTTTTCTATGTTTCACAAATAAATACATGGGTTCAATGACCATCTTATCTAGGTATGGGACAAAATCCACCTTTTGCAAATTATACCTACTTTAACTCACAATTTGTAAATACTACTCCCAATTAGACTAGTCCATGAATGAATGTCCCATATCCCAATTCCGTCTAGAAACCACCTCAGAGAAATACACCACCACCTCCTAAAAACCTCTAAAAAGTGCATCCCCACCTTGGGCATAAGCTTGGAAACCACCCCAAGGCACACCCTTCACAAACTAGTGGCAACAACCCTAGAGACCTAATTAGACTTGGGGAAACCATCAAAGATGATTCCCTCCACAACATCAAAAACAACCTCCTTATCTTATGTCCAATATAGAAGATACACCCAAGCCTAATCATCTCCTTGACTAACCTATGCATAACCCTACAAATAAGTTATTTCAACCAACATTTAGTACTGAACCTATCTAGTACCTAGCATATGCGGTAAACATCATTAAAGTTCACCTACATTTAGGGAAAATTTTACCACCTCCAACCTCACCATTAATAATGATGTTAGATTAACAAACTCTAGAAAATCATGCTAACCCACCCTCACCACCACAAGAACTCTTTGAACTAGCAAATAAATCTATTGATAAAACAACCCCACCATTCCCAAAATGTCTTACCCTTTAACACCATGTAATTGAGCCTAAATTTGATTTCATAAGATAACTCAAAAATCTATGTTAAAATTCACCTCTTCTAGGCCATCAAGGATGTGCCCATATATTCCAAATCTATTAGAAACTTATGTCTACGTAAACCTAGAAGGAAGAAGGAGCCCAATACAGTGCATGTGATTAGCTAGCTAGCACACCTTATGCTAAGAAACACCCTACTAAAGAAATATTCAGATCTAGGATGCCTAGTAGTAATAGTCTATATCTATGATCAATAGTTATCCAATACATTGATAGACATAGGGGCTATAATAAATGTAATGACAACTGAAACATACAAAAAACTTTAGTTGAATAATATTTATCACACATCTACAATTCTACAAATGGCTAATAAGTTTACAGTTAGACCAAAAGGAATTATTTAAGATCTTGTTACTATTTTAGATTCTTGGGAGTATCCTATAGATTTCATTATGTTGCAGGCTAAGTCTAATTTGGGTGGATATTTTCTTATCTTAGGATATCCTTAGATTTCCATAGCTAATGCCTTCATTAGCTATAGATCAAGTGACATGTTGATCTCCAATGGAAAACACACTAAGAAGTTAGTCTTCTATCCCCCAACATAGCCAACCTTGGCACCATAACATATGTTATGTGTTGAAGAAGATGAGGTAGAGTAGTCTCCTTGGAGTTATTTATTCACCATAGATCATGCATACACCTTGGATGATCAAGAAGATGATACAATTCTCTCCAAAATTCTCCAAAATAATTACCAAACTCATTCTACATATTTTAGCCACCACCAATGTGTTGAGTGTCTATTTTCTAGCTTCTAAGAAGTAGATAAATTTGATGCATATATATAGGAAATATTTTATTAGCTACTTCCTCATAGATGTTACTAAACCAAATCCATTATCAATATAGAAATAATGAAATCATTCTCACGATAAATTGAAATCTCTCCAAGAAAAATATTACTTATTAATAGTAAGTTGGAGTCAAATGAGGAAAAGTGCCTAGTCAGCATGTTGCATGCAAACCAACATGCTTTTATATGGGATTATAAGGACATGCATAGAATCAGACCAAAAACATGCATACATCATATCTATATCAAATAATAGTGCCAACCAGTCAGACAACTACAATGTAGGATGAATTTAGCTCTTAGAGAAATAGTAAAAGTAGAATTGCAAAAACTACTAATTGATGGATTTATATATCCCATATTAGATAGTGAATGGATTTAACCATTAGGAATTATACCAAATAAAAATGGTGAATGGAATATATGCATATATTATAAGGAAATTAATACAATAAATATAAAGGATCACTTTCCTCTACCCTTCATTGATCAGGTGTTGGACACAATAGTAGGGAAGAAATATTTTGCCTTTTTGGATGTCTTTAGTGGTTACAACTAGATTAGCATTTCTCTTGAGGACTAGGAGAAGACCACCTTCACTTGTACCTAGGGTACTTATGCTTATATTGTATTACTTTTTGGGTAGTGTAATGCTCTTATAACATTATAAAGGGCTATCTTGAGTATCTTTATAGATATGGCAAATGAATGTGGAGAAATTTATATAGATTACTTCACTATTTATGGAGAAACATTTGATGAGTGATTGAACAACTTAGAGAAAGTGATACAATGATATTAGGAGCACTAGTTACATTTGTCTTTAATTCATAAGAAATGATACATACTTATGATAAAACACATTGTCTTAGGCCATCATTTATCTAGTAAAAGAATTAATGTTGACCCTACAAAAATTAACATCATAAAAAATCTCCCTGGTCCTTAAAAATAGAAAGATGTCAAGAGTTTTTTAGGACACACTAGTTACTACAATAGATTTATCAACAATTTTAGCAAAGTAGAAGCACCATTATTGACTCTCATGACTTAAGATGCTGAATTTATCTAGAATGCTACCTATGGTACAACCTTCAAATAATTGAAGGAATTATTAACCACCATCCTTATTTTACATGGTCCGTATTGGAAGCTTCCCTTCCATATTCATATATCTTCTTCAGATACTACCCTAGGAGCTGTGTTAGGCCAAAAATAGGGAGCACTTAATTATGCTATCTATTTTATAAGCAAGAACCTATAGGTAGCAAAATTAAATTACATGATCACTAAAAAAGAGTTTCTTGGTATTAGTATATGTTATCAACAAATTCCATCACTATATCACAAGGTATCAAGTCTTTATTCATATAGACCATGCAACCATTTGGTACTTTATAAACAAACTAGTTATCCTAGCTGGAGTGATAAGATGGCTACTCTTATTACAAGAATTTGATAGCACCATTGTAGATAAGCCTAGTAGGGACAATGTCATGGATAATTTCTTATCATGCCTACAATCCCCTAAATAATATACCATAGTGGATTAACACCTATTCTCCTCACCCTTACCACACCTTGGTATGATGATATTGTTAACTACTTTGCTATAGGGTTACTCTCACATCACTTCCTCCCTAAACAAAAAAGAGATTTGATTCAGAAAAGTGGTAAGTATTCATAGCTATCCAGATTTATTTTATATACTCGGCTTGACTCTATCATTAGAAGATGTCTCAAAGAAGATGAAGTTCTAGATATCCTCAAAACCTACCATGATGAACCCTATAGAGGGCACTTTTTATCCAAGCATATAATAGTAAAAATATTGAATATAGGATATTATTATCCCTTAATCCGTAAAGATTCAATAAGGTATACTACTCATTATGATAGATTTCAGCATATGAGGAGACCTATATATTCACATGAGATGCCTTTACAACATCAAATAGTGATTGAACTATTTAAAAAATGAGGCCTAGACTTTTTAGGACCTTTTTGATCCAAAATCCACCAATAAAGAGTACATATTTGTACGTACTGACTATGTTATTAAATGGGTGGAATTCAAGGCTATTATCACACAAGGGATGAGAAGGTGGTAGTTTTCTTCTATGAATAAATATTCACAAGATATGGTGTGCTAAGAGAAATAGTCACTGATCAAGGACCCCAATTCACTGCTAGTTTAATTAATGCTTTGGTCTAGCAATATGAGATTAGGCATAATAAATCAACTCTATATCATACATAGTCCAATGGATAGGAAGAAGTCACAAATAGGGAGTTAGAAAATATTTTGACCAAGACTATTAGTATGTCCCATGTAGAGAGGATTACAGAGCAAGTTAGTCAAGCATTAATCCATAAATAATGAAACATTCATAAAGAACTAACTAGCTAAGCCTATATTTTCCTATGGGAATTAAAAAGGATATCAAGAAACAAATGAAAGAAAGAAACACCATATTACCTTCTCAAATGGATTCAACATCCCATGTGGCTCAAAAATATGTTCTCTCTTGATCAAGCATCTGTTTGTTTGTCAAAAATGGTGGTAAGCTCCTCCAATGCCTTAAGAACACTCCAAAAAACCTAGGATCATGAATCTAAATCACTAAACTAGCCTATTAATGAAGCTTGAAATTAAAAACTATGATCAAATATAAATCCTTGAGGAAATAATTTAGCATTATAACTTTTCAATAGTCAAGCTTAAAATTCATGTCCATGGCCTCTCTATTTATAGATTTTTGAGATTGGTCAAGTATCAACCATGACCATCCATCTCAAGATTGAGATGTGTGGCCATGGATAATAATAATATTTAAAATTAAACTCATAAATATACTTAAAATAAATAAGCATTAAAGAGGCATGGGAGGTGTTAACTAGGCATTGGTGACCCATAATCTTGATATTTTATGCACTTATGGCTTGATGGATGCCACCCCATAGATGATGTCACTAGGTGATGCAGATATTCAAAATCAATTTACAATAATGAGATATTCAAAAATATCTACGGAATTCTTACTTAATCTCTTAAATTGGATTAATTAGCTTAAGTAAGATTAATCAAGTTTACTACAATTATTTGGAAATTGGTGCACAATTAATCAAAATGGTCAGAATGTTATATTACTGGGTCATAATTTGACTGGAGAGGAATTGGAAGATGATGTTAGATGTGTTGGAGATATATTCTAATTTAGGATGTTGCCAACACCAAATAATAAAGGTACGTGATGTGTACTAATGAATTAGATGAATAGATTGATCCAAAGCACTAAACTTAAAATTTTTCATTTTGACTTGAAATGATCTAATTAAAGTTAGTTGGGCCATAAAATGCATTGCCCTATTTAGGGATACTTTATCCTAAATTGGCACTTTTAAGTGACAAGTTCAAACCATTTAGGGAATTTTATGGATTTTGACATAAAATGTGCATTTGAGTGAAATTTGAGTAAGATTGACAATTTCAACACAAATGGTGTTAGGAATTAGATGTCTACATTTTACCCCTGCTTGGGATGGCATATTGAGACATTTAGGTCAAGAAATGTATTTTCAAATAAAAGAGTTGTTAAGAATAAATTGGAACAGATCCATGATGCCCCCTCGAGAGGACATACTAGGATGGAAGAAAATGATGGAATCTTGAAAAGAGAGAGAAAGTGAGAGATTAAACCATAGAATAGATCACATCTAGATGAGCTAAGGCTTGTACACATGACTACCATCAATGATAAAAATATAATTAGAGGTATAATAATCCCTAGAGATGGGGGGAATGGGAAAGATACAATCCATAAATGTAAGGGACACATTTTGAACATACCTAATTTGAGAGTACAAGTTGTGTGATTATGGCATTGATCAATCCCAAGACAAGTTGCACACTAAAATACTACCATCATGGGCACAATGTTCTCATTAGGTTTATGGAATGAAGTGGGTGAAGGGCCTTAGATGGTAACTCATGGGTGTCTAGTTGTGACTACACAACCTAGAGGTGGCAAGGAGTTTTTTATAATTAGAAGATGGAGGCAAAGGGCCTTGGATGGTGATTTGTGCGTGATTAACTATATTTCTATAATTTTGGGTTAGAGAGGAGCCTTTATAAGAAATTTAATACTGTTCAAGATTAGTAACCTATGTAAATGGAGTAAAAACATGATGATGTGAACCTAACATGGTATTACTAGGGGGAGAAGGTGCTAACCCTATAATGATGGGTCTTATATTACGAAGAACATGAGATTGGCCATGTGGCTTCATAATAATAGTGGCAATATGGGTTGTATAAATTCATCCCATAGTGTTATTATAATCATAAGGTACATTGTTATAAGCCACATTATTAGTGTGGGCATTATGATTTTGATTATGCTCATTATGATTTTGACCTTATTGTTAGTTTTGATTCTGCCTTTGTCCTTGATTGTGATCATTTTGATTATTTATTGGTGGTGGTGGATCATGTCATGGAAAGGGGTCTTTGTAGATTCCAAAATCCTAATTTGTGTCTTTATTAGGGGCCAACTTAATTTCTAGTTCACCACTTTCAATAAATTCCTCGATAATATGTCATAATTAAACACAATGATATGCACTATGACCAACAACATGATGAAAGTTACACCATTCATTCTCTTTATACTAGTCTAGTTTTTTATAATATTGAAGAAATGGCCTTGATAATAGCCATATAATTAAATTAGCTACAATGAGATTTTGTAACACTATTTTAACTGATTCTCGTAACTTGCTAAAGACTCTAAAATTGTTATGAAATGTCCTTCATGGAGGTTGTCTCTGTAAAATAGGTAGCAAATTTGAGGGATTTAATTATAAATTTGGTGGAGGCATAGCCTCTACCATTTGTACATGTCTTATTTTTGTCACCCCATTTCCATACATGTTCTTATTTTTGTTAAAGCCTTTAAACTTATCCTATGTAACTATTTGAGGAGCCAGTGATTTAATCTGATTATATGTTTGTCCTCATGGAAAAATCTTAACAAGGCCTCTATCAATAAGATCCTTCTCAATATGCATTATTTTTTCAATAATTTATTCAAATGAGTTAGCACAAGATAAACATAGATTATGCACAACTTCAGGATGCAAATTCTATGCAAAGATATCAGCCAACTATTTTTTTGGTAAATTGTGTTGAAAATGGCTTGCCAACGCTCTCCACCTTTGTAGATATGCAGTGAAACTTTCACCATCACACTAATTCATCTTTTAATAAGTCAAAAATAGTTAATACATGTTCTATGTTATATGATAAATGGTTACCAAATTTTTTTGATAAGTCATTCCAATCCACAATTGATCCCTTGGGTAGTTTAAGTAACCAATCAAGAGCTTGTCTTGCTAAACTTCATAGAAATAGTCATAGTAAGTACTTGATACTATAAGAAACATCTTGACACAAGATGAATAATGCTTGTATGTGTTCACATGGATCTCATTTCCATTTATATTTGTCTAATGTTGGTGCCTCAAAATGAGGTGAAAAGGGGTTTTAGAGATTAGTTAAGTTAAATGGATATGGGCATATCTCATCAAATTTGTAATTTTTGATCCTATTATTCATCTCTAATATTTGGAAAATTTATTTCATATAATTACATTCTTTCATGTTTTGTGTATTTTTGGATTGGATAAGATGATGTTGGGGTGGAATGTGCCCCTAGTTTTGTTGTTGTCGGGGTAGAATATGCCCTTTGTTTTATGTAGATATATAGGGAGCATATACCTTTTGATCCATGATTTGTTTCTAATTTTATGATTGAGTTTAGAACATAGGCCATTGATTCTTGGATTGTAAAACATTCCCCAAATTTTTCTATTTCACACTTTGTTGATTTTATAAATTTCTATATTTTATTTGCCAATCTTTGGGTTGGTTGAAAAGAACTAGCCAAATTATCTTGAGGGATTTACTCAATTTTAACTAAATGTTTGGGTTTATGAGTATGTAAAGTAACAATAGGTTCTTGATTATTGAATACATATGTTTTTTATCAAATGTAACATCTTGTATGGTCTCTTGTGTCTTTAATTGTTCTTTTAGATTTTCTTGATCTACTATGGTAATGTTCTCATCCAATACTTATTGTGTAATTTCAACCATATCTTTGTGTTATTTCAAAGCATTATTGTGAATTGAAGTGGTAATTAGGGAGTCAGTTATGTCTATGACAAGTTGATCTGCATATCATTGACTTATTATCTTTATCTTAGCTAGAAGATCCATATTTGTGGGTTTTTGACTCTATTTGTATTTCCTTTACTTTGTTAGAGGAAGAAGGTATGTCTATTTGTACAAAATATTTCTCTTTCCATCATTGTTCTCCTTCTCTAATGTATGAAATTATTTTATAGGAAAGTTAGAAGGTAGTCTATCACCTGATTGTATCAATCTAAGAAGGGCTTCATCTTGATCTTCTTTGGGTTGATATTCATTGTAATCATCTTCAAATCCTACTATTTTTAGGGATATCATAAAAAATAATTGGGTTATTTTGACCATCATAAAATTTCTTGTCCTCATAACAAATGTCATAAGAGATCCCACTATGATTAAACCTTTGAGTCATGTCTAAAAAGGTCTATTATATGTGTTTGAATAACTTTGGACCAATGTTCGATAGCCAATCAAAGTATGCTTTGGCTCTCTTTTAAATAAATAATTAAGGTACCAATGAGACTATAAGGGAGGGTGGTTTGAAACCATGCACAATTTAGAAGATTTGGTTCATGAGTTTACTAAACCTTTGGTAAAGTTGAAATCATATAGATCAGAAGAGGTTAAGGCTACTCAAATACCCAAGGTGAAAACTAGTAGACCAAAGCCTAAACCTTTATGATACACCCACACCATAAAATCTAGCTTTAACTTTGAAAAGTTGACCCTAGAAGTTTAGAGGAAATATCTTCAGATTATGAAGAAGATAAAATGAACTAAACAACGCAATATTTAAAAGCATACGTAAATCACTAAGTATAAAGATAAGACCAAATAGGTAGCACAATGTTGCCACATGATTCTAGTATGATAAAATATGTTCTAGGACCCAAAGTGTAAGTGATACACAAGATGATTTGAGTCCACCAAGATGATAATGTGATTTTGAGTCTTAATAAATGACCTTCAATCCAAATGGAAAATTGAACCCAAGTCAAAATAAGCTTAGTGCACAAATGGCAAACCCACTTTGACACATAAACCCTTATAACTTAGAAAGGTTAAATTTAGAATGTGGATTATAAATGAAGGATTTAAACAAATTCTAGGTAAAAGATGACTCAATTGGGTAGCATGGCTACACCAAAGTGGATGACATGAGACAAATCTTTTGATAACAATTTGATCAAGGAAAAGATGAATTTTCCATTTGAACAGCGTAATGTCTCCCTTTTTTGAAGAAAATTGAGGATACTATGATTTGGTTACATTCATTAAGTTAACAAGTAGTTTTAGACACAAATCAAGACCAAGTAAGTTAATGACAAAAAAAAAAAACATTTTAAGTCTAAACTGACAAGGTATGGCAAATTGGGATCTACTAAACTAGCAAGGTTTCAATTATTCTAGGGGAATAAATTGCACAATTACTTTCATGTCAAACAATGTAAAATACAAGCACAAAAATTGGGTGACCATGGTATTGGCTAGTTGTAAAAAGGTTTAGTCCTTTTTATAGCCAGTACATCCTGTTGTTCACTTAGTGTAGTGTGAAATCTAAATGCAGATACATCCCATGTGGAGCTCTAAAGGAGTCAAATGAAGTCAATGTTGGGAGGTGAAACCCCAAGTAAAAGTTTCCCTAAAGAAATAATAAGAGGTAATGATGTCCCCCTTGCAAGCCAAGTTTTCATGAAAATAAAGAAAGAATAAAATAAAAAGACTTTAGGGTCATTTTCAAGATCACCCAAACTTTGACAAGTTTTTCGGGAGTGATTTAGAAGACATTGTTTCTAAGCCTTAGAGTAGGCTATTTGTAATAAGAATGATGATTTTGATTCGAAGTGTTCCATAAATGGGACAAATGGAAGAGAATACATGCAACATTCCTCTTCTTTCTAAACAAAAACTAAGTAAACAACTATTGTAAATAAGAATTAACAAGTGTGTTCAATTTTAAACCTAAATGAAATGTTTGGTGGTGTTCATTTGACCACTTGGTCTTAGTTTCAAACTTTGAAAACATTCACCAAAACATCTAAATTATTTGTTAAACACCCAAAATAAAGTTCATAATTCATTTTTAAGCATGCAAGAGGTGATTTAAACATGTTTTTATCAAAGCAAAAGCGTGTTCCTACAGTAAAAATGTCAGCATGTCTTTTAGCTTTGAAGTTCTTTTTAGCTTGAAAAAATGAACTTTATAAAAATACCTCTCAAGTCTGTGTTTTAAGAAAAACACAATGACCAACATCGGTTATTACCACCAATGATGGTTACTTTGGCTAACTGAGATCTAACCAATGTCGGTTTGATTGACTGACATCATTTAAGCTAGGTAACCAATGTCGGTCTTACTTACCAATGTCAGTTACTGTGTAAAACTATGGCAAACAAAAATAATAAAATAAAGTTAGAAAATTAACTTTTAAGAGTTTTAAAGGTCCAAATGAATGTTTTAAAGTTGAAAAATAAACTTATTCAGGTGTGAAATGCATCTTGTCCCACCAGGTGTGCAAAGATGTAGAGAGGATTACAAATCAAGTTAGTCAAGCATTAGTCCATAAATAATGAAACATGCATAAAGAACTAACTAACAAAGCCTATCTATTCTTATGGGAATTACAAAGGATATAAAGAAACAAATGAAAGAAAGCAACACCATATTACCTTACCAAATGAATTCACCATACCCATGTGGCTTAAAAACATGTTCTCCTTTGATCAAACATCCTTGTCTTTGTCAACAATAGTGTTAAGCTCCTCTAATGCCTCAAGAACACTCCACAAAACCTAGGCTCATGATTCTAAATCACTAATCTAGCCTATTAATGAAGATTTTAAACAAAAACTATGATAAAATACAAAGCCTTGTGGAAAAAATTTAGCATTATAAAATTTCAATATTCAAGCTTAAAATTCATGTCCATGGACTCTTTATTTATATATTTTGTGAGATTGGTCAAGATCAACCATGACCATCCATCTCAATATTGAGATGTGTGGCCATGGATAATCCTAATATTTGGAATTAAACTCATAAAAATCGTCAAGATAAATAAGCATTATGGAGGCATGGGAGGCATTAACTAGGTATGGGTGACCCATAATCTTGATATTTTATGTACTTATGGCTTGATGGATGCCACCCCATAGATGATGTCACTAGGTGATGAAGATATTCAAAATCAATTTCCAATAATGAGATATTCAAAAAGATCTATAGAATTCTAAATTAAGCTCTTAAAGTAGATTAATTAGCTTAAGTAAGTTTAATCAAGTTTAGTGTAATTCTTTGAAAATTGGTGCACAATTAATCAAAATGGTTAGAAAGTCATATTACTAGGTCATATTTTGACTGGAGAGGAAGTAGAAGGTGATGGTAGATACATTGGAGCCATATTCCTATTTAGGATGTTGCCAAAACCAAATAATAAAGGTACATGATGTGTACCAAAGAATTAGAATAAAAGAGTGATCTAGAGCACTAAATGGTGAATTTATCATTTTGACTTGAAATGATATGATCAAAGTTACCTAGCCCATAAAATGCATTGCCCTATTTAGGGATAGTTTGTCCTAAAATAGCACTTGTAAGTGACAAGTTTGAACCATTTAGGTTATTTTATAGATTTTAACCTAAAAGGTGCATTTGAGTCCAATTTGAGTAATATTGACAATTTTGACACAAATGGTGTTAGGAATTGGATGTCTACATCCCATAAGGATTGGGAGCATAAACTTCCTGAAGCTATTTAGGGCTTATAGAATCATGTGGAAGAATATTACAAGCTTCACCCCATATGAGTTGCTTTATGGGAAAAAACTATCTTGCCAATAGAATTTGAGCATAAGACCTTATGGAAAACATGAACTCTTGGGATGGATATATCTAAAGTAAAGAAATAAAGGCTTATGTAACATAATGCCTTAGATAAATATAGATAATAAGCATTATAGACCATAGAACTTATACATCACTAATGGATTAGCTGGCATTATAGGTACATTAAGATCAAGTAATTTAATTTAGGAGATTGGGTCCTTATTTTTGATTCAAAATAAAGGAACACAAGGGTAAACTCTAGAATAGATGGCTTGGTCTATTTGAGATTGAGCATGTTTATGACAATGGAGCCATGCACCTCCAAACCATTGATCTGGTAATATTCCATCTACTAGTGAATGGCCACAGATTAAAGTTATATAAATATCCACTCACTTAGGTGGAGTTTTCCAATCACATACACATGAAATTACAAAATGGATACAATGATATGATGGATCAACATGATGTCTCACCAGACAAAGGGAGAACTAGTCAACACATAGATGAAGAAGGAGAGGAGGACATCCTAACCCTCCTTTAGCATACATACTAAGACCTTTACTTTGTCCTTGACCAATCACCCTTAGTGATAACTTGGCAAGGACCCAAAATAAACATTCTACTATAGGCAATAGTTAGAGTTTAAAAAAACCCAACAATGAAAACCCTTTTTGGGCATTATTGGTAGTTTTTGGGTAGAAAACTAGCATGCTAGCTGCCTAGAATTGTAAAATGGGCCTAAAAAAAACTAGCTTGTTGACTATTTAGGGGTAAAAACAAAAACAAAAATAAACAATCATTCTAAGCAAACTATTCATATTCCTATAATTTCCAAGGGATATTTTGTAGCTACTTTGGGAACCTCCTTCAATTTTTATGAGCTCTTCTATAATTTCTATAGGCACCTTCTTTAGTTGATGCAAATTGTTCTATAGCTATTATGGGATCTTCTCTCATAGCTAGGAATAAGCTTGCAGTTGTTATGAGCACCATCTCTAGTTGCTATAGGCATACCCTAACATCTCTCTAAGCACATGCAAGATAGTTCTTCCCAAACTCTAAAATATGGCCTTGGCTATGAGATTTCGAGCATACAAGGAAGACAACAAACTAGCTAGAGGAGGAATGAAGGATCATTAGAGTAGAAAAGTTAAAACCTTGTTTAGGCCTAGCCCTAAATAACAAGAAAAAGTCATTAGGTAAAATCCATAGGTAGTAAGATAATAGAGAGGAAAATCATACAATCTCATACAGAAGAAGATCACAAAGAAAAAAATCTTTAGCTACCCTCTTCTATGTTCATATAGCACTTGACTTGGATCACCTAGCTCTACAATTACCACCTTATGGTAGGAGATCAATAATGTCTCATCCAAGTCTAAGACCCTTGTTTCAGTTCCATGCAGGATATCATGAATCACATGTAAGCACACTGAGGGCACCATAAAAGCCTACCATCCTATGATCTCATAATTAATTTAAATGGGCCCACTTCAATCCAGTTATAATTACAATAAAAATCATTACATTTTTCCAATCGCTTACATATAAACATTCACATGTAAATCCTTGATGTAACCCTAGGTAAACTATTAAAAAGGTGCATCACTTATTTTAATCATTGAAAAGTATCCATTGTTTTAATATAGCATGTATGCTATTGAAAATCATATAAAATCATGAAACACATTATTGATTAATACCCTCAACTCACACTTAAACCCACATGATAACATTTAAACCCACACTTATACCCCTAATTATGACCCTATTCTATCCCTTTCATCCTATTCACTCCACATCACTTGAGGACATGTGATGGCTGACATGGGGGGAGGATGCTATGGGTGAGAATACCATGCACTATAGGATCCATAAATGTAAGATTAGACACTATAATGAAGCCATCATACCTTATAGAAAAAATAATCAATTTCATTGCTTTCCCTTACAAGTATAACCATTCATGCAAAGCTAAAACACACCATAAATTACAACCCTACAACCTATAGCTACAAACCACCATTATTTAGTAAACCCTAATTTATTATAGTCAAATTTTTATAAGCCAAATAGAGTGTGTCACCAATTTCTAGTTGAAAGGATTGATAAAAAAGCTAAACTTAGTAGAATGGGAGGGTCAGTTGTGATGAGAGAACCCATAGATCATGGAAAACTTTAGGGATACCAAGCTAGCTAGGTTATCTTCAATAGATCTAGTTAGAACACTTATTTTTAGAAACTATAACATTTCTTAGAACCCCTTTTTAGGGAATTTATAAGATCCTTTACTGGAGACCAAACTACTATACATGGCATCACATTCTGAGTTATTAAAGAACTGGTGAGCTAGGCAAATATGATGCCAAGTATATGAGAGAACTGCTAAGACAAACCCAATGGTCAAGAATCCAGATAATAATTTTGTTATCGAGATGAAAGACTAGTACTAAATAAAAGTGGTGTGCAAAGACTCAACTTACCTATAGCCTAAAGAGAGATAGCCTCATACATCATCAAATATATGACCTATGAAGGAAGGTACTCCCTAATTTATACTATAGTTTGAATTTTTTAATAATTTAAGGCATGAAAAAATCATTAATGTTCTAAATCACCTATGGAACATTCTAAAAAGAATGTCCAAAGAGTACCAAAAGGGTATTGAAAAATCCCTATCCCATCATTACATAATATAGTTGATAACTAAACATGAAATAAACTCTATCAGACCTGATATAAGTTAGGAACAATTTTTAGCCCTAGGGAATAATGAACCTCAATAAGAAGAGGGTAATAATGAGGAGGGATCCCCTGAGGAGAAAACCCAACAAATTGTACAAGAAGATATTGTGAGCACTAGTGCTACTAGCCAGCCCATAGCTACTAAGGGTCTATCTAAAACTACTACAGGCAAAAGAAAGAGAAGGAAACTATTCCTACCTCCTTATGACATAGAGGAGGGAAGTCCATAGTAGAATATTCCTTCTCTCACTATCTCATCACAACAGATTAATTCTTCCACCTTGGCTGCTTCAAGATAAGAGGAAGTTCTTCCATCAAATACTGCACAAGAAGAACAAGTTATATCAGCCACCCATCCTAAAAGGAAGATGAAAATTGAAGAAAATAAACCCATTTTATCAAGAAGAAGGAGACCTCCTCCTATGATATCTCAAAGAATTAATAAAAAAAAATACAACTATAGCCTCCTCACCCATAAACATTAGTGAGGATGAAAATCCAAAGAAAGAGTCTATGTTTCAGAAGACCCTTGATGGGTTTGAAATTGAAGAATGGTCTACTAATGAGGAATATACTAAGGAAGAAGAAGAAAAATCAAGCCATCTATCCAAATTCACTAACGAAGACATTGATCTCCTCAAACACATTGGGTATATAGAAGAAGAATTGATAATGATAGATCAGCCTACAGTAGAAGAGGAATTGATTGAAAAAGAGACTATGAAAAAAGAAGCAAAACAAGGGATATTTATTCATGCTCAGGAGTTCCAAACATTGGAAAAAGCTATGAAAGAAATATATAGACTAAGGAATGAGATAATATAATTGAAAGGGAAGAGAGACATTGAAACACTTCTAGGGGTATCAAAATTTATAGAACCTTCTATGGATAGAAAAAGGTTATTGGAGGAATTTATAGCAGCTTCCATAGAGGAACCTATAGTAACTTCATCTACCTTAGACATAGAAGCATCTGTATAAAATTATGATCTGGCTTTGGTACCCTTCTACAATACATTTTCTCCTTCATTTCCCACAACAAAAACACCTATAGTAGAAGTTATTGATTTGGATCTTTCAGCTACCACACCTGTAAAAGCTAATGAAATCCTACATTTTATTAAGAATAATTTGGTGATGATGAAAATAACTACAAGAAGTTAGTACAAATATTTAAGGTATATGTTGAAATAGGATAACAACAAGATGATTTAAAATAAAGACTATAAATGGCTAAAACTAGGATCAAGTATCTAAAGGAAAGGATTAATAAAATGCATGAAACCATTGAAATTTTAATAGAGTGTAGATCACCTTGTAGGGTCTATGTTGTCTACTTAGAAGAGAGATGGCTTAATTTCAGATATGACAGGATCTATAATGATTAGTTTTACATGGTTTAAGACCCCAAATCTTTCATTAAAATATATAGAATTGTAGATCCTGACTTCTAAGCTTATTTAAGTGAGTTTTATATCCACCAATATGTTGTACCTATAAATACATATTATAATTCAAACATATACTTAAGGGATGTCTAGCTAAATGCATTTTCTTCATATGATCTTAATTAAATAGGATGAAGGAAACAAGTAGAGGAGTATCAAGAAAAAGAAAAATAAGCTACCCTAATTATTAGGGGTGAATTAGGTAATCTAGATGCTATAATAAAAGAATGGATATCCTTCATTAACTCAAGTACTCCACAAGCATGGTTCATAAGGAAATATGTATAAGTTCAAAATAATTATCTAAGTATTATATAAGGAAATGGCAAGAAAATTCTTCTTTCTTATTCCCAAATATGGGAAGAAATCTTTAATGATTTAAAAATAAAGGAACGTTACTCCCCTTAAAACCTTAGGGAGGTCATACACAAAGTATACATATATTGAGCTTGTTAGGAGGATAAGGGTAAAATGGTTAGGATTTATGTTTCAACCTCCTTTGTTTTGGTTCCCAATTCCTGACTAGAGGGAAAGGTCCCAGCTGACAAAGAGGTTGAGAAGAAAAGATGGGAGAACATTGATGATGCTAAAGTCTTCTATATCCTTGAAGGGTTAGGCTCCACTACGTCTCTTGATTTCATAAAATTATATGGTTTAAAAATATAGTCAAGGCTTACTAGAGGTCAAGCAAAAGGTTAAGTAGGGGGTGTGATGAGACCACCAATTTCTCTATTTTGTAGCCTCATCCATACTAAGTCTCTTGATATATATATATTTCTATGTAAATCCCCATAACCATCCATGAATCATACAAATGAATGAATGCATTTATGATTTTGTGTTTGCATTAATGTGTGTGTGTGTGTGTGTGTGTGTGTGTGTGTGTTTTTGTGTGTGTGTGTGTGTGTGTGTGTGTGTGTGTGTGTGTGTGTGTGTGTGTGTGTGTGTGTGTGTGTGTGTGTGTGTGTGTGTGTGTGTGTGTGTGTGTGTGTGTGTGTGTTTGTGTGTGTGTGTGTGTGTGTGCGTGCGTGCGTGCGTGCGTGCATGCGTGCGTGCGTGTGCGTGCGTGTGCGTGTGCATGCATGCGTGTGTGCGTGTGCGTTATGAATTATTGATACTTTTTCCTTGATTAGATTATACTTGTGTAACTTTATTTAACAAGCATTTGAAAGATAATGTAAGGTTGTAGTATCTCATTTGGATACAACACTTATAGGCTATCCATAACAACTATAGGTTCCACCTATAAGATACCCATAGCCACTATAAGTTACCTGTAAAAATGTAGGCTTCACCTATAGGTTTCCCATATCCATTGCAAAGTTCCCATAACAATTATAAGCTTCACCTATAGGTTACTCATAGCCACTATAGACTACCTATATAAACTATAGGATTCACCTATATGTTACCCATAACCACTATACAAAATAGAACTATTATTTTGATCATATCTTAAGGATACATCCAACTATCTTGGGAACCAATGGATGATTGTAAAAGACCATAGCTATTATATAGACTCCCTATATGCAAGGAAATTTGGATGTGATATCAAACATGAGAAAGATAAGGACACTGGGAAGGAGATAAAAATAAATAAAACAATAAAATAGTATACCTTTTCCTTAACCTAGTCAAGCCTAAAACAAGTAACTTTGATTACTAACCACTTGAAGGTTGACTGGGTTAGTTTTTAAAGTATTTGTACTTTTCCTAGTTTTGTGTATTTGGTTAGAAGTTAATAAATTTCCTTCTATATTTGATGGTAGAACCTAGATCAGATTACAAGTTAGTGAGTTGAAATTAAAGATTGGATAGTTAATAGAACTATAAAATTCATTGCATTGTAATTTTCTGTAGTAATCTTTAATTACTATAGATTTGAGTAATGAGAAACTTGATTCTATAAGAAGATTTTCTAAATACCTCAAAGAAGGATTGGAACTCATTTTTGAATGAGGAAGGGCCCCCTCAAAAGGAGTTATAGTGAAGATCCTGACCCTCCTTAGTTAAGAGTGTGTGAGTAGATTTCATTATTAATCTAATTATATAAAGTGTGATGCATGTGAGATTTATAAGTGTGAAGTATTTCTATATTTTTGTCATAATAGTTTCATAGTATAACTATCTGGTGAATTCAACATAAGTTAATTGTACTACAACTAGTAAAGTAGGTTGATTTATGAATCAATAATACATATATAGTGTTGACACCCCTGAAAAACATACACACCCTATGTTGATAATTAATATTAATCAAACTCAAGAATCTAGTATTCACTGGGTAATTAGTTTGCATAATACATACATACATATATAATATAATATATATAGACACAAATATAACCCATCTAATTTTTACATGGAGATGGTTGGTCATTCATGGACTAGCTATATTGACAGTTTTATCTTGGGATCAATATCAAAAATGTAGTTCATAAAATAATAAAATATATATAAATTAAATAAAAAATATATTTATGTCATAATCAAACTTGAATGAATAAAATGTTGAATTAAATTCTAACAAAATTTATTGGGGGTTGTTACTCATTTTTGTAATTCTTGTTCTATTCTCTAATTACCTTTTCATTTATTAATAGTGAAAATATTATCTCTCTCTCTCCTAATTTTGATAGATATAATACTCATTTACATGAGATGTGTAAAATAATGTAATCAACAATAAAACATCTAAGGTTATTAGATAAAGGAAATATGAAAAGACATAAGATGTATAATAAATGATAAATATTATAAAATGACATCAAATTTAAGTAAAGGCAATATAATATAACAAGAAAAATATGTGTATTAAATGTGAACTAGATTTCAAAATAAATAATGTAAAGAGATAAAAGTCAATCTGAGTGAAAAAAAGGACAAGTGTGAAAATATTGTGAATGATTACAAAACATAAAATATAAGTATATAAAAATAAATCTAAGACAAAAAGGTCATGTAATGAATGTGTGAAGATTGTAAGATATCAAATGTAAGTAGAATAAATAAATCTGAGAAAAAACATGATATGTGTAACAATGGAAGCAAAGAAAATTTCAAATGATTTTAAAACATCCAATGTAAGTAGATATAGAAAATATAAGTATAATAAATAAATTTGAGGAAAAAATAATGTGTAAAATGGAAGCAACATAAGTTTTAAATGATTCTAAAGCATCCAATGTAAGTAGATAAAATAAACATAAGGTAAAACATGACATGTAATAAAGGTGAGAAGATACTAATATATAAAATATAACTATATTAAATAAACTTGAATAAAACATACTACATGTAAACATAGCAGCAAAAAAATGAGTAATCACCAAATCAATGATTGTATTATAATATCTCATAAAATAACAAAACAATATAAAGTGATCACTAATGTAAAATAAATGATGCAAATGTAAAAGTGAAGGGAATTTGTGAGGAGGGCCTAGTTGTATGCCCCAACATATTTCCATGCAACACAATAATTGAAAAGCCAAGAGGAATAATAATGAGAGATAAGATTCAATTTTGAGTAAAAGAGATTAAAAAAAGGGACTTAAAGAATGAGGAGGTTATCTAGAATAAATATCCATAAAGTGGATATTGGGGGATGTTAATATATGAATATAAGGAAGCTAGGGTGATGTGAAAATCACTAACAAAGACAAAACACTCTAATCATGTGGGAAAGAATAAGATTTTTAAACATCAATATCCAGATAAGTCCATCTAGAAAGAATAGAGATTAAATAAAAGGTGAAGAATATAGATAATCCAATGAAGGATATTTACTTGATATTTGAATGGATCCCACCTTCCCACAATGTTTTCCATGTTCCTTAAGACCGTGATAGAGCCATTAGTCAATTGTAAGAATTAGGTACTTTCATGAAAGGTAGGTGACACTAATAATATTATGTAAATCATTTTATCCTATTCTAATATAATACCAACTTACAATGGACCTCAGACTCTATTATGATAACTATGGACTTTGATCTTTAACTAGGATAGGGGTGTGCCAATGATATGATCACATTGATTTTTAGTTTTAATTTTGAAAGATATGGATTCAAATTATAAAAAATGGTGCTAAATATGACTAACATGAAAGATCTTACACCCAGCTACTAAAGAGGATAACCTAAGGATAAAGACACGTAGATACTCATATACTAAGACATTAGATTAGGGTGAAATATTATCTTGGAAATAAGTGTGCCTTAGGTTAAAGATATGAGATGTAAATATGGGGGATGTGAGTGATCAAAAAAGTGTAATGTGATACAAATAACATATGTTATTAGTTGACCACAAGAGGGGATAGTTATATTTTATAAATACTAGGCTTATAAAGATTTTAATGAAAATAAAAATATAATTAAAATTACATGACATGTGTATGAGGTTAATAATAATCCCACAAGGGGAGGAGATATGAATAAAGGTAGTAATTTAACTAGGTAAGTCATGCAAAACTATGATAGGTATACAATGATAAAAATAGTGGTCAAAACCATTAGGGGAAGAATAAAATCAAGAGGTGAAGATAAAACCAATAGAAAATTTGATATAAAAGAGAAACACACTTAATAATTATAAAGAGAATGAAGGTTGAATAAACCCAAGAGGTAAAAACTATTAAAAAGTAAATATACACAATAATCACAAAAGTTGTAATGCTTGAATCATAGTAATAAGGAAAAAATGTTAAAATAAGCTACCTAATAATATTATAGGATAAAATGGTCAAATAAACCTAAGAGTTAATATGAAATACATGTAAATATACCAAATAATCATAAGGAATAAATTTTGAATAAATAAAAGAGGGAAGGATTATAAAAGTATACACGAGAATCACAAAGGATGTGTAGATTATAAAATTTGGTATTATTTTTTTAACAATGACAAGTTTGACATAAATTTACCATGCATTAATTGAGTTCACAAGTATTATCCCAACTCACCATTCTCTCACACCTACATGTTATATTATGATTCTTGCTCCTTCCATTTTGTTGTTGCATCCCTTTAGAATTCCAAATTTTATTTTAAACATAAAAAATATCCTACACATACATCCCTACACCTCAAATTAAGTCCTTATGTGCTTGGGTCATTAAAACCATACTGGGTGATTATCATTAGCTAATACTGACCTAAGCTTGACATTATTCACTATCTATGAAAAATGAATACTTTTAAAAATCAAATATTTCCTTAAGGTTGGGCCATCTTGATAGCATTTTATCATCATGATAAATCACATAATTGGATTCATATATACACATATAGAGGCCCAACATGGTAGGTATCTTTAAAATTATCTGATACACATATACACTGTTACACATTGAGAAAAAAACCTATTCTTCCCAAATTGAAAATCAGTCACTAGGAGCACACAATAACCAAGTTTTTATCATACTAAGGAAAATTCAAAGAAAACATTTTCAAGTTTCAAAATAAAATTATTAGTTATATTCATACAATAAAGGATCACAATTACACATGTACATAATCACACTATGTGGGAGAACTATGTGTGCTTAATTTCCCTACTTAGAGAACCAAATACATATGAAATTATCAATCATCAATGGGGGTGATTGGGGTCATCTTGGAGTATTAAAATTTCCCATTTTATGTAGGTTTATATCCCTCACAAGAAAACATATGGTTTTAAGGTGAAGTAATTTTATTTATGGAGTTGTGTGCATCATTATATTTTGACATCACACATAAAAAGATTTTAAATATAGGATAAGATGATTGTATGGTCACATTTTTTTTCACATGACATGATTGACCACTATAGGTCAATATCGATAGTCAATATTAATCTAAACCTAACATAATAGAACATTTGTATATAAATACATAGTTTCAAATATACAATAATCATTGTCTTACTTTAGTTTATTTTTGACTATCAGAATATAGTGTTAATAAACAAGTTAGTCATAAAATATAAGTAATTATCTCTTTATTGTACTTAATATACTTAATATGTGCCTATTATCATATATTTTTAATATATTATAGTATTTTAAATATATATGTATGCTTGAATTCCATATATATATATATATATATAGGGTTTAAAAAATAAAAGTAGACTAAAACATATTGGTGAACCCATTAATTTATAAAATCATGTCAAACCTAGGTCTCCCTTAGGGTTTCAAATTTCAACCTCAAGGTTTTGATTTTAGACTAAATTAATTATTAGACCTTATTAATACACATTACCCATGGATATAATTAATGAAACTTCTCTTTATTTATTCATAGAATTCATGAATATATTTATTTCATAGTGGTCCACTTACTATGTTACATTTTTATCAATATTATAATCAAATGAATGAAATATAAGAACATTAATAAGGCTAAAATTATTAATGAACAATCCTAGGGCTTCTTCAAATCATATTATTTCAACATCCAATATTATTTACCTTTTTTTTACCACTACATTTTAAATGTAATGCATGATTCGTTTTGATCCTCCTCCCCATAGACCTTAAGGTTGTATTAGCTAGTATCATTTTCCCATTATTCTCACACAACTCATTTTGGATTTATTAATTTATGATGTCAATACTAGATGAGGTAGGTTCCCCATCATATGAAAAATAAAAAATGAAGTCAACATGTTAATCCTCAACCCCATCTACCTCCCACAAAGAAAGCCAATTAGGTAAAAGGATATGATATCATTGACCAACTAAATAACACACATGTTAAAGGTTATATCTTAGATTTTATTAAGATATCAATGGTCTAAAAAAGAATAACATGAGTTATTATGAGATACATATTATATGAGGTAATGGTCAATGGTGTACCAATCATAACATAAAAACCAACTATAAATCTTAAGGCATAAGTTAATATGGAACAACCTAAACCTATTCTTGATCTTCCTTTAATGGTGAATTCACAAAATAAAAATGGCATGGTCATAGAATATTAATATAGTGATAAAAATGATACCAATATGAAAAATATGATATATGATCAACTACACAAGTTAAACTTCAATCCTTCACATGGATATTTATCTCAAACTTTATTCACACATATTAGATTTTTAGGATATTAGGATAATTCATAAAAAATGAAATGTGATAAATTATAAATTAAAATTAATGCAAAATATTTTTATGGAGTAGGAAAGTAAGTAATTATATATCAATAGGACATTCTAAATTCAAACAATAATTTCAATATTATCTCACATTAGGCACATGATACACTAAACTCAAACATGAGTTGGACAAATAAAAAATCATAATTTTATATAAATAACATCAAGATGGTAGATACCAAAGCTCTAACACCATTTCAATTAAAAAGTATTCAAGATAAACCAAGAACAATACTACAAATATTACTTGAATATATCATTACATTATCATCTACTATATATCGAGCTATGAGATGTCTCTCACATCAATAAGGCTAATCACAATGTGATTATCATATAATCATAGGATATGACACATTTAATTTTGATGTTTCATTAAAAAAGACACATTTATGTAAAAATTAAGGTAATTTACTTAGCTAATAATAATTAATTACATCAAGTTTCACAAAGACACAATTTGCAATTACAAAAATAAAAAAGGTCATCGATATAAGGATTTAACCATTACAATATACATGGAAGGTGAATATTATAAACATATTAAACTTAATTGAAATAAATGAGAAGCCATATGTAGTGTTACATGTTTAGGATACATGGGACATGACATTAAATAATAACAACATAAAACATTGAAAATAACCCCTTAGATATATCCTTATGCTAATAGATTAGGATCCAAATTTTTTTGATACACACATGGTTCATGCATCTTATTTATTAGGTTCCATTTACATTGGGAAAATAATGGTTAAATAATTTAGGTTATAGTGGATCAAACCAATCAGTACCTCACATTTTCACATGTATTCATAATATCAACAATAAAAAAATAAGAAGAGGTGATATGATTACATAATCTTAAGGAAAAACTAGGAGATATAGAATTTGACTCCAAATAGGATGACATACTCATTTATTTATGAGAAATAATTTAATGTACATATAACATTAAAAATATTGAAATATTAAAAGTAAATAACTATGCAAGGCATGATTAATTTTTTGTTTGATAGGGTGAAAAAATAGGTTTTAACAAGTCTTGTAACTAATGCAAACTCAAAAGATAAGCAACACAAAATAGAAAAGTTCAAAAAAAGAGACAAAAGCCTTGAGTGTTAAACCGAAAATAGAAGTTTATACCAATTTTTTACTAGAATTTTGAAAAACCTATGAAAAATCTCAACCAAAGAACAAAATAGATGGAAATGACAAAAAGTTAGGTACATGACTCTTCAGAGTTAGATACTCCACAATTGTAGTAATTATGGTACCTTCATTGGGATTTTTTTTCCTATTTTATCAAATAAACCCTATTCCTATTATGATGTCCTTCAACAGTGTCTTATGTATCCTTATTCATTACTAGGGTACTCTTGGATGGAAAAACTAAAATTCTTCATCAGTCTTCTTTTACCCTTATATTATTACCTTTTTCTTTTTGTTTTCACTCGTTCAAGCAAAAAAAATCATTTCTAAATATTTTTCTAGATTAGGGTATTCACTCTTAAAAGTAATAATTTACATATTTAAGCTTAAAATTATACCCTAATCTCATTCCAAGATTATGATTCAAGTATAATTTTGAGACTCAATATATCCACTGTAGATTTCAGCTCAAGCAATTTGATAGATAGAGTTGCAAGAAACTTCACAGAGACCTATTCTTTCTCCCCATCATTTTCATTTTATTTTGAAATAATATTAGTGTTCCACTTAACCTATTTTGGGGAAGATTTAGAGTCTTGATCTAAAATTCCTCCCCAAATTCAATTTTTCCCCCTTTACATGCTCTATTTCTATAGCTTTACATTTTCTAGTCTTTCTAACATAAATGAGTTGAACATGGCAATTTATCTCATACGAAACTTTGTAGGGAGTCCTCTCATGGGTTAAATTATATAAATTTTACATAATTTACTTAATTTAATTTTTATAATCCTAATTATATTCATCAATACTCTCATCATTCTCTTCCTTAAAATAAAATACATCTTTCCCCCATAATGGTTCCCCACTATTCATAATGAGGAAGATTAAACCTTGGTGGATTAAATCATTAGAAACATTCCAAAAATAAATTTTACCCCTCAAAATTTTCCAAAAATATTATTTTTCCCCATACCTAACCTACAATATACTTCCTCTTTTCAAAATATTCTTGCTATAAAAAATGGCTTTCTAGAAATTTAAATCATCTCCAAGACCTTCCTCTAATAGAAGGTTATTTGCATATGTGTTCTAGATATTTAGCTCTAATAATTATCATCCATTTTTGTCATCCTTAATGATTTTCCACCCTTTTTTATATATAATATATTAGTTAATAATACTAAATATCTGTTAAGGAGTTATCAATGATGTCATGGAGATATCCTGGTGAGCAGATGAAATGCTTTGATAGCTTAAGTGACAATGTCAAAGTGTGCAATGTGCTTGTCCTAGTTTTATTGAAGTATGTTTTGTTGATATTTAGTGTTGAAATGGATAGATATGTTTAAGGGTGAGTATTAATTATTGATCATATGAAAGGCATCCTATAATAATTTTTCTATACTTAGAGAGCTTGTGTGCATGAGTGATATTCAGTCGATTCTTCATTGTGTTCATCTAGACATTTTCGTCTAGTGGCAGAAAATCTAAGTGGGTAGTTTGATGATGTCACCATTTACACATGGGAATGAGTCAAAGGGATTTGGTCATATGGTTTTGATCACATTAGTCCCTAGTTATTATTTGTTATATCTCAAGTCATGTGTCAAAGCATGGTCAAAGATATGACGGTGAAAAGTTGGCTTCTTAGTCAAAATTCATTATTTTCCCATAACTAAATTTACATGTGGATAGAAAGAGCTAAGTAAGCATGTTTATAAGGTTAGTATTAACATTCATGGGGGTGTTAGGATAAAATGATCATATGGGTTTGTTCATTTTTGTGCCTAGTTTATTTTCACTAATTTTTAGATCATGCAATGGAGAACATTAAAAGATATGTTTGTGAAAAATTAGGCTTCTAGGAATTTTGATTGTGTTTTTCCATACTTATCCAAATTTTTGTGTGACAAGGAAAGATAAGTAGGCATTTTGATGATGTTATATATTTCACATATGAAGGTGTCTAGAGAAACTGATCATATGGGTTTGTTCAATTTTAATCCTAGTTTATTTGTGCTAAATTTTAGATCATGTGTTAAAGCATGTCAAAATATATGCTTGCTCAAATTTGGTCTCCCAAGTAGGTATTTGACATAGTTTTCCCCAAGATAGAAGATTTTGATAAGGCATTTTAATGGTGTTATATCTAATATGCATGAAGGTTTAAGGAATAGTTTGTCACATGGTTGGATTCCTTTTTGAAAGGAGAACATATGGTGTAAATTATGGGATATGAGATTGATTGTATAAAAATATATATCTATCAAAATTTGGCCTTCCAACACTATTGAAATGGTCCCCATAGTCATTTGTGCACAAGTTAAAGCACGAGCAAGATCGATGGTGCACATTGCTCCAAGAAGTTAGGAAGTAGGGAGATGAGGATAGGTGCATGATTTTTAATGACTGAGATAAGGTAAAGGATAAGGATACAATAGTAAGTAGGGTTCATACATATTGATTGAATAGTGATCATTGATTACTAAAGACCTAACTAATCCATAGAGATCAACGAAGTGAATTGAGTGAAAGTTTCTAGATTGCATGAGATGAGGTTAATTTTTAGATGTTTAAAATTTGAGCATTGGTGCCTATGCATTAAATTTTGGAAAAATATCAATGGTGAATAATTTTATATAAATCTAAGAGGACACAAGATGTGAGTAAAGTGGTCTAATATTAACTATGACAGTTATCATTAAAATATTTGAGTTTAACATAGGGAAAAATAAGAGCTCTGTATTTTATCCATATCTTTTTATAAAAGTCAAATTTTCTAGTGATATAAAAATAAAAGATGAATAAAACTCCATGGCACATCTAATGAACTAAATTTGAAGATCTAGAAGTGAGTACAGTCAAATATATTCAAACTAGAAGTTGATTATATGTTTGTGCTTATTTCACAAGTTACTAGAGAAGGATATTTGAGCTCATTTGATGATATTTTGATGTCTCATGTTGAATTTACCATTTGGGAGTGTTATATACTCCATGAGGATGTTCTATGAGTATTTTGGAGGTGTGATAAATCTATCCTGAGTATGAACAATGCTTAAAAATGTGATTGTATGTTTGATAATGGTGTTCCTATGTATAAGGTATATATTTTAGTTTATTGAGCATATGCAAAGGTGAGAAAATTTGACTATGATCATTTGAAGATGTTTAATGGGACATAATGAGTGGACCCATGTATTTGAAACTAGTCCTATGTTCTTATTTTGTTTAATGATGTGCTAAATGGGTGAATATGTCTTCATGAGACCTATAAGAGATATAAGATCCTTATTAAAAGGTGTCATTGCTTAAGGGTGAATCATAGATTTTATAGCTAACCTATGAAGATTGTATTAATTTGTGTCTTTGTGTGAGAGATTATTTCAAATCTATGGCATCTCTAATGGTCGACCAAGGTATTGATTATCAAGATTACTTTATAAATAGTGAAATCAAAGATGGTTTTTTCTAGATTTTGGGTGAGAGACTTTGGTGAGATTTGAGAGAGGATTGTGTTTGTGTGTTTTATGGAGAAAATGAGGGGTAGAGTGACCTAAGGATTAGTTAAATAGTAGAATAGATTGAGGAATATTTATATGACCTATTGGTCATAATTTTATTAGGAGAATAATATGCTTATTTGTTTGAGTGTGAGTGAAGGTGAAGAGTGATAAGCAAAGGTCCATCATCAGGTGTTGGAGACATTAGTTCAAAGGTGGATGTGTTCATAGGTTTTATTATGGTTGCTCAACATATAAGGTGGTTGCATCCTCCTTGTAAAGTGAAACTTGTTAAAAGTCTAGTTTTTGTTGCAACTTAGCTAGATAGGTGTTGAAGCACTTTATAAGATTATAGTCTCACTAAATAGGGATTTCAATTCGTTGATCATTTATAGATTGTCAAAATTGGTTATTTTTATTATAATAAATTAGTCCAATTGTAGGTTTTAGTGGGTTTTATTACCAAAGAGGGTAACCCACATATTTCATGCGTGATGTGATTGATCTTGCATTATCTCTCTTACTCATTTCTATGAATGATCTGTGTGTTTCATGAATTATTATGGTAACTAATTAAGTGTTTGTAAAAAATAGAATTGATTTTGGATTATTTGGGCTCACTGATTCACCCCCCCCCACTCTAAGTGATTATACCTCTAATAATTGGTATCAAATCAGGTCCTTCGGTAAAGGCTTAACAACTTAAAAGTGATCCAAGGTATAATATGGGTATTCATCAAGGAGTTTTATCTACTAAGCAAGCACTGATGTTTAATGAATCTAATTATGATTTTTAGAGTGAAAGGATGAGGACATATATTATGTCCCTAAGGTTTGATATATGGAAATATATTCTGAATGGTTATGTTTCTCCTATTACTCCTCCATCTAGTGTTGTAGAAAAGAAGTTATTTGAGAAAAATTCTAAAGCATTGAATGATATAATTTATTGTCTTTCAGAGACTGAATACACCAAGGTAATCCATTGTACATCTGATAAAGGTATATGGGAAAAAATTTGGATCATTTTTAAAGAATATTTAAATTTAAGCTTGATAATTTGTAGACTCACATAAGGCAATTTGAAAGTCTCAACATGAAGGAAGAATATTCTATGGCATTCTTTCTCTAGAGAGTTGATGAGAGTGTGAACATCATCAGAGTTCTTAGAGAGAATATTGAAGAGAAAATATAGTCCAAAAGGTATTAAGGTTCCTATCTCCCAAATTTGATCCACAAGTATCTTATATAGAATAGAGTCATGATTTTACTCAGTTGAAAATGAATCAATTACATGGTACCCTTACTACATCTGAGTTGATAATAAATGATGATATACCACCAAAGAAGGAATTTACACTCAAGATAGATTTTAAGCCTAAGAATAAGTTCCAAAGTAATAAATCTAAATAAAATGACATATATAACATTGATGAGGAAGAACTAATTTCTTTTATTACTAGGAAATTGAACATAGGCTCAAGGAAGTATAAGGGTAAACTACCCTACAAATGTTTCAATTGTGGAGAGATAGGACATTTTGCTCATAAATACCCTCATAATAATGAGAAGAAATATGATGAAGAGAATGGTGAAGGATAATATGATGACAAGAATACATACAAGAAGAAAGGATTCAAAAAGTTTAACAACAAAAAGAAGTCCTTCAAAAACAAGAAGAGTCTCTACACCAAGGAATATTGCAGCTCATCAAATGAGATTGAAGACAGTGACTCAAAATATGATCATGAAGATGATGGTCCTACTAAAGATGAAGCTTTATTCATAGATGAAGAAGGAATTTTCTCACATCAAAAATTTTTTACTTGGAGTGATTCAAATAATGATGAAGATGAGGTGGACTTTGAGACTATATTGAAGAATGCTTTTAAAGAGCTGAAGATTGATAATAATATCAATAAGAAGGTGAAATCTAAACTCAAAATCAATTCAATGTATTTGAGGAAAGATTGGTTGAATAATCTAGGGAACATGAATGTGTTGTCATGTTTTTGAATTATAAGTTGGAATCTATGTCTAAAAGTCTAAGAGCCAAAGAAGAATGTTCAAGGCATGTTTCTAAAAATGAGTCTTTGAAATTTTAGTTAGAGAAGACATATAGTAAGGTGAAGTCATTTTTGAGACTTGAAAATATCTCATGTGATCTATACAACATTCTAAGTGGTTAAAAACATGTTAGTGATAGAAATTTTCTTGGATATGAAGAGGAATAAAAGAATGTTACTCAAGACAAGATGAAGACTAATGTGAACTAGGTCAACATACATTGAAGACAAATCATCAGAAAAGGATAAAGGTGCTAGCATAATGAAGATAAATTATATTATATAACCAAATGCTATGAGGTATGAAAGATTCAATGGTTATTATTATACATGTAATAAATTTGGTCATAGGTCAAGAGAATGCAAGAGACCTTTTATAAGTGAGTTGCAAGGGACTATGATGCGGGTCATTAGTCAAAAAGAATGAGGAAAATTAAGTGCTTCAACTATATTCATTTGGGACACTTTTGAAACCATTGTACATGTAAGATTAGATAAGGTGAGTCATCTTTAAAAAGGGAAGGGTATTTTGTTTATCAGATGAAGGACATATGTCAAGTTTGTATCCAAACATGGTAAGACAAGATGTGTTTCCATCAAGGAGTATGGTGTGCTACAATTATGAACAGAGATGTCACATTTATAGATTATAAAAATAAAGGCCATCAATTAAAAATGTTCAATTAGGCTCCTATAATGTAATAAAGAATTCATGTTAACACATGGAAGCTAAAGGTGATAAGTGTGAGTCATGATGAGACTACAGGTCTAAGTAATATGTTTGTTATGGTGGATAATGCTTTAGAAGTTGAAGAGTTCCAAGGGACCTCATTTTTTTATCATGTTGAGAATGAAGAAATCAAGCTCAAAGAGAAGATCAAGGTATTGGTTAAAGCTAGTCCTAAGGTATGTATGGATCCAAGTGAACATCCTGCTATTGGTGAGCATGTATCATGCAAATAAAATCAATTATTTGTGCCTAGTAATGAGGTTCCAAACTACAAGGTGGATCCTTTAGATGAAAAAGTATGTAATGAATATGTGTTTTCTCTATGTATTTTCAATCCAATCATATAAGAAAAGGAGAATGTTGTAGTGGATGAGGAAGTTATTTCTCCTAAGCCAAATAAGAAGAAGAAGAAGAACTATAAGTATTAGATGACCAAGGAAGAGAAGGAATATGAGGATTTGTGGGAAACTCCTAGTTTCACACCATGGTAGAGAATTATGGTGTAGATTATGTATCTATCTATACTTATTAAGAGAATGCTTTCAATTGAGAAGAAATTTTTTGGGCTCAAGATGATAATGCCAATTAAAGAAGGTCTTTTGTTAGGGAGAACAACAAGTTCACAAGTTTACTCTAGAGGTTTATGAAGGAGATGTAGTACAAGATCAAAATGGATGGTTCCAAATGGTATAATGAGTTTGATGTAATGTCAAGAATATTTTGATGCTTGTAAAGTTATATACACTTCTTTGTGATGTGCTCTAGGTCATTTCATGGTCTAAAGGTATGTTTGAGTCAAATTGAAGGTTTTTGAGAGCTCTCTAGTTTCTCAATTTTTGGCTTAAGGGTAAGTAGGCCTAAAATGGATTATAGGAAGTATATGTTCCCAAAATGTATGGTGGATCAATTTTTTATTCTATAAGCATGAGATGGGTGTCTCCAACTATGTAAGAAGTTTTAGAGGTGTGTGTTTACTAGAAAGAGGTTTATTGACCTTATTTGTTTTAAGATTCTAGGCTTTTGGGCTATGTTAGAAAAGTGGTTTACCTTATGATTTAAGATATAAGGTTTATTATTATGTTGAATGGGAAAATTTTGTGGTAAAATCAAGAATTACAAATAATTTAAGGTTTTTGGTTCTCAAGTTATTCAAGTTTTTGTCATGTTGGAGGCCTAATTAGGTAGTAGGTTTGTGAAATAAGTATGTTACAAAGGATGAGTTGGTGATGAAAATTTGTGTACTTTAATGGGAATATGAGTGTGCTATAGATATTAATTTTTATGTCTTGAAGATGTATCTACTAAAATTTATGGATCTACAAGTTTCAGGTAGGGCTACAAGGAGGCAAGACATGTCTAGTTTCAAGAAGAGTTTTGTTGCTCAATTTATCCAAAAGAGAAAGGTATGTTAGTTTCAAGGAAATTTTTAAATTAATTTAAGATCATGTTTTCTATTTGTTGAGTGGCATGAGATGGTCCTTATGGTAGCTTGAAAGAGAAGGCTAGTAAGTATATGTAGTGATTCTTCATGGTGTAGAGATCTAAAGATACTTAAAAAGTATGATTTCTTAGAGTTATTAGGGGAAGTCCCTCTAAAATGTTTCTTGATATGTTCCATCATATTTATATGGTATTGTGTGTTATTTATTTATTGGTAGTAGTACTTGATTGAAGAGAGTGTTGGCTTGGAGCAAGAGGTTATTGACAAGGCTAGCAGAACTAGGCTCAAGATAAGGGAAAGTTTGTATCATATTTTCTAAGATGGTCATTACTTATTTTATGGTATTTTCAGGTCTTAAAGATTATTTGGTGCCCACTTTGTTATTTTTTCAAAGGGGTAAAATGTTCCTATTGTTAGAGTGCTTGAAGAGAGAGAAGGTGATCTATATATTGCTATATATGATGCTTTTTAACATCAATTACAAAGGGGAGATTATTGGAGAGTTGTTAAAATGTCATGGAGATATCCTAGTGAGTGGATGAAGTGATTTGATAGCCTAAGTGATAATTACAAAGTGTGTAATGTGATTATCCTAGTTTTCTTGAAGTATTCTTGGTTGATCTTTAGTGTTGACATGGATAAATATCTTTAGGGATGGGTATGGATTATTGCGAATGTTCAAAGGTTTCTATAAGAAGTGTTACATTTTTGAGAGCTTATGTGCATGAGTGATATTCATCTAATTCTTCATTGTGTTCATCTATATATTTTGGTCTAATGGTATAAAATATGAGTAGGTAGTTTGATGATGTCACCATTTTCACATGGCAATGAGTCAAGGGGAGTTGGTCATATGGTTATGATCACATTAGTCCCTAGTTTCTATGTACCATATCTCAAGTTATGAATCAAAGTGGGGTTAAATATATGAGGGTACAAAGTTGTCTTCTCAATCATAATTCATTGTTTTCCCATAACCAAATTTCATGTTGCCAGAAAGAGCTGAGTAAGCATGTTGGTAAGGTCAGCATTCACATGTGTGGAGGTGTTAGGACAAAATGATCATATAAGTTTGTTCATTTTTGTCCCTAGTTTATTTGTGTTAACTTTTATATCAAACAATAAAGCACATCAAAATATATTCTTGTGAAAATTTGGGTTTTTAGGTATTTTGATTATGTTTTTCCATACTAGGCCAATTATACATGTGATAAGGAAAGCTGAGTAGGCCTTTTGATGATGTTATATCTTGCACGTGTGAAGGTGTCAAGAGAAAATAATAATATGGGTTTATTTATTTTTGATCCTAATTTATTTTTGATAAATTTTAGATCATGCATTGAAATTCATAAAAAGATATGTTTGTTCAAAGTTGGCATCCCAAGTAGGTTTTTGACATAGTTGGCTCTGTGATAGAAGATTTTAAGAAGACATTTTAATGGCATTATATCTCACATGCATGAATTTTTATAGAGCAATTTATCACATTGTTAGATTCCTCTTTGAAAGGAGAACATATGGTGCAATGTATGGGAAATGAGATTTATTGTAGAAAAAGATATATCTATCTAAAGTTGGCCATTTAGGCATATTGTAAGGGTCTCCATACTTAATCATTTCTACACAAGTTAAATCTCAAGAAAGATCGATGATGTGTGTTACTCCAAGAATTTAGAAAGTAGTGAGATGAGGACATGTGCATAATTTATAATGACTGATCAAAGTTAAAGGATAAGTATCCAATAATGATTAAGTGTTCATATAGATTGATCGAATGGTGAGCCTTGATTGCTAAAGACTTGACTAATCCACAGAGATTGATGGAATGCATTGAGTCAAAGTTTTGAGATTATAGGAGATTAGGTCAACTATCAAATGTTTAACATTTGAAAATTGGAAATAATGCATTTAATTTCATATAAATATCAATGGTGCATATTTGATCTAAAGCTAAGAGGACGTGAGATGTGAGCAAAATGGTCAAATTTTAACTATGACCATTATCATTCAAATATTTGAATTTAACATAGGGGAAAATAGAGCTCTATATTTTGATAGAAGTTGAATTTTTTGGTGCTATAAAAATAAAATATAAGAGGATTCCATGGCTCATCTGATGAACTATATTTCAAGATATAGAAGTGAGTATAGTCAAAGATATTAAGAATAAAATTTGACTGTGTTCATGTTTGTTCTACAAGTGACCCGAGAAGGATATTTGAGATCATTTTGATGTTGTTTCAATGTCTCATGATGACTTTTATATTTTGGAGTGTTTTAGAATCCATGAGGATGATATATGAGTATTTTTGAGGTGTGATCAATCTATCTTGAGTATGAACAATGCTTAATAATTTGACTGTATGTTTGCTAATGGTGCTCCTATGTATAAGGTCTCTATTTGAGTTGATTGAGCATATACAGAGGTGAAAATTTTTTATTTTGATAATTTCATGATGTCAAAGGGGAAATAAGGAGTGGACCCATGTATTTTAAATCGGTCCTATATTCTTATTTTGTTTGATGATGTGTTAAATGGATGAATAGGTCTCCATGAGCCCTATAAGAGCTACAAGGGCCTTATTAAAAGTTATAGCTACTTAAGGACGGCCCATAATTTATATGGCCAACCCATGAATATTTTATTGAGCTGTGTATTCATGTGAAAGACGTTTTAAGAGCTATGGCATGCCTAATGGCTGACCAAGGTGTTGATTATCAATATTACTCTATAAATAGTGAAATCAAATATGATGATTTCTAGATTTTGGGTTAGAGACTTTGAAGAGATTTGAGAGAGACATATGTCTATGTGTGTTTTATGGATAAAATGAAGGGTAGAGTATAATATATTTAGGACTATTTATATGACCCATTGGTTATAATTCTATTAGGAGATTAGTGCACTTATTTTTTGAGTGTGAGTGAAGGTTAAGAGTGATAAATAGAGGTTAATCATCAAGTGTTGAAGACATCCATTCATAGGTGGATGTTTTTATAGATGTTATTATGGTAGATCAACATCTAAGGTGGTTTTAGATTCTTTTCAAGGTAAAACATGCTAAAATTTTGGTTATTATTGTAGCTAAACTAGATAGATGTTGAAGCACCTTATGGGATTATACTCTCACTAAATAAGGATTGTAGTTCCTTAATCATTTGTAGATGGTCTAAATTGGTTCTTGCTATTATAAAATAGTATTATATTTGTAGGTTCTAGTGGTTTTTATTCCCTAAGAGGGTTTCCCACATATGTCATGTGTTATGTGATTGACCTTGCATTTTCTCTCTTGCTCATTACTATGAATGATTTGTATACTTCATGAATGCTTGTGGTAATTGATTAAGTGTTTGTAAAGACAAAAAATAAAGTTGGATTATTTAGGCTCACTGAATCACACCCCCCCCCACCCCCCTTAGTTATTTTACCTCTAACACTCTCCTAATACCAATGCCCTCATTTTCCTTAGGAAAGAATGTTTTTTCTAAGTCATTAATGGAAATTTAAATCTTTCCTCAGAACCTCTCCACAAAAAAAAATTTTTAATTTATTGAACTTTGTCTATAAATTTACTAAGAATGTATAAAATGGGCATAATATACATTGATATGATTTGTAAATATATTTTAAGGAGATGGAGTTTCTCAAGCATGAAATGATTACTATATTACACTATTTATGTTTCTTATTTATCATATGTTTGATAGATTACATATTATTTTCATACACATAGCTTGATTAATAATCCTAACTCTCCTAATACAAATTTCCACATTTGCCTTGGGAAGGAATGTTTTTTTCTAGGTCATTAATGGAAATTTAAATCTTTCCTCATAACCTCTCCACATAAAATGTTTTTGAAATTTATTCAACTTTGTATGTAACTCTACTAGGAATGTAGAAAATGGACATAAGATACATTGATATGTTTTGTAAATATATTTTAAGGAGATGGATTTTCTCAAGCATGGAATGATTGATATATTACACTATTTATGTTTTTTATTTATCTCATGTTTGGTGGATGGCATATTATTTTCATACACACATTAATTTCATGCTATATGAGTGTGAAGCAGGACATATAGGTTACACATGAACATATAGATGTTTCTCTTTACTCTAAGCAATGGCCATTGTTTGAAATATTCTCTATCAACCAAAGGACCAAACTATAGACACCACAAAGTTATTTATAGTTCCCCAACAACATGTCACTCTCCAAGATGATAGGATAAAGTATTTCATTAAATATATGTTGCAATAAGAAACAATACCTTATAGAAATAGAGAATGATAGGATTATAAAAAAAAGGGTATGTCTCACACAAGCATGACCATTTAATTGTGTTGTATTGGGTTGGTATTTATACCAAAAAATTTTAATAGAATATATATAATGTATAATAGATAAAGTATAGAGAGGAAATATAAAAGAAGGATGATTTTAGATAATCTAGACTTATTCTCCCTAATTTGGTTTAGAGAGAATGTTATAACAATAATAATTTTCATATATATAAAATAAATTGGACTAGGATTATGATAATAATTTGGATCTATTCCCCATATATTGTATGGGATAAAATTTATAATTTTGAGAAATTTGAATAATTTTGATTTTTTTTATAATAGTTTTGTTTGAATTTGGACTAGTAATAAGTCCAAATTATTCAAAATTATCCCTAGAGGTTATAGAGTAGATTAACATGTGTAATTGATTAAGGTAGTGTATATATATATATATATATATATATATATATATATATATATATATAATGGTTATTATATATATAAATAAAGAGAAGTTAGAATAGGAATTGCAATGTACTGTGTATTGTGTGATTTATTTGAATGTAGGAACTAATTATTTTTAAGTATATGTTAAATATTATAACCAAATACTAACCATTGAATAAAATTAGTCTAACTAAAGATAAAATTTATTGACATAAGTTATATGTAGCCAAAAACTACACATTTTAGGGCACTACACAAACTTTAGTTGACTAATGTCTAGGGGGATATATCCTTTAGAATTTGTCTACAAATTTTATGTCAACATTTAGCATAACTAATAATACTTTAGTTGACTAATGACCAAGGGAATACATCATTTATAATTATATAAGCCTACATTAACTAAAATAGAATAGTGTTTGTAATAAACACTATTCTTTTACACTAAGGTGAAACATTAACATAGACAAAATCTTTATTATTTAGACTGAAGGAAGAAGAATTATGTGTTAAATTTACACAACTATTATGTACTTAGATATTATGGTGATCCAAACATATGTAAGGATAACACATTCACATTAAAAATCCTATTCATTATAATATGAAAAGTCTTGAAGCTCTCCAACAACCTGATTCACCCATAACTTAGGCTATTGATTATTGGTTTGAGACTAACCTTAATTCATTCATCATAATTTAGGATATATAGGGTTAGATGAACTTTTACACAAATATAGATGAATTTGGTGAAGGGGAAAAGAAATGTTTCTTTAATAAAGTACTACCTCCCATCCATAATTTACTTTTGGAATTAAGGCCAGTAAAAGAGGGTAGACAGTTACTTTAGGGGATACACACCTAAGGGATGGTGTGAATAAAAAAGGGGGATCCTAAAAATTTGTGACCACTCAAAATATTTGGTATAAATGGTTTGGGGATGTTAAATAATATGTATAAGGATAGGAAAGTAAGTAAAAGTAAGTTAATTGAGAAGAATAAGATTATAGTAATTAAAATATAGTTAAGAGAAAATGGTGAATGAAGAGAAGAATAATCAAATGGAGGATAAAAAAATTAATCTAGAAATTAATAAATATATAAAAAATAAGGGAAGAGAATAAGTTTACAAATAATTAATATGATAGATAAAACTAATCTGGCCTCTACTAGTAGGAGCACTGATATTGACAATATTGATAATACTCATCCACCATAAATAGACCAGTTAGTATTCACACTGTAGGAAGGTGCAAATGTAAATAATGAAATAAATATAATATAATAATTTTTATATACCACACTATAAATTTTAATGATTGACATGTATAAATTATTAACATATTTAGCCACATCATTTATAACATCTAAACTATTCAAAACCTTGGGTGTGAAAGATAAACCAATTACAAATATTTTATCCCATAGTGGATGAGTCCTAGAGAATAATGAAAGAATAAGTGAGGAGATAATTATTAATATAGGATATGTTAATTATATATTAGAACCAAAGGAAAAAAAATAATCAATAGAAGGACATCTGATAGTAAGTACTTAGGAGGGAAATTTTACATATAATATAGAAAATAGATGTGGGAAGGTATACAAACCTTTAGGGAAAAGGTGAGTCTAGTATAAGTGATAGTATTCATAGTAGATAAATATAAGATAGAGATAAGGAGGAAGATAATTTAATATAAAAAGGATTAGTTAATGAAACATTGGGAAATAAGTATTAATTAGAGATAGAATATGTAAAATAATAGATTAAAAGTGATCCAATCCCCCAAACCCAAACTGCAAGAGGCCCCTAAAGGAAATAAAATATTTGGAGTAATCATCACCCCATGTACCAATTCACAATAAATGTGTACATCCAATGATATATAGAGAGATCTATTTAGTGGAGAAGAAGTAGCAAACCAATACTAAAGTCATAAAGAAGAGATTGAGAAAAGAAGGGATTTTGCAAAGAATTAGGTAGAATTATTAAGAAGAAGATGATTTCATATAGAATTAAAAAGAGATAAAATTCATAACCACAATTTGGTTAGATAACAAAAAGTTAAAAAAAAGTATAAAATGTAATAGTATTGTAAGAGAAAGTACATAAGACAATCAAGTGAATAATGATAGTAATCCTACTAGTGGGATTCCTAAATAACCTACAAACATGAAAATGAAATAGAATAGTATGAAGTTTACATTATTCAAAAAAGACACAAAGTATATAAAATAAAATTTATTTGTATTGGACTCATACTAGAGGATTCAAAATGTACTGATCAATGAGTAATGCTATTTTATTTTGTTGGAAAACTAAGAGATTATGCACTTAAATGGTACATGAATACTTATTATGGACATGCCACTACATGCTCCAATGTCCAAAAAAATTTTAAGGGTGATTTTCAATACCCAGACATATGAACAAAAGACATCAACAAGATAAGAGAGGTAATAAAAAATTATAAGGAAATTGTAAAAGATTTCAATCAGTAATTCAAATCCATAGTGTGTAAATTAGAGGAACCTCTAAATGTAAAAAAAGAATATAATGGTTCATATCTACATTAATCCCATCACTTATATCTAACATGGATTTAAAAAAAATCAACACATTTGTGGAAACATTAGAAATGGTGTGAAGGTTAGAAGTGTAGTCTTGGAGATGAGATACAAATACCTCACTAAAAGATGATGCTAAAATATTATAATTGGAATTAGAGAAACTAAGGTTAAAACAAGAGATACATATGAATTTGGATCAGTATGGGACACTTCATAATAATCATGCACCACCATGGGAGAATTTGGTGCACCACTTATTATGCAAAAGGATTTTCTATGACAAAATTCACTCACTATGATATGGTGAAGAGTGTATCAAAAATAAGATCATTTGATCCAAAACTTGAAAGATTTGGCTGAAATATAATTCAAGAAACAAGAAAAAAATAATTCAAAAATTCTATCTCTAATAAGAGATGTTTTATTGATCAAATTTGTAGACCTAAACATATGCTTATCTCTGAGCAGATATGTCTCCTTTTCCATTTCATGTTGCATCTTCATTTATAAATGTTTTAAAGGTGTGGGGAGGATGTGGAAGGTCACAAATCTTGAGGGAGATGAATTGGTTTGACTCCCACAATTTACAACTATACAGAATTCGAGGAATTACTATTTTTAGAAACTTACTATTTCTATATTACACTACTAAAATTGAAATTTGGGACACTTCCATTGGGTTTTAGGGGTTAAAACTTAATTTAACATAGCTCAATTCCATCTCACAATGTTTCCCATCATTATTAGCTTTCCAATGGTTCAAATGATGAGTCAATTAAAGCTAAGGTGCAAAAGTTATGGCTCTCGGAAGTTCCACCATCAATTGGGGTGGACCCATCACCCGAATTGTCATCTGAATTGTTGTCTGAATCATCAGTGCAACCAATAATAGGTATGAATCCACTATTTTAACAATACATATACAATTAGATAATATATTTTATAATCTATAGAGTATATGATTAACATCCACAACACTTTTTCCCCATGTTGGAAGTGGTAATACCTATAAATAAAATAATGTGTTGTACAAATTGTGGATTATTTAATCACTATAGTAAAAAATAACCTAATAAATATGTGCTAGTATATGTTAATGATACCAATCAAAGAAGATCAGAAATAATGTATCAAATTCCTTTACCACAATAACCAATGAATTATGCCAATATACTAAAACTTGTTCAACAATATCAAGAATTCCTATAATACAAAATTTTCAATCTCCTAATAACCCAAAATAGTAATATAATAATAATCAAGGAGGATACAGGGGTGGTGGCTAGGGTGGATAGAGAGGAGGATACCACATAAGGGGAAATTACCAAGAGTGGAGAGGATACAATCAAAATTATAACCAAGGTTATAATCAGGAGAGACCCCCATTAATGTGTTACAAATGTGGCAAGGTGGGGCACATTGCTATAAATTTTGATGAATAAAATTAGATGGAGTGTGTATTCTACCATTAAATAGGTACACATGACTAATTTTTATGTCCTAAAGTTGCACTATATTACAAAAATGGTAGAAAATATATTAAATAGTTGGTAGAATATCCCTTAAGAAATTAATTAAATAGTTAAATAAAATGGAAAAATCACAAGATATGAAAATTTAGTGTAATTAATTTCACTGCACTAAGGAAGAAGAGAAAAAATTATAAGAAGAGGGAATTTCATCCCATAAAATAACAATGTCAAAACAAATTAGATAATGTCAAGAAATAATAAGAGAATAAAAAAGGCCGCAAAAGAAGGATCTCCCTATTATGAAAAATTACTCATAACTATGAGTGGTTGTAACCATTAAAAGTGGGAGGAAGATTGCTAAGGGTAATTAAGCAGCCACTAAAACTAATATAAAATCAGATGTAGATTTGGAAGGTGAAAAACATGATATCTATGAATATTACTGAATTGTGGATAAAAGATAAAAAATAATGATAGAAAAATAGGATAAGGATCAACTTAAGTTAACCTAATTTTTTGAATATATCAAAAAAATAATGAAATTGATAAAGAAATAATACCTACTAACTAAATTCAATTAATTCTATAAATATTGGAACAAAAAGGAGAGGGAACATCGAGTACAGATAATGGGGAAAAACCAAAATAAAAAAACAAAGAATGTATTTAGAACAAACCAAAAATGAAAAAAGACTGCCATTTTACTAAATTTCAAAATAAATGGTTAGGAAAGAAAATACTCTTAAACATTGGCTCATATACAAATGTGTTATCATGGAGAAAATGGGAGCTATCATGGAAACTAAAATTGCTTGAAACAACATATGGCATTGCCATGGTTGATGGTACTTCACACTCACCATTTGGTACTTTACATAATGTTGAAGTTTATTTTATGGGGATAAAGAAGAAGGTATATTTTGAGGTAATTTATATGTATGACACCAAATATCCAATATTATTGAACCTATAATGGATTTTAGATTGTAATGGATCCTTAGATTTTGAAGAAGAGGAAATCACATTTGAAATAAAAGGCTTAGTAGTCCATTTCACACTAGATGTGGGAATGAAAGTAACATGGTAAGAATAGATATGTTTAGAAGATGAGGATAGTGAATTTTATGACCTCACTGGAATGTATATTGTGAATAAAATTACAAAAACATAAGATGACCTAAAACCTAATGATGAGGTGGAACTAATAGTAGAAGAATAATAAGGAGAGATGCTTTTAGGTGATGAAATTGAATATTTTATGTACTATGATATATAATACATAGTGTGTAAAGTATCTTTCATAATAAAAACACCATGCAAAGAAAAAATCACCTCTACATTATAAAATACATTACCATAGATAAGAATATATCACTGCATAGAATGAGATTTTCATAACAAATTACCAATTTTTTTAAGCATTGGATTGGTCACTGATTATTTAAAATAGATAATGAGAGTATCTATAAAAGAGGAAATAAGGATGAAATCCATTTATGAAACACTCACAATTACTACTATGATATGGTGGCATACCCATTAAGTAACCATCTTCACATGGATGTTTTTTTCATGTTACATAAACAAGGTTTGTAAAATTAGAAAGCTATTTTCTAGATATTAAAAGTTATACGAGAAAAACTAATCCAATATTACTTATTGACACATATGAAAAGGTATTAATGGTAATAGGGGAACATATAGATGGTTGTGGGCATAATTATTTTATGAAAAATTAGACACATTTCTAGAAACATGGTAGCTACATCAAGAGATGTGGAAAGGAATGAGTTTATGGGCAAAGATAAATATGGATTTTTGTAGAAGTTTAAACTTTTGGGATCTATATACTATATTATGTCAAGTACTTATAAAATAAAATCATTTTTATTTATGGAAGACTCTAATATAAAGCAATAGTTCTCAAGATTGAAAACAAAATAAATAAGGTTAAGACATATGGATGGTTGGGAATAAAATAGCACAATTATAAGTGAATTATCAAATAATGTGTAAAGGAAAATAAAAATAAAATATCTTGAATAGATAGCATACTCCCAAGAAATTACAAAACAATAAGAGGATGATGAATAAAAATTGATTTTTTTTTTAAATAAACATTGAGGAAAGAGAAATATAACTCCTTGACATTGAATAAAATAAAATATAATACTTCTACCAAACTCTTAATATTAAAGAGAATATAGCCACAAAAGGAAATCCAAATATGGAAAAAGTAGGTAATTATGTGCTTAGAAGAAGAGGTGGATAAGATACTCTAATTAATAACAATAATTCAAGGATTTATTCTCAAGAACATTCACTGAGCTCAAAGGAATCAAGGAAGATGTGGGTACTATGAATATCCAATTGAAAGAGGATATTAAACCATTTCAAAAATGACCATATAGATTAAATCCTATTGCTAAAGTAAAAGTCAAGATTGAATCAGATAAAATGTTAGATGATGACATTATAACTCTTATGGAATATACCAACTAGATAATCCCCATGGTGATTTAGAATAAGAAAACTTACAATATACACATGTACTTTGATTATAGATAAATTTAATAAGGTATGTTTACATGATCCCTTTGTAACATCATTCACTAAAGAAATATTGGATAATGTTATGGGAAGATAAATATTCTCATTCACTGATGGATTTCTAGGATACCATCAAGTTAGAATAGCATTATAGGATATATTAAAAATTAAATTTGATATAGAATGTGGATTCTTTATGTATACACTGATGCCCTTTGGATTTAATAATGCATTGTTTGTATTTAGTCTCATAATGATGAGTGCATTTAAGTATTTTATACATTAATTCTTAGAGGTATATCTTGATGATTGGATAATATATGGGTTAATCAAGGACCATTTTCAAGCACTATGGATGATGATTCAAAAATGTAGATAATTGAACATTTATCTATATCTCAATAAATACATCTTTGGTACACCTTTTGGTACTTTATTAGGGTGCATAATATGTAATTTTTTTTATGGTATATCTAATTAAAATTTATATAATCATAAACCTACCACCACATAAAACACAAAAAGAGGTTAAAATTTTCTTGGGATATACTAGACATTATCATAGAAACATAATTAATTCTACAACTATTAGTGCACCCTTGGTAGAATTGTTGAATAATAAACATAACCAACCACTATATTGGTTAAGATAATGTTAGTAGTCATTTGATACATTGAAGAACAAGATTGTGGATGATCCAATCTCAGTGTTACCAAACTATAAAACCCTGTTGCCTCTACATGTTTATGTCTCTAGAATCACAATAGAAGTAGTGAGATTACAACCTGATAGAAATATAAATCATCCAATTTCCTTTGCTATCATAAATTTATAAAGAATGGAAATAGACTACTCCACCACAAAAAGGGAGGAACTTTTTATGGTTTACACAATGAATAAATTTAGACATTACTTATTAGGAACTCCATTGATATTATTTATGGATCATGATCCACTTAAGTATACAATAAATAGACCAATAATATAAGGAAAGATCTTCCACTGGATTATGTTATTTTAGTAATTTGATTTCAAAATTATGGTGAAATTTGGGAAAGCAAACAATAAACCTAACTACTTATTAATAATAATGATAGGAAAAGACATGGGAGCAATTTAGGATGAGTTTCCTAGATCTCACTTCTTTTGCATAGAATCAATATACAAATATATGGAGGGTATTGCATAATTCTTATCTAATAGAGAGTTTTCATAAGAGTAAAATACATTATATATGAAAATATTGATTATTCAATAATTTCCTTTTATGTTAATTAAAGGATTGTTATATAGGAAAGGAAGAGATGAGGTGTTTCATAGAGTGGCATTACATAATGAGAGACATAATATATTAAGTGAATTCCCTAATGGATTAATAAGAGGACACAACTATATAAAATCTACAAGAAATAAAATATTACTATAATGCTTATGGTGACCATCACTTTTTAAGTATGTACATCAATAAAAAAAGAATTATGACATATGTCAAAGAGTAGGTAAACCAAATGCTAGAGATGAGATGCCTCTCTACCAAGTTATGGTACTATATCCATTTGACAAATGGGTAATGGATTTTATAGGTACCATCAAACGTGCATCAAGGAAAAGTAATTCCAAATTCAACATAATTTGTGCCAAAAAAAGATTTTACCATTAAGACTTTCATGAAAATTTTATATGAAAACACAATTACAAGGTTTAGATTCCTATTAAGCATATAAGTGATCAAGATTATTAATTTCATCAATAAAAAAATTATGGAATTACTTAAACACTTCTTGATCTAACTCATAGAAGCACTCCTTACCATTTTCAATCAAATGGCACTATTGAGGCATTCAATAAGGTTGTTATATTGTTTTCAAAATATTGGAGTTATATTATGAAATAATAAAGGGGATGAGAAATGTAAATAAGTAAATAAATTTGCTTTAATTAACCTTGTAATTTGTGTAAATAGATAGTATTTTGCATTTTTATAAATATAGAAATATGTGAGATAAATTAGAACTTAGCTTATTTTGGCTGATCTGGACTGAGACAAGGTCTGATACTTGTAGAGTAAGACTAAGAAATAGCTAGAAATAGATCCCTAGAATTCATTTCTAGGTTGGAAAAGAGTAATAAAAATAGGACACCCTAAACTTACCTAAACTTACTTGTAAGGGTAAATTTCATGAAGCTATTTGATGTTATATGTGCATAAAGAGAGCATGTTGTGAAGTGTGAATCTACAAATGAAAACATAATGTAGATTAGTTCTTACTAGATATGCTATAACTAAAATAATAATGTACAAGATCTAAGTAAGAGGAAGAAAAAAGAATGAATATACCTCACCGAGTACGTAAACCAATATAAAACTTGTTGTGATACTAGAATGTCTTAGATGTTACTGAGTGTGTTTTGAATCAAGATTACTATTGTGAATGGAGTTGAGTGCTAAATTCCCTAAAAAGTGGATCAAGAATGAAAAGGTTGGATTTTTCACTCCATCATCACCAACTATGTGAGGCTAATGAAGCATGAATTTATTAATCAATGTTTGGACTATGTGTCTAATCCCTTTGAATAGGTGGCTTAAGAACATAAAGGTTAGCTAGACCTTTGGCTCCATTATTTCCCCATAAAGTGAAGCTATGAAGTAATACTAGTATAAAATAGATGTCATGTGAGATGGCTCATGAATCCCATGCATGTGCTAAAAATTTTACAATTTGGCATGGATAGCCTGAATATATGTTATAAACTAGGCCACTCTTAGCCATTTTCAAAGATGGAGGTTATGCTTATATGAAAGCCAAATCAAGAACTTAGGTACTCAAAAATATAAACTTGTATGAAATTTTAACTCAAATGTGATGTCAACCACCTATAGATGGAGTAAGGCATGTAACTACTGAGAATGCCTGGGTATAAACTGAACTCAGAAAGAAAAGAAGATCAATGTGCCATGCACATTGCCTCCAATCACTGATGTCTAAAATATGGATTTTTATCTAGAATTTATGCCAAATACCTGATCTAAAATTAAAGTAAGAAACATCATGCTATGCATGATAACCCATAGTATTTGAGAAAATTGTACTAAAAACATTGAATCTAACTGATCTAGAAGTGCAAAAAATTATCCCAAAACTAAACTTTTTACCTATTTTTGGAAACCTTGAGTGTTCTCTTGCCTAGATAAGAGAACCAAAAAGAGGTCACCCCTATGTTTGACACTATATTCCTACTTTGGTGCTTTTATCTAGACCCAAATCTGATGACTATTTGAGATTGTCTATTGTTTGTCTGGTCTATTCTACCTCATTTGATGTCTAGATTCTAAACTAGGTGATTTGAATACTATTTTTTTGAATATTAAGAGGTTTGATATTTGTGATAAATCCTTATTTAATTCCCCCTCTTTTGAGGGTAGGAATGATGAACCTGCCATGAGTACCCTTAGAATAAAATAAGTCCTATGAGTGTGGTAAGTTGTATATATGCAAGATATAACATTGAATATTTGATAATATATTTTAAGATATAGCAATATTTGAATTGTTAAATTGTTAGATCAATTGGGGTATGCCTAGATAGATATAAAAATGTAAGAGTATGTGAATGATACTAAACTAGACTAGTAATGTTAGATATTAGTTAATAGTTATTAGTTGTTAGTTTGCATGGAGGGATAGAGCATGATGTCCATCATAGCATCCAAGAAGTAAGATAAATTCATGATTGGAATCATGGAATTTCATATAGTGAGTATAAAAAAATCAAATAATCATACAAATTAGGAAGAAAGAAGCATACAAGGCTGGCCAAGGGGCCACACAAATAAGGGACATGGACATATGTCACTCAAACTAGAAGATAAACATGGAAGGAATGTTCAAATTCCACATACACATACAAGTAGAAGAAGCAAAGTTGGCACAAGGGCCACAAGCATATGAAAAAGTACAAACAAAGTACATTGGCAAATGTCCTAAGGCACACACATGAATAGAAGTAAAGGACATTGACAAATGTCCTAAGGCATAAGTAGAAGATAAACAATAATTGGAAAGTATAATCATACAAACTATGCTAAGAAAGGAACGAAAATAGAAATAGGAACTAGAAGATACAAACACATCTAACTAACCAAAGTAAATGTGAAAGTATGCAAAATATGTGTAGTAAAAGACTAGGTATATGCTAAGAAATACATAAGTTCTAAGTACTATTGAAATGTCTATGTATTATTCTATGTAATCTAGTAAGGAATGTGCATCAGTATGATAAATCAGAGTGTGTAGTATAGGAATGATATAACTTAGATGGTGTAGTCATGTAGAAAATGGGTATGTATATTGATGTGTGTCTTGAATGTAGAAGTAAGAATGCCTCCTCAATGGGTAGAATGAAGCAATCAAATAGCTGGATGTTACTACACACACTCAAATAAGATCAAGTGATGCATGGTAATGTATATATATCATCATAAAATAGAATGCAATAGAGAATGCAAGTACTAGCATGATAGTAAGAATGTAAACATGGATGATGCATATAATCAAAATTGCTTTTGGTGTTTTTGTAATTTTTTTAATGTTTTTATATTTTGAAGTGTTATATTATTTTTGTATTTTTGACAATATTTGAACTGTGTACAATCAAAAAAGATAGTTTATATATAATTAGTGATGGAAAGAAATGATACTAACTAATGAGTCTCAGATGAAACTCCCTATCATGGTGTCCTATATCAAATAATTTGATTTTGCATGATCATGAGGCACTATGGAGTGTCTAAGATTATGTAACTAAAATCTATTTACATTATAACTACTCTAAAATATCTAAAGTGGAAACTAAATATGGGGTCCCCCTATGACTCTGAGAAGTGGATATAACTATAGGGCTCTTAGGGACCCATTTGAAAGTAGGATAAGTAGCTTTGTGAATATGTGCTTGTTGTGTATTTATATGAGACTGTAATGTAATTGCTCTAGGTGTGAACACTATAGCTAGAAGCTATCTATAATTTTGAAAGTATGGGGGTGTATAAACCCTCTATACTAGTAATGGATGTTGTAACTATGGTTGCATCAGAATTGGAAGCTATACTAAAACTTAAGGAGAAGCTTAAACTGGTGGGAGAACTAGAGCTAGTGACTGGAAGCTAGTAGATGGTTCTGAACTGAGTGGTGACTCATAAGGAACTCCACATACTATAATAACCTGATTATCATGAATTAAATTCATTCATCCATGAAATTTAGATGGTATAACCCTAATTTTTTGAATCCATGGTCGACCAAGTAGTATGTCAAAAACTCCTATGCTAGGAACTATAGTGAATGGGGTGGCTACATGTGTAGGACCAACTTGTAGTGTAAGTACTATCTCACCCAATGAATTCTAAATATGCCCATTAAAACAATTGATAACTATATTTATCAGAGTGATATCCTACTCTAAATAACCTAAATTTTGAAATAGTGTAAAGGTGCACATGTTAAGATTGGAACCATTGCCAATGAGTGTACAACAAATAGGTTGATTATAAATATGCACTTTGATAAAAAGTGCATTATGGATTGTATTATTCTCCACAATATATTAATATAAAAAATATATCAAAGGCTTGGATAGAGCTCTGGACTCATACACACCTATCATACCTCTCAAAGGATGTGCTTCAACTAAAGGTGTTTGGTATGTAACTGGTGGAGGAAGTGTATGGTATGTATGATGAACACCTAATGTGTCCTCTTTTCTCTTATTTTGAGTGATATGGAAATGGATATAAAAATATTTTAAAATATTTATCTTATGTTAGCTTTGTCTTTGGAGGCTCAACTGATGTTCCCAAATCAAGTAGATTATCATCTATCAAGTCTTATATCTTATGTTGTAAATTGATGCATCTATTTGTTATGTGGCTTGGTTACCTATGGAAATTACAAAATACATGCTAATCATATCCCTGTGAAAGAGGATTTATTGGATCTACTTCATGAATAGGAGGGGAAATGATGGGGTTACATTCCAATAATTACTATAAAACCATGTCTAGAGGAATTAGTAGATTGGTAAATGCCCAATGATGAGATGCCAATAGAACCATACATTGAGGGGGCTCAGAAGCTGCATGAACTATTGGTTGATTCTAATTCTTATTATCATTGATTTGACCTTATATGGGACTTTTTTTTTAGTCTTATTAGTTTTGTCTGAGATACATGAATACTTGAGTTTGCCTATTGAAATTATCTTGACTTCTCTTCCTTTAAGTGTATGACACAATTCAGTGAAGGAAGAGAATATTTTGAACATAATAGATTCATGAAATATGAGTAGAAGGCTCTATTTGAAGATGTCTTGTAGCTCTTGATCAACCATGGGGCTAGTTAGTTTAGCTAGTATAGTCTTGTGTATAATAACACAATCCATGAAGGGATCATTTGACATTTGTTTATACTATGAAATATATACATATAAAACCTTATCACCAATATTGATACTAATATATGCTAAGAACATGCCTGCTAAAGGATTGAATGTCAGCACTGACTGATTTAGTAAACTATAAAACCATTGTAAATAATAATCCTTCAGGATCCATGGAAATTTTTTGTAAGTATCCAGTCAATGGGTACATAATCCAAACATTCTGCATTAAAAACTATCAAATGTGTCTCTAGATCACCCTTTCCATCATAAAAGGTAGGCTTGGTTTGAGCAAATCCTTATGGCAAAGGTGTAGAAGTAATATGATGTGCCAATGGTTTATGTAGAATATCAAAATAATCCAAAGATTGAGTAGGTCTAGTGGTACCTTGCTCAATATGTTTCACTTTGGATTGAAGAGATTAGATCTCTACATAAGGGTTGCCACATCGGGAGATAGGGATGTACTAGCTATAGCTGGCGGCATAGAAGAAGGTTGGGTTGCTATAGGGGGTGGCTATGACAAACTATAGCAACTAGTTGCTCTATGGTTTGAGAAGATTTCCCATTGGTTACTTTTTGTTGTTCTTCTTATAAAATTCTAATCATGTCATCTTGCATATCTAGATGTTTGGTTAAGAGTTCTTGAAGTTATCTTTTATCAGTTTCATCAAAATTGGTATATTGAGCAATTGGTAAAGTAGGAAAACAATTTGAAATGTTTTAAAATATTTTTAAATATGTTTTAATAGGTAATATGTAAGAAATGGAATGTACTAAAATTAAGAAATATAGAGTCCAAAAATAGTGAATTAGAAATTGTGTAAAAAGGATATTGAGTTGCCAAACATGTAAGGTGATACCTCAAAAACAAGTAGGCGCTAGTATATACCACTAGGGATTTTTTAGAAATATTATTTTCAAAATACTATGGAATTTTTAATTTTAAATTGATTTTTTGAGTTAGATATGAAACTACATTTTTAGAAAATGATGCAAAAAGTACTGAAAATAACTAAGAATGTATTTCATGCAACTAGGGTTTTAAAAGATTTTTAAAAAAATTATTATAACAATTTGAAAATTTTTATATGAATTTGTATAACTTAGCTTGAAAACTTTAGGAAAAATATAAAAATATTTCAAAAATTAGTAATATATTTTTCCTAGTGGTTTGAAAGTGTTTGTATGCAAATAGGACCTAATATGTGCAAACTAAGGTTTGGGTGAATTTATTTAAAATATTTAAATTAATTTTTAGTTTTCTAATTTTTAAATTCAATAAAAATTAATAAAATATTGAAAAAAATTAAAAATTAATTACTCCTAGGGTTTTTAGGGTTTTTAAGCAAAAATTAGAAGTCAAGTTCACCAAATGTTTTATTATTTTCAAAATATTATATTTTTATTCTTAAATAATAAAGGGGATGATTAATGTAAATCAATAAATAAATGTTCTTTAATTAACCTACTAATTTATGTAAATTGATAATATTTTGCCTTTTTATAAATATAGTAATAGGTGAGAGAAATTAGAACTTAGATTATTCAACTGATCTAGACTGAGACAAGGTCTGATACTTGAGGAGTAGGACTAAGAAATAGTTAGAAACATATCTTTGGACTTCATTTCTAGGTTGGATAGGAGCATCAAAAATAAGACACCCTCTTATCTAATGTTGTAGTCCTATTCTATTGTTGTTATCCTGAGGTTGAAAGCTTTTTGGGTTCTATTCGGGATGCCTGTGTTACCCTATCACTAAAATTCTAGGGTTTGAGACCTCATGGAGCTTGTTATGTTCCTATTTTTATCTTGAAAACTCTTAAGATATCTTGGTTCTTAAACTAAAATTCAAACTTTGGAAAGAGAGAGAAGGGGTTAGTGTGTAAAGGATACATTGGATGAACTTCACATCCCATGTTTGGGCACACTACCTACATACCAATACTCTAAAGAGGGATCAAGCTAATGTAGTTCTCCCATTGAAGTGATTAGTGTAATTTTCGTATGATTAATGAAACTAGAGTGTGAAATTTGATGTGATTTAGTTGGCTAGGGATTGGTGCAATGACTTGAGTAGGCTTTGAATAATATTAGAAGGTTGTATGTAAAGAATGGAAATGAGTGCTTGAGTGAACTTACTTGTATTCTTGTGTCTCTCTTATAAATGAGTGCTAGCCCTTCTAAATGGACTTTTAATGGCATTCTATAGGGAAACTAATGTTCATAAGTTAAATGAGTTTGTGGGAGGTCAAAAGGGAAAAATATAAGGATCTAAAAAAATATGACTATTTGAGGTAAAGATGATCTTAGACAATAGCATAAAAAATAAGACACCTTGAATTTTGATGCTCTTGTCTTATTTTGGAGCTATCATCCTAAGGGGGTGAGACCTAAGGGGATGTATCTAGGTCTGAGAGGGTTGCCTAGGTCTCCAAAAGCTATGTTTTGGAAGCTATGGATCACTTGGAATCAATGAAAGAAATAAACTAGAAGGGTTATGTGAGCCAATAGGAGGACCTATGGATTAGGTGTCTTATCCATACTAAAGTTGTACAATTTCACATTTTGATGACTACAAAGGTATTAGATAAGGTAATAACAAATGTATCCAATACAACTATTAGAGAATAGGATATCAAGGTACCATTAGTATTATAGGCTTACCACATGACTTATAAGTGATTGAATAAATATTGTCCTTTACAATTAGTCTATGGATTAGAATCAGTAATGCCAATGGAGTACATATTTCCAAGTTTGAGATGTGTGGTATCATTCAAAATGAATGAGAAATATTTCATTCAATAAAGGTTAGTAGAACTATAAAAATATATGATCAGATATTCCTATCATCATATAAAAAATGTAAGATAAAATATACAAAAAATATTGGCATGGTAGACATAAAAATTGGAAAGAATTTTAGATTAGAGATAATATCTTGCTATATAATAGAAAGTATAAAAATTGGGAAAGATAAAAATAAGATGGTTTGGAACCTACATAGTGAAAAATATATTAGTATTAGTAGTAATCAAAATAACTAAATTATCAAACACATTAATACAAGGATTTTTGAATAGATCCCAATGAAAACCATGCAAAACTAACAACTGCAGTGAAGGGCAGTAATAAAAGAATTATATAAATAATAATGTGACACTATCCTTTCATCTAGGTGAATTTTGGTATAAGGTATTACATTCCCCTATAAAAAACACTTAATTTTATATTCTTAGATCATGTCACCTCCCCATTAGGTTGGCACTATCCTCTTAGATGGGGAAGTTGAATAAGGTTACCATAGCATCCTCAAAATAGTTATTTCAATCCTTGGTTGTTTGATGCTACTAAAATATCCTAGTAGGACAAATAATAAGAATAGGAAGTAGGAAAGAAGTGATGATGGAAAATAAAAACATTACAAAAGATTAAAAAAAATTGAAAAAAATTATATAAAAGAAAAAGCAAAAGAGAAACCAAGTCAAAAATTTAAAATACATATAAAAGACAGTAAGGAATATATGGATCATGTTAAGAATTAAAATATGAGTGGGTAGGAAGAAATGACATGTGGCAGTTAAAAATGAGTAAAAATATGAAAAAAAAAACATTTGATATTATTTATATCAATATAGAAAATAGAATCAAGAAAAATGTGGGACTAAAAAATAAAATAATACACAACATCAAAATAACATGATAGGTTATAAATGAAATAATTTAAGATTGTTACCAAAGAAACATATAATGTAAACAATAAACAGACACACTCATAGAAGAAATAGATAGATAATGATGACATAAAATATTAATAAAACATAGTAGAAACAAGTTTGGTTTCCATAGAATGAAAAAAATAAGTGTATTTAGATTCAAATAAGCTAAAATATATAAATAGGTGGGTGGTGGGAACTACACAGTCAAAAAATATATTAAAATAATGACATCACAATAGATAAGATTGAAATAAATGAATGGAAAGAGGTGCAATTACATTCTAAAGAAAGTGAAGGGAAGGATTGGACATAAATAATAAATGAGAGCAATTTCATTAAAATAGTTTGACGTGATTAATGGTCAAATCAAGCAGGCTATAAATCAAGGGCTTCATTAAATAGAAAAAATACAAAATCAAACACTTTGTAGACTTCTTTGATTAAAGTGTTCATACTTTATTTTAAAATAATTTATTACCTACTTAGACAAATAAAATATGGGTATTCATCATGTTGTCATAGCTTAACAAATTAAGCAACACAAATATGAGAAACACACTCAAATAAGAAAATCTAGAATCATTGGGTGAATTTTTTAGAGTCCCATCCCTCATGAAACATGTAAAAGATACCAATAGATTAATCAAAACACACTTGGTAGATATTAATCATATGGTTATAAAAGTATAAATAAACATGATAATATAATTAAACCTACAAAACTAATATTTGGAATATAAGGATTATGAATTCATCTCAAGGTTGAAAATGGATGTATGGAGCTAGTTATCATACTTTGGTTTGATGATAAACATGATCAATTTTATATTACGTAGATCATACGAACATATTTTGTATTGGGATCATCCATACCGCATCACACTAGATGTGATTGACACAATTACATACCTTATACATGAGTGACATTCCATCCAAAAATATGATAGAAATAAAAATGTGAGTAATAGATCCCTAGACATGCTTATTGCGACAAAAGTTAATAATTTAGATTTGTTTTTCATAACATGAAGGATTTTAAGTTCATATTTATAAAAAATTCCATTGTGTGGAAGGCATATTATACAAACATTAATGACTCATTAAAAACAAGGAGAGTACATATAGCATAAAACATGATCTACACAAGAATACAGTATGGCTTGGTTACTACATTACATGAATAATACTTGGAGAATCTTCAAAAAATCAAGAAAGGTAAAACTTTACATGAGTTATGTTATGGTTCATTTCTATTATTACTTTCCATGTGATTTACACACACTATCCTAAGACATGAGGGGTAGATAGAATAGATTACATATTCCTCCATAAGGTCCCTAATCGTAGTTGTAATGGAAGGTATCCTTATGATACAATACTTTATTAAATTGGATAAATTATTGAGTAAGGTAGGGGAAGATTCTAGATTTTGAATGAAATTATTCAAATATACTTCGCCTAAGTTCAATTTATTGTAGATGAATAAAACATTTATACTAAGCCCTATGACAAAATTTTTACCCCTTCTAACTCACCTTATGAAGTTAGCAATGAATAAGTTGAGGTTGTCATTATTGGAGAAAAGAGTCTACCTTTGGATCCTAGGGCACAAAAATTCTTAAGTGAACTAGGAATGAGATCTCAGTAGGAGGAAGGAGAAGAGGATATCCTTGAGTATGACACACCACTACCACAAGGAGTGATAAAATAATTTGAATCTAAAAATAGTACCCAAAAATCCTTAAGGATAAGAAGAGAAGTTATAAACTTTCAAAAACTCAAAGAAGAAAAAGATGAGGTGGAGTGTGTAATTAAGAATATTTCTTAAGAATATTTTCATCATTGTTAGTTTTAGTTAATCAATAACATGAAAACTAATGAAAATAAATTTTTATATCCTAAGACCTCATGATTAATACAAAATGTTAGTAAATAATGCATTAGATTCAAACTAGAAACATGAAAACATCATTTAATAACTTATTTATATATAATGTGGCTCAGATGTAGCTTTGAATGATCTTTGTCAATGGTAATTATGTGAAAATATTTCCATTGAAACTATGGACCATGTTAAACTTAGGAATGTGTTGTATAAAGATACTTGAGGATTTGACAACACTTGTCTAAATTGACCATGTTAATTAAAATGTAAAGGGGTCTATTTATAATGAATCTAGATCAACGATGATACTTAATCTTGATATCAATATGAATAGTTGTAAATGATCCCTCAAATGTGCACATGGACCAACACATGGATAACTAATGTGAGCCCTTAATCTTAATAAAGATGAATGGTGTAGTATGATATTTGAAATATAACTATAATTAGAGCAATGATTTAAAGGAGAAGTAATAGCATTAATGGATTAGATAAGGGGGAATTATTTAATTGACCATAAAAAATTAATTAAAAAAGAAATTAACTAGACAATGATAATTAAACATATAAATTAACCAGATAATGATGATTACATAAATATAATATACCAAATCAGCTCACCTCAAGATGCCTTGATGTGAATTTGAACGTGTATATTAGTTAAGACAATGATTTCAGCCTAGATTATGTGAAATTATGGGAAGTCATTCCATTCTATACCTTGACATGGAAGTGATAAAAATGAAGTGTCTAAATTTTCCTCTTTTTGAGAAGTCATTGTGAGATGTAGATAAAGCAAAGAATCTTAAAAGAATAAAAATTATAAAAAAGCCACTATGTTTTACCAGAATAGAGTAATTTACAAAAAAATTACACTTATTCATCTAACAAATTACACCACAAGAAATCTAAGTGATCTTTAACTAAATGTATTATTTTTAGTTAACCCCACAAATTTTATAGCTAATGATCACCATACTAATGATATAAAAAAATATGATCAATGATGATTAAATAATAAAAAATGCATTTATGTCATAAAAGTAATATTACAATTTTAGCCATAGCTAATACAATATTATAGCCACTGTTATAGATGTACAAATGAAAAAAATTATAGTTTTAGAAATAATTTTGTCTCAATAATAATAGTACAATGATACAAATCTTCATGAAGCATGAGTCTCAATTAAATCATGTATTTATAGGTAATCTCAAGTGTAGTCTCTAGTGTGGTACTATTCTAGGGAGGGAGAGCATCATCTAAGTGATTTTCAACACCAACCATAGACCATCGATCCCCCACACTATTTCCAAACAAGGTAATGGCCCTCCTTTAATGTATTGGTAAATAATGATAGTGTAGGAGTCTAGAGTGACAAAATAAAACTTGTGTGCTATAAGACAACTAAAACATAATGTATATACTATAAATAAATCTATTCTAACATGAAATCATACAAACATGTAAACTATATCAAAAACATAGAATAATAATGTTTAATTGTAAACATTATGTTGGCCAATGTTTTCAAATAGTTAATGATATCTAGGATTGCATACACACTACTCAATTAGATTACATGTCATCTTACATTGACAGTGCTAATTAATCTATTGGAATCCATCACACTACTTCTTTAGTGTCATAAATGCAAGATTTGGCTAATTATATAATAATATAAAAACTAAATAGATTCAATTGGAATATTCCATATTAGAAGATATAAAATATGATAGGTACAAAAATATCAAATAGATGCATTTAGTCCATTAAATGTTATACAATGAGTCTAAAAATCATCTAATTTATCATAGAATGATAAACAAATTATTAAACAAACCACGTAAGTAACATACCATCTGTGTAAGAACACATCAAGGAATCTAGTTATAGAATTTCCATATGTAACTATACATTTTATTCCATACATCTAATAACATAAGCTCATATCTTGATAAAAATTTATTAAAATTATAGAAATAGCTTATTTTCATACTCAACATGAAAATGTACTAGCAATAAATTGTAAATGCCGCATATTTAAATGTTTCCCAAAATTGTCACACACACACGGAACTTAGCCAAGATAATCCAAATACACCCACCTATATTTGTCATACCACACTTTCTTATTAACTATTTTCATTGAGTGTGAATATCGTGTGTGTGTGTGTGTGTGTGTGTGTGTGTGTGTGTGTGTGTGTGTGTGTGTGTGTGTGTGTGTGTGTGTGTGTGTGTGTGTGTGTCTCTCTCTCTGTGTATATATATATATAGAATTCAACTAATAAATTATACTCAACTACCTATATCTTAATCAAGGAAATTTATTTAAGTGCAAAAAAATATTATTAAACATACATTAATAAAAATAGCCATAGCCAATTTTATTATATCAAACTTATTCAAGTTTGTATCTGGTAAAAAACAATATAAAACTTGGTTTATACAAACAATAATCCTTTATTTAAAGTCTTTGACCCATAATCAACTATATGTATTTGTATAGTTTAAATTAAACTACTGACTTAGACCCCTCCAATCACAATTTATATAATCTTCAAACTTTTTGAAATTATAGGGTAGTTTGTAGTCATTCTAGGTCTCAGTATATAACTAGGATCATTTAAATTTCATTCATAATAACAAATCAGTCGACTTCCATTGTTGATTCCCTATTAAATATATTCAAACAACATAGCATTTATTGATTGATCATATATATAATGGCATATATGTATATACATTGATTTGTATATGTACCCTGGGTCATTAATATTGTGTAGGGTATATATGCATATCCTTGTATGTATGTGTGTGTGTGTGTGTCTATATATATGTATGTGTGTGTGTGTGTGTGTGTGTGTGTATATATATATATATATATATATATATATATATATATATATATATATATATGTATGTATGTATGTATGTATGTATGTATGTTTGTATATATACACACACACACACACACACATATATATATATGTATATGTATATGTATATATGTATATACATATATATATGTACATATATATATATATATATATATATATACATATACATATACATATATATATATATGTATATATATATATATATATATATACATATATATATATATGTATATATATATATATATACATATATATATCTTTTTAAATAAATAATTTAAATGAAATAAACTAGTTTCATTACATTTTGTCTAGCATCAAAAATACATAGTCAAACCCTACCAAGATTTTAAAATTATAAACTGATATAAAATTACTTAAATCCATTGTTTGGTAAAAGGAAAAGCATCAAAACTATTTTTACCAAGTCTAAGTTAAACCCTAAATTTTAAATCGTCTTACCTTATACAAGTTCAAATCTATATCCAGTTATTAAAGTATGTATATCCATTGGTTCGACATCTAAACTTAGTCTATGACCTACCTAGTCTTGGTATAAATACCCATTTAATGAAATGACTATACTATGAATTTGAAGGATTTACAAATTATAAATAAGTATTAACATATAGCTTTTAGGATATTAATGTAAACATGAAAAAAAACATAAATTCTTAGCTAATCCACTTAGGTTTTTTTGGGTTTTATGTAGGGTTATGTGGATGGCTGAACCATCCATAGGGCCCTAAATTCAACCCATTTTTTTATAATTTAAATTTAACTAAAACTTATCTAAACACTTTTATAATTTCATTTCTATAATTCGTCAAACTATCAAACATGAATTTTAAATACATAACCAACCTATAAAAGATATTTATATGCCAAAGAACCAAATGTGTATTCTTTCCTAGCTCAAAATCCTTTCATCCACTTCTTCTTGTTATGTCATTGTATGTCATTCCCTCACAGGCCCCTCCTTTCCTTGTTTTATTATTTTGCATGCCCTTTCTTTCCACACCAATTTCTCCTAACTCTTTAGTAGAATAATGACTAGAATTATGCATGTCAAGAATAACTAGACATAATAAATAGTCTACCACCATTACTCATGAAAAATTCCTCCAAATTTTCATAATGGTTTTGTTAAATGATTTTTAACTCAAGTCTAATACCGATTAGAAACCCTAATCATCTTAAAATTTTGAATGATTATTATAATAATAATTTTATGCATGTATATTGACTTTATGAACACTAACATCGACTTCTCATAACACCCATGCAAATCAACATTATAAAAAGTATTAAAACATTATAATCTAAATGATATGTTGAATAAACAACAAGTCCACTAAAAATAATAACCATTACCAATGCATTCAACCTTCTAACTAGAGGTTAATTCTTAGGTCAAACAAATATAACTATTTACTTTAACAAATATTCATCAAACATAATGATTCCTCATGTAATTATTTAATAATGAAACTATATACATGGACTTTACACATGATTAAAAAATTTGCCTAAGCACTAAGCCTTTATAATAGTCTTTAGTCGATAACATTAATTTCATCATACCATGTTAAACTAATGTCATTTGCTAATAATAATAGAGAACTATAATTTATTAATGACTTAGTACATGTTTATTCAACTATAATAAATGATAATAGTAACCTAGTAAGCATCATTAATCACTTGACAATCTGATTAAGCTAATAATAGAATCACTCTATAACTATAATAATGAATCCAAAAAAGCACTATTTATTAAGCACTTAATTATAACCAAGACAATGGTAAGTCAAAATAATATATGCAAAGATTCACTTAATCAACCATGAAATAATATCAAAAACTATTAATATAGTACACAAATAGATTAGTGCCATTATATAAATAAATTAACAATATTGTCAAATATAAAATAAGATTACAAAAATATTTATATTAGAAATCAAAACATACTACAACTATCAAACTTAAGCAATGAATATACATCATGATAGTCTACTATGGTGTGTGCATGGGTTTCTAGTCTTTCTCTCTTTCATCCCCCAATGCCTCCATCTACACCACCCTCTCCTATGATTCTCTCCCTTCATCACACTCTAAGGTATTGATATGTCCTGCATCCACCTCACATCAATGAAGGTAATTAGCATGAAACACTAATATATCCATCAAATAATACTATATAAAATATAAAATGATCATCAATTACAAAATATGAAAGTACAACTAACCCCATAACTAAATAAATCATGTAAATTAAGCAACATATAATTGTCCCATAATTAGTATATGAAATAAATATTAATCAAATAGTAGTTAATTAATTAATAACCATGAAAATCCATGGATCAAAAGGTTATTAAGATTAATGATAAATTGGGATGTGACATCCTTCCCCCTAAAGCTAGTGATCATCTTGATGATACTTACTCAAACACAAGTTATGAATATAAAACATTATTAAACATAAAATAACATAATATGCTAAAACAAATAAATAAAATAAAATAGAAACATCCTATAAAACTCATCATAGTCTTCCCAAGTGGTGTTATCTTTAGAATATTGGTCTCACTGGACCTTGCACTATAACACTTCTATATTACACAAACTGATTTTATGAGTGTCAATTATTTTGATATGTTCTACCATACCCACCACAAGATCTAGAACCTACAAGTCATTCCAATCCAAAACATGTGGGGGATTACTAACATAATTTTTAAGATAATACACATGGATGACATTATGCAAAAGAGTTAGATTTGGTGGTAATTCAAGCCTATACGCTATATGATTGAACATTTATAAAACCTTGGAGTGTCCCAAATATCTTGGTGAGAGTTTAACTAACTTCCTAAACTTAATTAAAAAATTTTGAGGTTCAACCCACAAAAAAACTTTATCACATATAAAAAACTATTTTGATATTCTCTTCAAATCAACATAACTTTTTGGTCTGTCATTGGCCTCATCCAACCTCTACTTTATTATCCTAACTTGATATTCCATTTCCACAATCATCTCAAGTCTAAAGACTACCTTATGCTCTAACCTATCCCAATTGATTGGTGTTCTACACCTCCTTTTGTATAATGCCTCAAATAGAGCCATATTTAACATTGATTGGTATGAGTTATTGTAATCAAATTCAATCAATGGAAGGTACTCCTTCCACTTATATTTATGATCCATGTAATATATATGAAGGAGATCTTCTAAAACTTAATTAACTCTCTTTGTTTGTCCATCAAGTTTCAAATGATAAGCAGTGCTAAAATTCAACTCCATACCTAGAGCTAAATTCAAAGTCAACCAAATTCTACAATTCATTCTTATATCTTGATCTTAAATGATCTTTTTTGTAAATCCATTCAATCAATACACTTATTTCATGAATCTCTTCACAAGCATACGTGCATCATCTATCAAGTTTCTTTAAATGAAATGGGATACCTTGGTTACTTTGTAAACTAAAACCAAGATCATATCATGTCAGCTCCATGATAACGGTAACCCTTGGAGAAATTTCATGATAATCACCTACAAATTTTAGTCAAGTATATCATATGGATATAAAAATCCATCTAGATACACATGTTCAAATTTCACACATTGACATTCCAAATAATGAGATAAAATCCATTACATCTTTCTTGATCCCTTTCTAGAAATATAGTTATATTAGCTCAACCATGAGTTATGTTACCCCTAGATGTCTTTAATATGGGACATTAGGCATTTTATTTAGAATCATGCTCCTCATATGATTTATATTAGGTTCATACATCCTACCATTATACCTCAAAAGACCATTAGTGTCTAACTTGAATCCTTTATACCTTAGATTTTGAGCATTCTTTGATAATTTTTTCTTTACTTGATCATAGAATTGATCTCTTGGTGCTAATTTTATTACCTAACCTCAAAAAATACTCCTAATAATAGCCATGCCTTCTATGTACCTTACATGTCTTAGATCATCATCACCTCTATTATCCTTTCCTTTGATATAATTAATATCAAAGACAAGTTAGATAATAATTCTAACCATCATCTATGATGAGCATTTAGGTTCAATTGGCTAAAGATGTAATTGAGACAAAATTTTTCATTCTTGAGGTCAAATAATTTTCCCAACATATAATGCCTCTAAACTTACAAGGCATGCATAATTGTCACAAGTTATATATTATGAGGGGAATAATTCACCTCATATGGCTTTAGATTTCTAGAATCATAAGCTAAAACTGAACCATCCTACATAATAACTCCTCCAATTCCATCCCTAGATGTATTTGTGGTCACTGAGAATTGACCATTAAGATTGGGAACTCTTAGCACTAGTGTTAAAGTGACCCTCCCTTTCAAATCCTAAAATTCTTTCTCACACCTATCTAACTAGACAAAACTCTAATTCTTCTACTGAAGATAGGTAATTGCATTAAATATCTTAGAGAAATTCAAAAAGATTTTTTTATAATAGCTCAATAATCCCATGAAACTCCTTACCTCATGCACATTCTTAGGTACTAGACACTCTATTATGGATCTTATCTTTATTGGATATAATAATATACCATCCATGAAGATAATGTGCCCCAAATACTACACTTGTTTTTGGAAAAATACACACTTTGACAACTTATCATACAACCTATGCTCTTGAAATCTCTATAGAACCAATTCTATATGCCAAATATGTTCTTCATCCTTAGAATATATGAGTATGTCATCTAGAAAGACCAAAATAAAATGATCTAGATGATCTTTGAACACACTATTCATGAGATTCATAAATGTTGTAGGAGAATTTGTCAACCCAAAAGGTAAGACTATGAACTCGTACTACCCATATAGAGTTCTAAATGTTTTTTTAGAATATCCTCATCATAGATTCTCATTTGATAATACCCTAGTCTAAAATCAATTTTAGAAAATACTATTTCCCCTTGTATTTGATCAAAGAGATCATCAATGCTTGGTAATGGATATTTTTTCTTGATCATCACCTTGTTTAACATCTGATAATCAATATAGAGGTGAAGAGTACCATCCTTCTTGTTGAAAAAGACTACTAGTGTACCCTATAGTGACACACTTGGTCAAATCAACCATTTTGATAATAACTCCTAAATTTGATACTTTAACTCAACTATTTTAGTGGTTGTCATCTTGTACTATGCCTTAGATTTTAGTTTAGATCTAGTTAAGATATCAATCAAGAAATCAAACTCATATTTGGGGGCTATCCATGTAATTAATTTGTAAACACATCCTAAAATTTCCTTGGAAAAGGATAATCCTTGATGGATGGTTCCTTATATTCCTCCATCTCATTTATCTAAATTACAAGTTCTTGGCATCCCTTCCATTGAGCTTTCTTGTGTTTAATTTTATAAATATGCTTAAGCTTAAACTCCCTTTTCTCACCCTAAAGTTGTGTCTAATTTCTAAAATCATCTTGACAATCAACCTTCTTCAAATATAAGTCAACCTTGGATTTACACTTTACAAGGCAATTGAATCCTAGGATCACATCATATGACCCTAATGATGTTTTATATAGATCCACTACTATATTGAGTTCAAGTAATCTAATCTCAGCTTCAACTAAACACTTATGAACTTTAACCTTTGACTCATTCTCATATTGTATTTACCATGCATTTACCATATTGTATTGACCATGCATTTACCATAACTCCAAATTTTTTAGATAATTTACTAAGCATTCTATGAGAATTAAAACATTCTATAGCTCCCATGTCAATCAAAATAGAAATTATATAATAAAAAAAATAACTGATAATTCTATGGGTAAATCTTGATACTCATCCTGATGATTATCAATAATTGCATGAATTCACTACTAAAATATACCCTACTAAGAAGCAAAACCTTTTTTCTTTGACTTTTCTTGAGTACACTTTTAGGCATAATGGTCACCTCCACAAATGAAGCAACCTCTAGGTGGTCCTTTCCTGTCAAACTATTGGTTTCCCATGAAACCTCCTTTCAAACCATTACCAAGTTTCATATTCTTTGAACAACCATTGAACTTGGCATTTGATGCATGTCATTATTACACCTTCATTTAACCAACCTATACTAGTGTCAATTCTTATCAGGGCCTGTTTCTAAGGCTATTTATAGTACGATACTTATTAGTTTCAGCTAATAGTACTATTTAGGTTTTTTTAATAATGCACTAGCCTAATGTTTATTCATAATAATCTAAACTAATGCTTGAAAACAAACACTCTTGTAGGAAATGTAAACACACCAAATTACTAATCTGAATAATTTGAAAGTAATCACATAATGCTATAATGTAAAATTACTAAAACTAAATCTCAAATCCATACTTGAAAACTAAAAGTTACAGGAATTAAAGGAATGATAAATGCTTATTCAAATATTAATGTAAACACATTAACATCTATTATATCTTGCATGATATAAGTCTAATAAGATAAAACATAATTTTAATTAAAATAAACCTTATAAATACCAAAATAATGTCTCATATCTCCTTAGGGAGTGGGCCCTTTCTCACCTTTGGATTTAGGTTTGAATCAACTCAGTCTTAAAATGCTATCTTAACACATGGAATGAAAGAATAAACTATTATGAGTCTTCTTGTATTCAAAAGTAACCAAACTTAAAATATATGTGTATGTCTATATGTATCTATATCTAGTATGGATCTATCCATTTATTCTATTTCAAAAAAACTAGCCTAGAAATTAGGCAACAAATCAACTAACTTAGAACAAGAATGTATTTAAAGAGATTTAGGTGATTTAGCTAAAATAAATAAAACATTTCAATAATATCTAAATGGAATTAAAAAGATCCCCATGATATTACAAATGTTATGCTTAGCTATATATAACTAACAATCTATAGCTATGATATATCCATATCTTTTGACTTTAGAGTTGCATCCTGAACAACTTCCATAAATGGAAGACCATATAAAAATAGGAATACACACACACACACACATACACACATAGAAATAGAAAGTATAAAAAGGAGTCTTCAAATCATCATGGAAAATGTGGAAAAGCTTCTTGAATGCTTTAGAACATGCTATGACTAAATCTGAAGTGAATTGTGAGAATCTATTATACAACTATGGTAATCCATAGCTAATTGGAAAAATACATAACTGACTGATGTAATCTATAGTTGATTGATAAAATCCATAGCTGACTAATAAGATTCATAACTATGCTTCAAATGATCAGTTATTTATCTTACCACATTCTTATCTTCATCAGATCTTGTCAAACTCTTAGTAGATGCTATTATTTTTATACATATCAAAATATGAAAACTAAACATGCCAATGGTTAGAACATTATGCAAATAAATGTAATTTAGACTCACATAAGCTTATAAAGATAAAAGCATATACCTTCTACCTTTGGCTAGTTATAAGCCCTAAGACTACATGGAATGCTCAATCAAATGACATGTTTAAGGCTATGAAGGATGGCATATCATGGAAATAATGAGTCATAATGTGGACTCATCATTTCCCTTACACCTTACCTTATACAAATCCCATTACAAACTAACTCTCTTTATCCTCATAATTATGAACCCTTTTCTCCATCTTGAGACTTAGATCATAGATAGAATATAAATCCTAAAATATCTTTTGATGGTGAGGATTAAATACCATATCTCTTTTTATAAAGTGGATCCAAATAACAAATTGCTTACTAGATTGAGGTCTCATATTTTACCATGGAGACAGGGGAGAGTAATAAAAGAGGCTTTAATCTCATCCCTATCCATTATTTTTATGAAACCCCTTGAATTACATCTATAATTATCTAAATGAGGACCTTATCCCTTCTAAAATTCCATTAGATAGTGGTAGGGTACAAGACCTCTTATTTTCTTAAAGTTACTGGTAACATATGCCAACATTGTCTACAAGTAATCACCACTTGTTCAAAGAAGTGATGAATAAGCAATTCAAAATTTATGAGATAATCTTGTAAATTATAGAGATAATGGTCATGGATCCTAGGCTATTGATAAAATAATTGTATTTTTTCTAATATCTATTGTGCATCACTGAATTGTGGTCTAATGCATATACCAACATCCCTTGCAGTGTTTGTATGATCATCATATTTATCTTTCATGAAATTGGATTCCTATATATAGAAAGAAGATCCCTCAATTGTAATTTTACCATTAAATTTTTCACCAAAAAATTATTTGTATTCCCTAAAATGATATCATATAAATAGAATTCACATAAAAATTCTTGCCTATCAGGGGTATTATTTTGAAAAACTATCATGAATTCATTACTTGTATTAATTTCATGGAGAAATACTACAATAAATATATAGTAATTACCATCTAAAAAAATTCTCATGCAATAATATATTGTATGAGGAGGAATGGACCCTACAAGCTAACAATTTTTCACTAAGTTGATAGGTGAGCTGAAGGGTTTGTTTAGCTTGTTCTTCTTCTTTTTGTGATAGTGCCAACTCCTCTTGCAATTGTTGCTTCTCATTCCTAAGAAGTTGGTTTTGCCTCTTCAACTCCTTAATTTTAGAACAAACTTGATCCCATTGGTTTCTTATATCAATAAAGGATAGAGTGGTTTGACAACCTTATTATTTCATGACTTTAGGAGGCAAATTAAAGGAGATAGAACTTATTTGAGCTTTTAATCTAGCATTTTGTTATTCAGACTTAAAATATTTCTTCTCAAAGAGATGTTGTCTTCAAAAAGTATTTTAGTATAACTCCAAAAATAAATAATATCATTTTTTGATTCATCTAATTTCTTCAAAAACTTAATTTCAATGCTTTCTATTTGTTTCATTAGAAGAGAAATGGCAATATCCTTATTTTGGACTAAAGAGATTAACTCATCAATGTCTTCTACATTTTTCTTAACTATGGCCTCTACTCTAGAATAATGCTAAATCATGTTGTAACTCTACACCATCTACTTCTTTGTAAGGTTGAGATTCTTATTTGGTCATTCGTAGCCTTACCTTTGTATATTTATTTCTATGTGGAGGGAGTAAGAACATCCTTAAGAATAGTTTCTATAAAATCATCCCATGGAAGAGGGTTTTCTACTTCCTCTCTATCTTATGCCCTACTAGCAGTGGTAGTGGTGTCCTTATTTAGACTATCCAGAGTTTTTAAAACCATTGTTTCATCACTTTCAACAATTAATATCATTTTTCTCCTTCTCTTTTGAGGGAGAGATAATTTTAGCATGTGAGGTTTCTTGAGGTGTAGGTTGTGAGACAAAATTTGTTTATGATTCATCCTCAATTATTTGAATAGGTTCCTATACAAGGTTAATATAGGGAGATTGTTTATGATTCCTAGTGGAATACCCAAGCCTTAATTTTTTTCTTGTCTTAGGTGGTAAAATTACATTAAGAAAACTTGGGGGTTTAAGTGCAATAGTTCAGACTATGGATCATGTACTTTGAGTGGATTCATTAGAATAATTTATTTAGAATAAGAAGGTTTGGTTGGAGCCCTAGAGCTTGATGCATGAGGATATATAGGTATTATCCTAGTAAGTCTAGCATTTAACCTCTTTGTCCCCTCATGGAAAACATTCGAAGATTATATACCTTGCTCTTATTACAAAAAATGGTGTTGGATGATCAATTGACTTAAGCCATGGTGATGAATGGTAGATAGGTTTTTGGGGTATATCATAGCTAAAAATTAAATAGATACTAATAATAACAAGGGAATATTAATTTGGTGTTAGGGTTGTTTCATACCATACCTTAGATGTATTAACATTCTCATTAAAATATAACTTGAGACACTACATTGACCTTCACAGGTTAGGTATTTTATAAGCCAAAAAGATACTAACATCCAAGGTTCATGTAGAGAACCCCTTATGATACCTTTCATCCTACCTTTGATATCTTGGATAGATACTAGAATTGGTTCTCTTTTGCTATTGAAGATTTATATGAGGTCAGTAAAGGAAGATATGCCTACAATTCTTTCCCCCTCATTTGGAATTCCATATAATTCACTAAGAACCTGAATGGAGAACATAATTTTCACCCCTCAAATAGTAGAGAAGTCTATCTTCAAATGGAGGATGAAACATAAAATAAGTGCCTCATTGAAACCCTATAATTTTAAGAGAAATTAAATCTATCTTGTTGTTTCAAATACTTTCTTCATTAGCTCATCTCTTAAAATATCATTTACAATCTTTATTTTAAATTTTTATTTAGCCCCATCTTGAGTTATAATTTTGCACAAGACACAATCAACCCACAACTCTGTTTCCAAATTAAATATATTTCATTGGGAAGAAATTAGATAGAAATGATATCTCTTTTGGTTATTTTTTATAGTCAAAACCTACATCATTCAAGTGTGACAAATAAAATGACAATGCCAATTAAAATAATAATGATTACAAATTTTTCCCCTTTTTATTTATTTGTGATTATTCTACTACCAAATCTTTAGCAATTGCATTATCCACATGAATGTAACATGATGACAAGGATAAGTCCTTATACAAATGACTTATAGCTTGAGAGGGCAATGTCTATAGCATATAATCAAGTGTTCAAAATATGACTTTTTGAAATTATTCCTTACTAACATGATGGGAATATTATCCTTATAATTCTTATGGGAATTTTTGCCAAAGATTTCATCATATGCATGTAAATTAAGAAATTTAAAACTAATATATAGTATAAAAATAGATACTATAAATTATAGACTATAATATTGTCCTTGTTTAACTTCTTCACCTGTTCTAACAAAAGAAACTACATGAATTAGTTATGAGTAATAGTATATAAAATAATAACATCAAACTTATTACTTTGGAACAAGGAGAATCAATCATGACTCTTGAATTTTTTCACTCACTTCTCTAACCTTTTTTCTAGTTTTTTCCCTTGACCAACCATTTACTAGTTTATTTTATCAAGGCTCAGCATGCAGTACATGAACAACCAACAAGCTGATTTTTTGGTCATGATTGTCAACAATGTCCCTAAGGATTTTCATTGTTGAATTATATATATATATATATATATATATATATAGAGAGAGAGAGAGAGAGAGAGAGAGAGAAGATGTGGATCCTCTTCCTTTATTTAAGCCATCTTATCTTCAAGGATCATTAGCCATGGAAGATTTGAGTTCTTCCATGGGGCCAAACTCATTTTGTATTAGCTAGATGAAATATTATTTACTATAAGGCTTCTAATATATCTTTAATTGAATTCCATTAACAAGGAGTGTCTTTTGATTACCATATATAGTTAGTAATTGTATTGAACCATTGTAAAAAATCTTTTCTATCTGAAATGGTCCTAGCCATCTAGTTATTAACTTACCTTTGAAGTGTTGATACTTAGAATCATATAAAAATATATAATCTCCTTCTTTGAACTATATTTCTTTAATGTGAAAATAATGTCATTATTTCATTTGAAAATATTCATCTCTCTCTCTCTCTCTCTCTCTCTCTCTCTCTCTCTCTCTCTCTCTCTCTCTCTCTCTCTCTCTCTCTCTCTCTCTCTCTCTCTCTCTCTCTCTCTCTCTCTCTCTCTCTCTCTCTCTCTCTCTCTCACACACACACACACACACACACACACACACACACACACACACACACACACACACACACACATCCAAGTCAATTCCTACTTATAGTGTAATCCCTTAAATATTGAATCTAAAATTCAATTTAAATAAGAGGGTTCTTACTAAATACCAATTCATATGGTGAAAAACTAGTATTGTTCTTCAACATGGTGTTATATGCCCATACAACTTCTATAAGTTGTACTACCCAATTATTTCTGCTAGTAATAACTATGTTAGTAAGGATATTCTCTAATTCTCTATTAGTAACCTCTATGTATCCATTTACTTGAGGGTGGTATGGAAAAGACATTCCATGGTTGACTTGGTAGATCTTTGTGAATGCTTAGATCATCTTGGACATCAACTGAGGTCCCTAATAAGAAACTATCTCTCTTGGTGATCTAAAATGCTGCATGATCTTGGAATATAGGAAGTCTACTACTGCCTTTTCTCTTGAAAAAGAAAGAGCTTGTATTTTAACCCATTTGGTTAGATAATCCATACATAAAAAAAATTACTCTTTACCTTGAGAAGGTCGATCTATGAGCCAAACAAAGTCCATGCCCTAGTTTTAAAAATGTTCTATAACTACTTAAGGATGGAAAAGCATCTCAAAAGATAATTTAGGTTTCCCCATTCTCTGACATGGATCACATTGCTAAACATATGCCTTGACCTACTTGTGAAGAGTTGGCCAAAATTAACTATCTCTAAGGATCTTATGTATTGTCCTTTTGACTGAATAGTGTCCTCCACCAAGTTCATCATGACAAGCATGAACGATGTCATACATTTCATTCTCCTTTACATATTTATATAAAACATGATTAGGTATAAGTTTAAATAATCTACCATTAATCCATTTATAATGAAAACTAACTTTAATCAAACATTTATTTTCCTTTTTGGTAAAATGAAAAGGAAACTTCCCTATAGCTAATTTTTTTGTTATATCAGCAAACCAAGGTGATTGTGTTGTAATAGAAAATAGTTATTCATATGGAAAACTATCTTTTACAATTTCTTCATCTACATTGTTTAATCTAGAAATAAAATCAGCAACCACATTGAATTTAGATAGTTTATCAAAAATTATTATATAAAATTAGTAACATAGTAACAACCACATGATCATTCTTCCTCCTACCACTGGCTTGTTCATCAAATATTTGATAACTGCATAATTAGTATATATAAAGATTTTTTAAATAGTTATATAGTGTCTAAACTTGTTTATGGTATAAATTACTGCAAGGAATTCTTTCTCAGTGGTTGTACAGTTTCTTTCAAGTCAAGTCAAGTTCTTGCTAATTTAGTATATGGTATACACCTATCTATCTTCACATTTTTATACTATAATAGATCTCATAGCATGATTAGATGAACCAGTATAAATATAGAATGGTTTTGACCAATTAGGTCCTCTTAGGACTAGTTTAGTACTCAACTTTTCCTTGATGGTTTAAAAGGGTTGTTGGCAATCTGAATTCTAGACAAACTCACTTTATTTTGTCAACAAAGCAAACATTAGAGCAATAATTTTATTGAAGTATTCTATAAACCTTCTATAGTATCATGCATGGTCTAAGAAGCTCTTGATATCAGCCTAATTTTGAGGAATAGGGAAGTTTGAAATGACTTCAATTTTCTTTAGATCTACTTGGATTCCTTTTATAGAAATATGATGTCCTGAAACTATGCCCTCCTCTACCATGATCAAACATTTTTAATGAATTAAGGATAAATGGTGTTACTCACATATTTTGACTAATTATATTATAATTATCAAACTTTCATCAAAGGACTCTCCATGAATAGTAAAGTCATTCATGTAAACCTCCACATAGTCATTACTTAAATCTAAAAATATGGCTAGGACTGCTCATTAGAAAGTGGTAGGTGCATTGAATAAACCCAAGGGAAAGAATCTATATGAAAATGTCCACCATGGAAAAATGAAGTTTTTTTGTCTTGTTCTTCAAGTGCCACTTGTATTAGGTTATACCCACTAAATCCATCCAAGAAATAAAAATATATTTTCCATACCAAATTATCAAGTACTTGGTCAATAAAGGGTAAAGGGTAGCATTCTCTAATGGTTTCTTTGCTCAATTACGTGTAGTCCACACATACTCTCCATTTAACATTTTTCTTAGGAAAAATAACAAAAAGAGAGATCCATTGGCTATTAGAAATAGGATAAATGAATCACATTTTTAGAAAATTTTCAATGTTAGTTTTTGCAATGTCTCTTAAGGTAGGATTAATTATTCTTTTCGGTTGCCTTACTAGTCTAATGTTATTTATATAGATATGGTGTGTGCATACACTTTTATGGATTACCTTCATGTCTTGATATTCCAAAATATGGATTATGGTCTCTTAGTACATTAAATACTTTCACTTCATGATCATCTATCAACTAACTATTTATGTTGAGTGTCTTCCCTGGCGCTACTATGATTTGTTTAGTGCGTGGATGGGAAGAATTTATTTATTTAAATTCATTCATCAATGAGTTGAAAAGACAAGGATTTTGTAACAATGTATGGAGCATGATAGTATCTTTAACAAATTTGTCTCCTATAGAAATCACTCTAGCTAAAAGACAATAGAAAGTTGTTAAGAATAAATTGAGTTTTATCCTTCATGTGCCCACTACATAACACTATTTTGAATGAATTTATGGTCATAAATCATGTTTGAAGAGGTGAAAAAGGTTTGGTGATCTGAAATATAGGAAATGCCACCATGAAAGGGTCCTTTATCAAAATCCATAGCTGGATTATCCAAATTTGTAGTTGGACTATGAAGATCCATAGTTAAACTATTAAGATTCATAAATGGATTGTCAAGATCTATATATATTATGTTACTTCATAATAAATCATCTTATACTTATTCCACATGATCATTAATTATGACCATATCTAGAGAGGATATACCATCACATTTTTCTTTAGGTTGATCTACCCATAATTGTTTGATAGGATTTGTTGATGGTTGAGCCAGTGGCTATAAAGTAGTACATTTTTTCTTAAAACCATTTGAGATGGTCATATCACATAATCTACAATCAAATAATAATACTAAAATTACTAACCAAGGTCTTATTATAATTAATGGGTATCCAAATTATTTGTTTTTAGGGTAGAGGACAATAAAATCAATAAGTTATTCCCATGATTCAATAGTCAATGTTATATCCTCAATGACACCTTCTAGTTTGGTAGTGGAATGATCTATCATCTATAAGATTGTGGTAGTGGGTTGAATATATTTAAAAGAGATATTTTTCATGATGTTTGTATTCATTACACTAATATCATCTCCCAAGTCCACCAATACATTTGGTATCTCCTACTTTCCAATCTTTATAGAAATGATAGGACTTCCTAGTTCCCCATATTTAGGAAAAAGTAGCTTACTTGATAATAAATTATTAAGATTTCCATCTACCTATATGGTCTTTGGATATTAGCTTTTTCTATCAGGTGTATTCATACCTAAACTTTTGATCACCCTAGTTAGCTCTAGAATGTCCCTAATGGCCTGTAATAATGGAATTTCTATGTTGAGTTTCATGAGTTCTTGAATTAATTTATATTCCTTGTTGTCTACTAGTTCCTTCAATCATTCTGGAAAAGGAATAAATGGATTTATGATGACTTCCTCCATTTTTCCATATTTCTCTCTTAAATCCTCTTCTTTCTCTAGTTGAGTCTGTGAACTTGATTTTTTTGAGGTGCTTCTATAATGATGATCTTAGGTCTTAGTAACATCTTTCTTGACCTAAGATGTATGTTTTCACATTCAATAACACCTACCCCTATGGTTTCACCTTGTTCATTTACATAAATTTGTCTGTTCTTTGGATTTACTACTAACTAAGCAGGTAGTTGAGGTTGGTTTACTTGTTTTATATGGGTTGTTTGATTTCCTTGGGGTATCATTAATGATTGTTGTTGTTGTTGTTTTTATGGATACTTATTTGTTGTTGTTGGTTATAGTTTGGACAAGGATTAAAAATTTTATTTGTCCATGAATTATGGTAAATTTGGGGTATCAAAGTTTGTTGAAAAGGTTGGGGAATCATCCATTGTTTTTGTATCTATTGCTAGGTGTCCCATTATGTTGGTATTATACACACTTGTGGAGGTGTATGTCATTATGGAAAATGAATCCTTGAGCCAAATTATTGTGGTTGATTTTGTTCCAAGGTATTTATTTGTATTTGAACATAGTTTATTTTTTCTATGGCCTATACATTCTATTTGAACTAGTTCTTAAGAGTAGGAAGGTGACTAAAATTCTTTGTGTCATGATCCTAAGCATCACATATTCCACATATTTCTATTTTGTCTAAAGTATAGTCCTTGAGTGCATGTTTTAATGTACACTTTGGAAAATATATTTCTAGTGGTTTAGTGTGATATTTAGCCTTAGATTTAAATCCATTTGATGTTGAATTCAATTGAACCAATATGTCTATTTTGAAGTTTTTTAGTTCTTTCATGAGTTCGCTTACATCACTAGATTTCCCTAGTTTCCCTCTTCTATTGTTGGGTCTTGTCCTAAAGTAGTTGGTACATAAATGTGTGATCTCTTGGAAGTCTATTTTAGTAATATCTCCCTTCACCATGATATTTAAAGAATCATTAGATGAGTCATCCAAGCCTTTAAGTAAAATAGTTTTAATCACTTCTTCTAATAGCTCATATCCACATCTGTTGTGGGCAAAAGCAAACCAATCTAAGTAATATTCAAGGATTTCATCTTTATTTTCCTTGATTTTGAAAAATTATTCTTTCATATCCTTAACTCTATAGTAATCTTGATATTTTTTTAAGAATACTATTTCCATTTCTCTCCAAGTGCTAATAGAGTTCGTTGCTAGTCCCATAAACCACCTCATTGCTCCTTCCTTTAGAGTAGAAGGAAAGAGCTTCAAATTTTCATTGTCTGAAGTGTAATCATAGGTCTAGAAGAGTAATTTAAACTCAAAAATAGATTGATCTAGATCTTTAGTGGATAAACCTCTGAAGGTAGGTAAATTGGATGGGGAATATTTTTCATTGTTATTTAGTCATCATTCTCAAAGAAAATAATATAGGAGAAGGTCCTCTCAAGAGGATTCCTATGAGGGTTTTCTACCTGGACTATATTTTCTCCCATTATGAATAGAGTTCTATTGAGAGGAGGGGATTCTAGATATTTAGTGTCTAAAATCTTAGCTCTTATGGAGGAAGATTCTTCTAGATCCCAAGAGGTACTTTTGAAATACTCACATATTTTTTTGCAAACTTTCTATTTTTTTTAAAATGCTTTGATTATTTTCTGTAAAGGATCATGATCTTTTGGAACAAACTTTCATTGTGAATTCCTTTGCCTACTCATATACATGTATTTGACAAGAGAGTAATTTTATTCTATTTTTTATTTATATATTTTGAATATTAGCCTGAGTGTTTACCTTACTAACACTTTCAAAATAATACCTGGAAATGACACAAAAAATGATGGGTGTTGTTATTACCCCTACATTTAACTAACCTATGTTGGTATTAATTATTAATAGGTCTAGTGTATTATACTATATACATTAAGGTGATTATTGGTTTTAGATAATAGTACTATTTTGGGGTTTTGATGTTATAATAACCTAATGTTTATTCCTAATAATATAAACTAATGATGAAAATAAACACTCTTGTAGGAAATGTAAACACACCAAACTACTAAATTGAATAATCTAAAAACAATCACACAATGTTTCAAAGTAAACTTACTAAAACTAAATCTCAAATCCACACTTTCAAAATGAAAGTTATATGAGCTAAAGTAATGATAAATTATTATTGAAATATGAAATTAAACACATTAACATCTATTATATCCAGTAGGTTATAATTATAATCACATACATATAATTTCAATTAAATCAAACAAGAAATAAACTTTATAAATACCAAAATAACATATCATATCTCCTTGTGGAGTGAGTTGTTACTCAACTTTAGATTTGGGTTTGAATCAACTCAATCTTAAATTGTTATCTTAACACATGGAATGAAAAAGTAAACTATTGTAAGTCTTCTTGTATTCAAAAGTAACCAAACTTTCAATATCTGTATATGTCTATACATATATAGATCCAACATGAATATTTCCTTTTATTTTATGTAAAATAAACTATCCTATAAATTAGGAAATAACTCAACTAACTTAGAACAAGAATATATTTAAAGAGATTTAGGTGATATATCCAAAATAGAGAAAATGTTGCAATAAGATCTACATAGAATTAGAAAGATCCACATGAGATTACAACTACTATGTTTATATATATATATATATATATATATATATATATATATATATATAACTACTAGTTTATACATATGATATATCAATATCTTCTAACTTTAGAGTTACATCTTGAAACAATAACTTCCATAAATAGAAGACCATACAAAAATATGAATACACACACACACACACACACACACACACACACACACACACACACACACACACACACACACGCAGAGAGAGAGAGAGAGAGAGAGAGAGAGAGAGAGAGAGAGAAATAAAAAGTATCAAAAGGAGTATTTAGATCATCATGAAAATGGAGGAGAATATTATTGAATGCTTTAGAACATCTTGTGACCAAAGATAAAGTGAACTATAAGAATCTATAGTAAAATTATTGTAATTCATAGCTGACTATTGTAATCCATAGCTAACTGGTAGAATCTTTAGCTAAGTGATGTAATCCATAGCTGACTGATAGAATTTATAGTTGACTAATAGAATCCATAGTTATGATTTAAATGATTAGTTATTTTTCTTGACACATAATTATCTTCATGAGAGCTTATTAAAAATCTTAGTATATTCTATTGTACCTATACATATCAAAATATGAATACTAAACATGCAAATGGTTTGAACATCATCCAAAGAAAGTAACTTAGACTCACATGAGATTATAGAGATAAAATCATCAAATTTCTACCTTAGGATAGTTATAAACCCTAAGACACATGTAATGATCAATCAAATGACATGTTTAAGGCTATGAAGGATGGCATATAATGGAAATAATGAGTCATAATGTAGACTCATAAAAATTCTAGTTCTTGAACTAACTCTTGGAGTCTCGACTCTACTTGTAGATCTTTTTAAAATTTGGTTTATAAGTTACAAACTTATTCTTAGATTTATCTTTGACTAGGGAAAGAGATTTAGTTTTTATTCCTACTTGACTACATTCTCAAAGACCTTATTCATGGTAGATATCCCATGCACATATACTTCATAACCAATTTGGGGTTTTAAACCCATGATGAATTTTTTGAACTTGAACCTCTCATCTACCTGATACTGAGGTACATAATTAAGGAGCTAGGTGAATTTCTCCCAATAATCATTCATCGATAAGTATCCCTTCTTAAGATGATAAAAATTTAAATATTTTTATAAAAGTATATTTATGTAAGCTATTGTGACCTAAACAATGTCACAAACTATTCCCAAGTGGTGGTGGTAGAGTTGAGGTTCATCTTGAGCTTCTTGTTTTCTAACCAAATTTATACTTCACCAAAAAGCTGATATGCTCGACAAACTACTTTGGTTACTTTAGAATAATTTTTAATCTCAAAATATTTCTCCATCTCTATTAGCCATGCTTCAGCTTCATTTCCCAATATAGTTCCATCAAACTTGGGTAGATTCACCTTTTTCATGTCACATACTAACTCTATAGCTACTCAATCTCTCACATATTGTGTCACTTATTCATGCCTATGGTTTTGAATATGTTCCTAATTTTTAGGATGCTCTTTAGGTTCCTCTTAATCATTCTCCTCTTCATGCCCATGCACTTTCTATCTAGAGCCATGATTTGGTCCCTAGTCTCTTCTATGGTTGTGAGGATTTGATCCAACTTCATAGCTTGTGATAAACTAATTTAGATCAATAGGTGGATTGGTATTCAAATTACCTATTGACATTTTAGCCTCATAGGCTAAATATCAACCCATAACATCAAAAACTTTTGGCTACAACCATCCTAACCTACTCATGTTCATCTCCTACTATTTTCATGAGTTTTCTACATGTGTATGGAATTGTACAAATTGATACAAATAATGGTTTTATAGAGGAAGTTATAATATTGAAAATTATCTTATATATAATATATTATACAAGTTTCATTGTATAATGATGTAATATAGACTCAAAATTGGCTCTCTTACTTTATCTACCTCCTTTGTATCCAGAATAACCCTTTAGGTTTATATTTTATCTCAGTTCCCTCTCACAATATAGATTGGAGAGAGAATGTCATAGTCTAAAAATTTTGGAAGATTAATGGTATAATGATGTAATATAGACTCAAAATTGGTTCTCTTACTTTATCTACCTCCTTTGTATCTAGAATAGCCCTTTAGGTTTATAGACAATACAGATTGGAGAGAGAATGTCATAGTCTAAAACTTTTGGAAGATTAATTATTAACCTTCCCATAAATTTATTTTGAATTATTATATAATTTATGAAAATTATTTAACAATATGGCCACTCTCATAAGCTTGTTTATTTGTGCAAAGAGTAGAAATGACATTAGTTTTGATGTGTTTTTGAAATTTTTCTAACAACCACTACTTTATTCATGTTATAAAGGACATAATAGTGTATATAAATCGTCCTCTACCCATATTTTACACATTTGGATGATTAGATCAATCAAAACCTTATGATTTCTTTATCTTGTAGACTATAGATAAGTGTATCTATGCTACATAACATTCAAGGTATAAATATGGAAGAAAGGGATGTTTTAAATCATGTAATGGTCCCATTATATATCCTTATATACCTATATCCATCCTTCATAAGCTTAGATAGTAATTTGGAGTAGTATCTGAAGGATAGATCCTAAGTTAGTAATGAACTAGGGTTATGAATATCAAAGGGAGATTTATGGCATATTAATGTTTTTAACCTTGATATTCACTACAAGGTTATGGAACAAAATACCTAAAATCAACACTTATAGGTCCATACAATTGTTTCATAATTTCACCTATATCTAATTATTATTAGTATACTTCAAGGTATGGTTAATGGGTTTCTTCGAGATCAAGACAAGTGAGAGAGACAAGATTTTTATGATAAATGAGATGAAATTCAAATATCCAATAGACACAATGAATCCCTTCCAAAAATCACACTTTATACACCATGATTATACTATATCTTAGTCTATATAGTGTTTTTAGTATTCATTTTAAGAGATAAATGGTTGGATGTGACTCAAGCCTTCACTTTGAGTGATCACTCCAAAAGTGAAAAGGTTTCAAGTTTGAGGAAGAGGGATTCCTAGGTTGATCCATGACTAACCTATCATACATCCCAACATTAAAATAGTCCATATAAAGGTCTCATTATCACATAAAACCATGATAATAATATATTAACAAATTACAATACTAGAAGAAACTTGATACCTTAATGAAGATCTTGAAGTGAATGCATCATAGAAAACCCTTGATTAACACTAGGGTTGATCCAAGATCTTCTTAATAAGATCATTAGGTTGATATAAAGTCTATTTGAGCATAAATAGATAATGAGAGGGGTTTAAATTAGTATATTGATTAACTTAGTCCTTTTCAAAACCTTTTAATGTAGATTAAAACTATATGCAAAGATCACAAACACATAAATAGACACAACACAAGATATAATGTGAAAACTCAATATGGAAAAACCCACCATGAGAATAGCTACTAGAATCTACCATTATAATCTAGCATAATAATAAGGAACCTCATTGGTTATAATGTTTATGGGAACCAACCCTAAGGAAACACCATTCCCTTGATTTAAGATCTTCAACTCTAAGGAAGCACCCACTCGCTAATTTATGCACCATATTAGCTTATGTAATGGAACCAACCAATCAGATCTTTATGAAGATACAACTAAAAATTACAATGTTGACTCATAGAAGAATCTAATCCTCTATTCTTTGTTATAGGTCTGATATGTAATTTTTCATCCTCTACACTTCATCTCTCTTCTCTTCTCTTCCCTTCTCTTCTCTTCTCTACCTCTCTGGTTTTGTGTCTCTATATTTCTTTGTTTGACACAATTTAGAAATTCTAAAAAATTTCTATGTATCTTAGATGTCATATATTTAATAAATTGATCTAGGGTTTTATATCTTCTTTATGTTAACACTAGTTTTTAAGCACATTACACTTAGTTCATATTTCTTGTACTATAAGTTTTGTGCATTCTTGAGTTCATGCACCACCATCATGATTCTTGATCTTTTTATATATTTAGTAAATCTTGAGCTCTAATTTTAATGCACATTCCTTATTACACAATTTAGATCAATCATAATAATCTAATTTGTTGTTTGTGTTATGATTTAGGGCTTTTCTACATGTTCTTATGCTTGACCATTAGACTAATCAGATATTTAAATATCAATCATTGATCTTCAGTTTGACACCATGATCTAATGGTCTTCACTCAAATAGCTCAGCTTTAAAATGCATTCATTTGATCCATCTATGATAGGCTCAAGTTCTTAATTAGATCCTTGTATGCTTCCATAATTTAACTATTTAACTTTAGAACATGTCTATTGATCTTCCTGATCTAAGCTCTTATGTGTCGTTAGATATTCATAGTTGCATGAATGTTATCTCTATTTATGGTTAAACATTTACCACTTATCATCATCTTATTACTATCTAAGTCTTTGGAATGCTTATGCTCAATTCATATTCTTAGACTTTCTTATTCCTTAACTTTCCATTGTGTTGATAAACCTCAAGCACTTTGTTCCATTGAGTCCACTCACTCCTTTGGATCTCCTTTGCATGATCACCTATTCACCATCAGATCTTATATCAAGATTGATATTTATCTCTACTTAGCTCTTGATAATTTAAAACTTGGCATTAGTACATGCCTTATACATATTTTTGTTAGTTTTGATTATTGAGACACTTGGAGACCTCACATTTATTATTGAATTTAAACTGTTATGTCGATTTATCGTGCAAGCTCCTTGATTGTGACACTTTCCACTGGAACATTTACTCATAGGTGCCTTCGAAAAAATGAATTTACTTCAATTTTTTGGATCTTCAATGTATGATTAATCACTATCTATTGATCAATATGGGACAAATATAAAGTCTATGACTTTGGAAATATTAATTCCTTTAATCACTGCTTGAGCCAGTAATTTCTAGGTTGAAGGGGTTGGTTTTATAACAACAATAAAGGCTTAAGTTATAACTTAAGCTATTAGGTCTAGGCTATATCTAGTCAACATAAAAATATAAAATATTATGAATACCATGACTTAAACCCTTAGGTTTTAATTTATAAACCATATAATGTCTGAGATCAAAGATAATTCAATTATGGGCTCATCACTCTTCATATGAACCTATATACCATATTTATAAGATGCTCATAAAAACCAATAACAAATCTTCTATCTATTTCCTTTGTAAATTTCCACAAATGGTATTTATAAAATCATGACAACTTTATTGGACCTTGTGTAGATTTGTCTAAGTGTGGAAACCATTTCAATATTCCTAGAAGGCTAACGTTGTGCTTGCATAACTCTTGTTGCACTTATTCACATGACCTATAATTTAGTGCATAAGATCCTATCACATAAGAGATTCCATCCATATATTTATATTCTCCTGAAGCCTTAATATGTGTAAGATATGACATCATAAAAATTCCTTCTCAACTTTGTCTTACACCTACCAATTTGACTGTGTGTGAAAATATTGTCAAAATGCCTTGGAACCCAACTTTTATCATGCATATATTTTGTTGTGCTACATCACATGACCTAAGATTAAATGCATATAAACTAGGCACAAAATTTAACAAACCCATTTTATCATTTTGTCTTAACACCTCCATGTGTGAAAGCGATAACCTCATCAACAAGCTTACTTAAATCTATTTAGCCCTTTTGAAAATTAGGTTGTGTTGGAACTTAGTGAATTCTATCCAAGTAGCCAACTTTAGATCCCCATATCTTTTACTATGCTTCATTACATGACTTCAAATCTGACACATAAAAACTAGTGGCTAATGTGATAACAACCATATAACCATCTCTCCTAGACTCATCCACAAATAGAAATGGTGATGTCAGTAATCTATCTTCTCATATTTTGACCCAAAATGTTTAGATGATCAATATGAAGAACTAGATGAATTTCACTCATGCACATAAGCATTCTAATCATCTTTACACTTTGATATTATCCATTGCATATCCTTAAATCACAATACTCAGTATTGAACATTAATGACATGCTCATAATGTCCCTTTTAACATTAATTACAATCATATTTCAAACAATCTCCCCCTTTGTCATCTATGGGAAACTAAAGGCTCTAATCTTCTAATATTTAGCTCTTTCTCTGGCAATGGTTACATTAGCTTCTGATGAGTATGAACTAAATCTATTCATACCAAACTTGCTTCCCCTTAGGTAATGGTACATTTACCTCATACTCAACTTGGACACTTACTCTACTTCTTCTTTGACATTTGCACTTTTTCTCCAAACTTTTGTAGAGATAATTTGATCTTCTTCTCCCCCTTTAACATCAATGTCAAAGGTACTCTTTTTTACTATTTTTCCAAATTTTTTTTCCCCTTTATAAGATAAAGGAGTTTGTCCAAAAATCTAAAACCATCAACTCATTAGAAATTGTCAAAAATATGCATACCTAAGTTGGATTTTCTCTCTTCTCCCAGGGATTAACAAAGCTTCTATGAGACTCCCCCTAGACTCATGCCCTATCACTAGGAACTAGTGATGTGATGTAGGAGCCACCACTCCCAAATTCTATCTTAGATACTCAAATTATTCCTTGGGAATATGTTTGGTGAATATGTATACAATTTGATCCTTAGTTGGAACATACTCCATTGTGACCTCTTGATATACAACCCTCTCTCTTAAAAAGTGACATTTGATTTATATGTGATTGGTTCTAGAATGAATCACTACATTCTTTGATATATTAATATCACTTCAATTATCACAAAGAATAGAGATAGGTGACTTGTACTCAACCTTGATGTCTTTTAATTTTTTATTCATCCACAAGACTTGAGTGTAATATGCCACTACTGCTACATACATTACTTCTATTGTAAAAAGATTAACTGGCTCTTGCTTTTTACTCAACCATAAAACAAGTTTGTATCCAAGGAAAAATGCACCACCACTAATGATTCTTCTATCATCCATGCTTCTTACCCAATCAACATCTATATAAGTTGTCAAAGTGATATCTTCACTTATAAGATACCATAGGCCATAGTCAATTATGATCTTGATGTATCTAAAGATCATTTTCATTGCATTGGCACGTGATTCTTTGTGAGTATCCTGAAACCTTACACCCATGCACACTTTCTTGATACTAGGTCTTGATGTAGTTAGGAATAAAAAACTACCTATTATTGATTTGTACATTATCTGATTTACATCAAAGGACTTATCCTCTTTTCTTAACTTGCATCTAGTTATCATGCAAGTATTAACTAGTTTTCTATCTTCCATTCCAAATTTCTTGAGCGTTCCCTTTCCATACATGGCTTGGGATATAAATATACCTTCATTATATTATGATATTTGTAGACCAAGGAAGAAAGAAATTTCTCTTAGCATAGACATGTCAAACTTACTTTGCATTTGTGTAGCAAATTATTTACTCATTTTGTTATTTCTAAAACCAAAGATGATTTAATCTACATAAAAAACAACAATCAACATATGCTCACCTTTTGAATTTAAGTATAGATTAGTGTCTGTACATCCTATGTTAAAACCTTATTATTTCAAGTATGGTTCCAATCTTGAATATCAGGTTCTAGGTGGCTATTTTAGACCATATAGAGCTTTCTTCATTCTGCACACAAAATCTTCTTACTTTGAAAACTACAAACCTTCAGGTTATTCTATGTAAACTTCCTCTTCTAGGTTCCCATTTAAGAATGTAGACTTGGCATGAATTTTATAAACTTTGAATTTATTGTAAATAGAGAATGCAAGAAACATTCTTATAGCTTCTAATCTAGCAACTAGAGTAAATGTTTTCTCAAAATCTATACCCTCAACTTGTGCATATTCTTTGCACACCAATCTTGATGTATTCCTTACAACATCTCCATCCTCATTGAACTTGTTTCTATAGACCCATTTTTTACGTATCACATTCTTGTTTGAAGGTCTTGAAACTAATTGCCAAGTTTTTTTCTTTTCAATTTGGCTTAGTTATTCTTCCATGGTTTTTAGACAATTCCCATGCTTGTTGGCTTCAATATAGGTCTTAGGCTAAATTTAAGATATTAGAGCAAAACTTACTTGCTCCTTGTTCATTGAAGCTCTTATCCCTATCTAAACTCCTTCATTCTTATTTCCAATTATCTACTCTTTAAGATCATCATTTTGAACAAATCTTAGAGGTATATTTTCATTCATTTCCTTAGCCTCTTCATTATCTACTTCTTCTTCAAGATCTAATTCTTCAATAATAATTTCCTTGTTAGGTTTAACATGTTTCAATCCTTATTCATCCTTGACATTAATGCTCTATACAATATTGTGTAGCCTTTTATTGTAACATATGTAGGATTTGACTTGAGTATAATAACTAAAAAATATTCTTTCATCGCATCTTTATTCAAAGCTTCCCAATTTATCCTCTTTTCTCCTGATGAAGCATTTGATTTCAAAAACATTTAATTACTTAACAGATGTAAGATTTACATACCATATCTCATAGGGAGTTTTGTCACTATTTACCCTTAGTTGAACTCTATCCAAGATGTATACTACTATTTGGACTAATTCTCTCCAATATCTATGGGGTAACTTGGCCTCTTTTACTCTCCAATATCTAGTAGTGTTTTGGATGGGAAAAAGACCAAGGTTCAGCAAAAGAAAGTATGTAAACCCAAAGAAGACCATCACCAAGAACAAAAAAATAATGAAGATTCTAAAGCTCCACATGCTGAGGCGGATAAAGAGCCTTCTTTTGAAGATTCTAATGCTCCACATGCTAAGGTGGATAAAGAGCCTTATTTTGAGAAAGTAAACTCTAAGAAAGAAGGACATGGTTTGCAATCAGATAACATAATACCTAAACAAAGAATAGATGAATTGACAGATCTATCAAAACAAATCATGTCTATCAAAGAGATGTAGATGACAAAATTGTGCCAGAGGAAGGTGAATTCTTGGCTGAAGCCAAAAATAAATTAGAGGAGGGAGATCTTCTTTTTGCTCAGTCCAGGGAGATCCAAGTGTTATCTTAGGCTGATAATGACTTTCCTTTGGATGAGCCTCCTCCCCTAGAAGTTGTGAAAGATAATAGAGAAAACTCAAAGTATAAACTAAACCAAAGAAAAAGGGCTGAAAAAAAGATCAATACTAAGGGGGTAGAAACTAGAAGCAACAAAATAGATCAACAAACTAAGGCAAAACCTCTTGCTTCTATTCTGAATAAATATGGAAAAAGAGTTGAACAACATTCTAAGGTGAAATTGGATGTTGGTTCCCTGAACAAACTTGGAAGAAGATCCACTAATAAAACTGGAGAGTTAGAAAGTATGTAAAATATTGTTGATGGTAGGCAGGCAACTATTCTAGATTTTAGACCTAAAAAATAGATATGAAAATCATTACTTGGAATATTATGGGGCTGAATAGTATTCATAAATTGGATATTGATGTTGCCCCTGTAAAACCTAATTTTGATGCTACTCTTCAGTAGGTTTCAGGACTACTTTTCCTGTTGGTTGTTAATGCTTTATCTTTTTTGATTCTGTTAAAGGGTTTCAGGGTCCCTTCAAAACCTACTTTTACCGTAATCTAAAACTTGGCCTCTTTTAGCATTGTTTTGGCCATCTCCTTGACTATCATGTTCTTTCTCTCAAAAAATCCATTCTACTATGGAGTCCTTGCTAAAGATTAATGCCTTTTAATACCATGATTATTTGATGGTAGATCTTAATCTTATTTTAATGCTCAATTCCTGATAGGGGGTGTTGGGGGCAATTCCCCCCACTAGGTTACCATGGGTGTCTAGGGGGGAAGTGAAATATTGTAATTTCATAGTTAATCTAGACTATTTACTATTAGGTTTTAGATCTAAAGGTAGAAATTAAGTTAGTGCATTTTTTCCATAATTTGTAACCCTCCTTTGATATAAGGGCATTGTAATCAAGTAGAATAGTGTGAGAGTGAAGAGGATATTGTAGTGGATGTATTACAAGTTTCTCCCTTCATTTTTTGGACTAAATAATAAGGAATGACAATTTCTATGTGGACATATCCCATATTAGGTGAACCATGTTAAATTTGTGTCTCTATTTTGTTGTGTTTTTTTTAATTATAATTGTCTTTATTTCATTATTATTTCTCTACATTATATATTCATAACATGCTTCTCACAATACTCAATGAACTCATTTGAGGTGAATTCTCCACCTTTATCAAATCTTAAGCATTTGATTTTTTGTCCAATTTCATTCTCCACCATGGCCCTAAAGATCTTGAATCTATGAAATGCTTATGACTTGTCTATCAAAACCGTTACCCATGTCATTCTTGAGTAATCATATAAAAACAACATGAAGTATCTCTCTCATTTAGATCCCTTTGTATTAATAAGACCATAAATATCAGTATGAACTAATTCTAGAGGCTTTGTATTTGCATACTCCTTTATTTGAAATCTTACCCTTGTTTGCTTACCTAGTTGACATTCCTTACAAGTAGTGTTTAAAGGTTTGGTTATCTTGGGCATGTGTATGACACACTTATTTGTTCTCAATTTTACTAGGTTATCGAAGTTGACATGACCCATTCTTTTATGCCATGACCAACTCTCATCAATCTTTCCTATCAGGCAGCTATTACCATTCACTTCAACAAGATTATAGATATTACTTTCAATCCTTTTCCCTTATATAACTATTATTTTAGATCTCTTTAACTTTCATCCTTTTACATCAAATATGACCTTATATCTATTTTCATATATTTAGTTGACACTTAGTAGATTATGCTTCAATCTTTCAACATAGAGGACATCATGTGTAGGTAGTTTTACATCTATGTTCAAAGTTCCTTTACCTTTGATCTTTACTACTATGTTGTCTTCCAAGTTGACAGATCCTTCCTCACATTTTTTCAATTTGATGAACTTGCTCTTCTCACCAGTTATGTTCTTTGAGCATATAGTGTCTATTACCCATAAATTTTGCTCTCTAGCATGGAGTGTAATTTGAGAAATCATATATTGATTTTTCACTCTCCACACATCCTTGGGTTTCTTATTTGGCTTATTTTAATAAACTTGTGAACCTTTGTTCATAGTGGGAGGCATGCCTTTCTTTAGATTGTGTAATTTTGATCTTACAAATCTAGTTCTACATTGTTTAGCTATGTGACCAAAATTAATGCAATTATAGATTATTACATTTATATCTAACAAAGGATAAAATGAATTTATACTTACAAAATTTGTTCTCTTATTAGATATAACTCTATTATCAATATCCCTATTACCAAAATAATTACAAGTATAACAATAACCATATAAAGATGAGGAATACCTAGTCATAGCATTTTTTTGTGTGGTATGAGAAGCTCTTCTATATTCTAGCTTCTTCATGTCTCTCACTTTTATGTATCCATCTACATCAGCTACCTTTATCTTCTTCTTTTCTTCAGGCTTATTTTCTCCTTAATCTTTCTTCACATCATCTATGCTTAAGTCTATCTTTCTATCCTTACAAGCTTTCTCTTTTTTTTCTATAGATTCTCCTTTTGCTTTGAAGTTTTCATATAGGTTAGAAAATGTATTAATTATGTAACTTTGTCCCTTTTCATAACCAAGACCTGATCTCTCTTTTGAGGTTTTTTGAGATTTGATCAATTCATCAATAATTTCTAATCTTCCTATCAACTTTAGACTTTTATCTAGTTGTCCTTTAGATTTCTCAAGCTCTTTTCTCAAAGCCACTATCTCTACTTCTAGCTTCATGCACTCATAAAATTTAGATTATAGTTTAATTTTGACTACATATTTTATTCTTTTAACCTCTTCAACTTGTGTCTTTAAGATAACCACCATTTGATCAAATTTCTTAAGACTTTTAGATAATTTCATAATCTCCTTTTATCCAAGATTCTTCTATTTTGATCTCTCTTTTCTTAGCTTGTCAATTTCTTCTAAAGCACATATGATTTCACACTCTAGATTTAATTTTCCTTCTTATTCTTCATTTGAGTCTTTAAATTCTTCTTGATCCATAGAATCCAATCATATTGTCATGAATAGGACCTCCTTTTCCTCAGCCATAAAGGCACAATCATATTCATCATCTAAACTATCATTGTCAACCACTAAATAATTATCTTTTTTTGTATAAAGGCTTTTCTTATTTTTGAAGAATTTATTCTTCTTAGAATAGTGATGTTTCACATTTTTACTATTCTCTTCTTGATTAGTGTTATCCTTCTTGTTATAAGGGCATTTAGAAGTAAATGTCCTACTTTACCACATTTAAATCATTTGAAGGGTAACTTAACTTTGTACTTTATATAACTTCTTAATCTTCTAAAAAATTTGGCTTCTTATTCATCAATCTCCCTAGATCTGGATGTGGATTCTTCTAATTTTACTTTCTTGGATACTTTGAATGCAAATTCTCTCTTTAAATTATTTGATTATCCCATTTTCCTCTCATAAGAAGTGAAGGTTCCATGTAACTCATCAATAGTGAGTTTATCCAGATCTCTTGCTTCCTCTATTATAGATATTTTAGAGTCATTCCTTTATGGTAGAGATCTTAGAACCTTTTTGACAATGACTGATTCTTTCATCTCTTCTCCAAGTCCCCTTATTACATTTACTAATTCATCCACTATGAGGAGATAGTCTACAATTTCCTCTTCTTCATTCATTTTAAGGCTTTCAAACTTGCCTTTATAAGTTTGTATCTTGGCCTAATTTACCTTTTCATCTACTTAATTTATTCTTTTCAATTTTTTATAGATATCTTGTGCATTTTTGATAATTCATCACTTTGAAAAACTATAAATTAGACAATCCACATAGAATAGCATTCTGAGCCTTGTCATTACTCTCATATGTTTTCTTAGTAGCCTAATCAGTAGGAGTTGTAGCAAGAGTTATATATCCATTTACCATAGACATCCATACATCAAACCCTAATGAAGATAGATATGATTCAATTATTATGCTTGAAAATGCATAGTTTTATCCATCAAAGAGAGGTGATTTATTTGATGAAGAACATTATTGAGTATCTATTTGTGTTCATCATTCCAAGATATACCCAAGATGATTAAGATTCTTCTAAGGAACCAAGGCTCTGATACCAATTATTGGAACATAACTAGATATTGAGAGGGGTGAATTAGTATATTTATTAACTTAATTCTTTTCCAAACCTTCTAATGCAGATTAATACTATATGCAGAGATAAAAAACAGAAAAATAGACACAACACAATATATAATGTGGAAAACCCAATATGGGAAAAACCACCATGAGAATAGTTACTAGAATCTACCATTCTAATCTAGCCTTATAATAAGGAACCTCACTAGTTACAATTTTTAAGGGAACCAACCCTAAGGAGACACCAATCCCCTAATTTAATAGCTTAAACTCTAAGGAAGTACCCACTCTCGAATATGATCACCAACTCAAATTATCTAATGGCACCAACCAATTAGATCTTTATAGAGGTACAACTCCAAATTACAATGTTGATTCATAAAAGACTCTAATCCTCTATGTATACACATTATATTTTTAACTTTTATTAATTACTAATGCTTTACATCTTGTAAGAACCCATCAAGACTTAATAAATCTAAGTGCACACCCTAAGGGGTACACTAAGAAAGGGGTGGATAGACCTTTGGTGTTTTTTAGGATTATTGTTCCCTTATTTCCACACTATTACCAATCCAACAAGATCCCAAAACCATTCCCTAAGCTACTTATCATCCCTTGAGTATTCATATATTACTTTCCTCTCTCCATTCCTAATTTTATTATCTTAAATCCCTTTTAGACAATTGAATATAATGGGTTGACTCAGTATAGTTTAGGGGTATTCTTTACTTTTTTAGCTTTTTAGCACTTTGGCCAACCTAGCTCAGACATAGTAATTTATCACCAAAAACAAACTAGGTTGATCTTATATAGTCAACATTCCTTGAATAATTTAGGGTAAGATTCACATATATATATATATATATATAAGATTATTTTAGTCATTATTCATATGTGCAATCAAGAATTATTATTTACTCATGCTTGTTCACAATGTATTCTTCCACCATTCTACTTGAGGATATTTAGCTTAGGTTTCTTATTTGGAGAATCTAATCTTGTGGATATGTCTTAGATACTTTGGTATTTATTATTGATCCTTAACAAACCAAAATAACCTCTTGTGAATCCCATATTTATAAGGGAGAGATTGAGTCTTGGAAAGTTCACATTCAGGTAAGTATAATCTAACTTTATTCTCCTCTCTTTTAGTAGATAAAAGTAGCATAAGTGTTTGATTGAATAATAATATCTATAATATTTTATGTATTAGGTTTTTACTCATACTTACTTTAATTTAAGTTCCCTATAGATGTTTGTTTTATTATATCTAACCCCCACTTTATGCCACAAGATTTGGTGTGCACTAGATTAGATTTTGCTTTCTTGCTATTAGAATAAAATGAATGTTTTAAACCTTAAAACTCTATTAGGGTTTTTTTGTATTATGATAGACTGTAGTATTTGGAACCCCTTATAGAATGAGTGTTTTGACAAGTGATACAAGTGATCCACTAATTGGATCTAGTGGATCTCCATATTCATTATGCTCTCACTTAACAAGTGTATCCCCAATCATAAGTGTAGATATGATCTATCTTCTTTGAGTCAGGATTGATTTATAGACATGATGCATTTATGATTACATATATTCTAGTGTACCCAATGTGAAACTAACCCTTATAATATTTCTTTCACTTTTTCATTCTTTTAGTCATTCTTGTGATCATCTTTTTTATCATATATTTTGACATACTGGATCGATTATATCGACCCAACTATTTTTCTCTATGAGTAGGTTTCCAAGAAAAGGTAACTAGATCAACCCAACAGACCTAGTATAGGTTCTATCCTTTTAAACACCTATTTTAGCCTATTACATTGACCTAGTTGACCCTTTATAATTTTAACGCTTTTTTAGTAGGTTCTTGTACAATTTTATCGATCATGTCAACTTAGTTTGTAGGTTGCTCAAGTCTAATTCAAGGTTCTTCATCATTAATATTCCTTCATTACATCTTTGATCCCCTAAGGTTACTTTATACCTCTCTATTTTTTCTTTTATTTCCTTTCATAATTTTTAGTCTATAAAACTTCCCTTGCATAGTCAATTAGATCGACACTATCAACTTAGTTCTGTGTGTTGTCTAAAATAACTAGATGGACACTACTGACCCAATTCATTTTTATAATTTGATTTTATAGTATTGGTTTAACCCTTTTAACCCTATTATATATTATTTTCATATATTTTTAACACTATACCTTGTTTTAAATTGGAATTAACCTCATATCTATGAGTAATTAGTTCACACTTTCTTTTTATATTTCTTGCATGCTTAGAATAGTTTACATAGTCTAATTAAGGGTGTTTAATTAATTTATTAGTTTCATTATTTCTATTCTACGTAGACATGACCATATCATAAAAACATAAACAAGTAATTTAACTTTTTATCTACCCTGAGCCAACCTACTTGGATTTCATCACCAAGGAGGAAGCTAACTTGATACTCTGGTTAAGTATAAAGCATGGTTAATGGTATATTCTAGCTAAGCACTTGACACTCTTATCATTATGATGTTTGAAGTGTTGTTGTAGGCCCAAATACCAAGCTTTTATCATTACCACTATAGTCCTTTTCAACTCAAACTACTTGAAACTATCCTTAGATTGTTATTTAGTACCTTATTTATAGCCAACTTCTAATCACATTAAAATCATTTATTATTAATCTAATTAACAATCAAGTTTACCAATTCATTAGCTCTTTACTTTTCAAGTTGATTACTTATTCTTTGATCAATTTTTTGTGTAAAAACATGCATTAGCTAGTGCTAGTGTGAGGTTTTATTTTGTGTGCCTCAATTGGATTGGGCAGTGTTGATCTAATTGACTATTTATTTCCTTTCAGATCTTACTTTCCTATATTAGCTACAAAAATGATCTTAATTCAGATCATAACTTATTATCATCTTTCTCTTTCTCCCTATTTTCTATACTAAATCGACCTAGTTGACCCTATATCTTTTTCAAACCCTATTCATTGTACTAGATTGACCTAGTGAACCATGTATAGTTTGTAGTTCCTTTTCCATATTTTTCTTACATCTGTTCACTATACTAGATCAACCTAGTCAACCTTATATAATTTACATACCCTATTTTATATACTATATCAACCCAGTCAACCCTACACTATCTTTTTCTTTCCCTGTTTATCAATCCAATTCCTTATCCCTCTAATTTTGCATTATGTTCATATTTCTTCCAAAAAAATGAAATCTCCTATCCAAATATTCTTGGATAGTTTCAATCTATTTAGGTACTATATGGGATGTTCATGTCTTCCTCTCTTTTCCTCCCAAGAGTACCATCACTCTTGGGGTACCTCTTCTCTTCCTTGATATATGAACTACAATATGGTGTAAATAACACCTCAAGATGACTTTGATTGATTTGATCCTTTCCATACTTAAAAATAAACTTCTCAAAATATTTAAACTAATGTGGGAATGATTAATATAAGTTTACTTTAAAATCCCAATAATAATACTTATTCTAGTTATCCTCCCCCTAATACCAATATACGGAGTGCTCCTATAAACACCAACCCACATCCTAATACAACCCAAATTTTAGCCCAAGTCATTCAACAAATGAACATTATGCAAAATTATAATACCAAATAAATGATCCAACTCCAACAACATCTAATCAATGTGGTTAATCAACCTCCAACTTTTCATCTTCAAGATAATCCTAATTATATTCCTCCACCTCTTAGGAATGCCTTGGGTAATGTTATTAATCAACCCATAATGAATAACAAGATTCTTCAAACCATTCAAAATGATCCTTTAGATCACTTCATTTTTTTCCATTTATATTGGTAACATATCTCTAACTATCAAATATGATGGGACTAAGGACCCTACCTCATTCATTAAAACCTTTAGCAACATTTATAAAGAGTGGATCCAAACTAATACATTTTCCACTACTAAACACTTAGTCAAAATTTTTACCGATGATTTATTAGAATGGTATAACTAACTTCCCTAAAATTTAATTTGGTAACTTGAATATTTGGTTAATCCTTTGGTTAAAGAGTTTCAACACAATGATCTTCTAAAAAATTATCTTGGCCACTTTATTATTGCTAAGCAATCTTCAACTGAATCACCTCATGACTTTATCAAAAGATGGAAATATCTAGTTCATAAAGCCAATCATAACATGAATGATGATAATATATTCAAAATATTTATCATAGCTTTAACTCCTACTCTCCACTATAAGGTTTGAACCTTTTCTCCCCAAACACTTAATGAACCTCTTGATCAAGCTAAGCATCAAGACCTTCTTATGAAGGAATTCAAACCTAATCCTAAACTCCTTAAAGTATATTCACAAACATATAATGATATTACTAGTAATTCTCCATAAACCAAACAAGGAGTTACCAAAAATTTATATTCCTTCACCTTCTCACATACCTATTTTAGTTCAGTAAATCAAATAATTTTTATTGCCCTCAAAAAATTACATCTATCTGAATGCTCCTCATAAGTGGTATGAACCTAATATCTTTTGTTGGTTCCATGATGACATTGAGAACTCTTATGAATCTTGTAGAGGGATAAATAAAATTTGTATCTCCTATATGCTTGGTGATTCATTCAATCATGAAGCTATGATCAATCTTTGTCAAAAATAATACATTATTGCTTCCCAAAAATAACAAACTTTCAAAGATTCTACCTCTAATAACCAAAACTCTTCTAATAATCAAGAAAATTTCAAGGATGTTTGTGCCATTGATGTTGATTATAATCAATATTATAACAATTATCAATATTTCAACACTACTAAGGTCAATTATCATCATAAACTGGCTCACAAAGATCCTGTTACCAAGCCTAAAAAGCCATCTTTAGAAGAACAACTTCTTAAAGATACTCCCACCTATTATGATAATTTTAAAGCACATAAGGAAAGACTTCATCCTTATGATCCTCTAACCACATTTATACCTTCCAAGAATACTTTACCCTCTAAAAATCATGTTGGTTCTTTTAAATCTCATTAGAATTTTCTTGAAGAACTCAACTCTATGCCTTGTAAAATTCCTCTTATGGAGTTGGTTCATAATTCATCCTATCATCATAAATTCTTTATGCAATAACTTTATTAAATTGAAGATCCATCCTCCATTGATGAATAACCACCTTCTATTGATTCTCAACCTACTAATGTCAATACCATTGAAACCTCATGTCCTTCTTCCAAGCCTTCTATTGAGTTTCTTTAGGAGGAAATGATCAATGATGAAATTCTTTTTTGTGTTGATGATCTACCATTCTTTATCAAAGTAACCATTAATACCACTTTTATCTAAAAATTCTTAGTTAATGAGTGATCTAGTATTAATGTGACTTCCTTATGGTTTATACAATAACTTGGTTATAACAAGGATCATCTTAAGTAAACTCATCTTACTTGTCATGCTTTTCATAAGAAAAATCAAAAGCCACTTGGTTGTATTTGGCTTCTATTAACCATAGGACCTAAGATTTTTTGAACCAATCTTATGGTCCTTGATCTTCCTTTATCTTAAAATATTCTTCTTAGTCATCCATGGACCCATCAAATGTGAGCTATTGCTTCTTTTGGTAGTCAATGTATTAAATTCTTACATAATTGAAAATGGTACAAGCATAAAGCTAATCCCAATCCATATAGTATCCATCTCCCTCATCCTAAATCTCAATATTATATTCCTAAAAATCCTAAGATTAACAATGTTCCTTTACTTTAATTCATTAGCATGAGTCTTGATCTATGAGTTACTCATGTGAATTTTTATGATGATAAGCCCAATGAATTATAATACACTTATAATACTACCAAGTTACCTTCATATATTTAATAATGGATTCCTCCTTCTCTATTGTCAAGAGACTATATTTTTCCTCTTAATGATGATATTATTAATTTCCCCCCTCCATGTAATGCTCAGGAACTTTATTAGAATATTCCTTCCCTTGCAATGATTTTGGAGTGGATAAATTATTTCAAGATCCTCTCATCATGTCTCCTCATAAATTCAACAATATTGTGATTTCACCTTCTAAAACTCCCCCTGACTCTCAAGCTTGTAAAATTTCTCTAATATATGATGATAACTATATCATATCCCAAGCTCAATGTATAGATTTGGACGTCTAACATTACCAAAAAATTTAGCCCAAATCCATTATTTTAACTGATGTGCATACCATTTCTATGGATCATACCTTATATCTTGAGGGTAATGTACCTCCTATCAATCCTCCTCTTATTGATACTCCTTGGGTGGTAGGAAAAATTATGCCTTATAAATCTCCAAAAACTCCTACACCTTTGGATCTAATAATTACATCCAATCCTTCTCCCATCATTGAATCCATTGATATACCAATCTTTTCTATTCCATCTACTTCTTTCTCTCCTAAAATTACACTTGATGTGAAGGCAATTGATGTCTATTAGATTCATTCTAAGTATGAAAACCATGGAAATCAAATTATTGATCTTGAAGTAGATGTCAAATATTATGGCCCTCTTCCTACCTTGCCTAGTGATGAAGCTATTATTCAGTTACTTCATGCTCAAGATCCTCAACTTCCTCAATAGAAACATAAAATTGGAAACTTTAAAAATAAAACTCCTTGATTTAACAGCTTTGTTACTACCATTGATACTAAAACAAATCCAATTTCATCCTTACCTAATTCACCATACTTTTTTTAAGATGATAATGCCATGCTTAATGAAGAAACCACTTGTATCAAATATGGTACCCCATCTTATCCTCGACCATTTATAGTTTTGCAAGAGCTTTCACCTATTAAACATGATAATTTTAGCTTATTCTTTGAAAAATATCATGAAATTTTCACTTGGTCCTATGAGGACATGCATAGTATTGACCCTAGCATTATGGTGAGTAATATCATTACTTATCCTGATGCCAAGCTTGTGCATCAAAAGAAAATAAAATTTCTCCCTAAAGTTTCAACCTTATGTCATAAGGAAGTCATCAAATTACTCAATGCTAAATTTATCAAACTAGTGGATTATTTTGAATGGGTGTCCAGAATTTTCCCATTCAAAATAAAGTCACTATGGTTATTTAAATTTGTATTGATATCCAAAATCTTAATCTTGCTTAATCTGAATTATAACTTTCCCTTACCTTTAATAGATTCCATCATCAATTCCATAAGTAGCTATGAAATGTTATCTCTTATAGATGGTTTATCAAGACATAATTAGATTCATATAGCTCCTAAATACCAACATAAGACTAATTTCACCATGTAATGGGCCACCTATTGCTATGTCAAACTACCTTTTGGTCTCAAGAATGTTAGAGCCACTTACCAATGTGTAATGACTCACATATTTCATGATCTCATTCAAAAAATTGTTAAAACCTATGTAGATGATCTCATTGTTAAATATAAACATAATAAAAATCATCTCTCCAATCTTGATATCATCTTTTACCATCTCTTTAAATATAAAGATAGAATTAATCCTTACAAATGTGTATTTAGAGTCACATCTAGAAAATTGTTTGGACTATTAGTCTCTCTCTATGGCACTTATGTTGATCCTACAAAAATTAGGGCTATCATCAACAAGACTATTCTTCATTTTATTCCTAACATTCATACTTATTTAGGCAAGCTTGATGAAATTAGATGATTCATCCCTAAAATGGCATATTGAATTCACTCCATCCATTCCTTTCTCAAGAAAAGTACTACTTTATAATGGATGAATCCATGTCAAAAATATTTGATAACATGAAATAGTCTTTGCTTCATCCACCTACACTTCATCCTCTTTCTAATGTTAAACCTTTGATTCTATATAATTCTTCTACACCTATTTCAGTTGGAGTAATGCTTGCCTAACAATATGATATGTGAAGAGAGTATGTCATCTACTACATTAGATGAGGCCTCATCAACTATGAAACACATTATAACAAAATTGAGTGGGATTGCCTCGATATCTATTTTGTAGTTGAAAAGCTTCATCACTACATGCTTTACCAAACTACTTATGTCATTATTCATTCTAACCCCCTTCATCATTTATTCTCCAAATCCTTTCTTCCTATAGATATAATTAGCAAATGGATGGTCCTCCTTATGGGATTTTATCTTCACATCATCACTCAAAAAGCTATCAAAGGGAAAGTCATAGCTGACCAACTTGCTACAAATCCCATTCTAGCCACTTCTTCCCTTCAATATGACTTTCTAGATGACAATATCCTTTACATTCAAGTTTTTAATCAATATATCTCTCTTAAATATTATTTTCATAGCTTTACCACTAATCTTGAAGCCAATAATATTTAAGAATCTTCTACTCCCTTTGGTACTACTAAACCAAAGGTAATTATCAAGGAGCTCTGCAAAATCAATGTCAACTTGCATGAGGATAATTTAACCCTTCACTTTGATGGTGTTAAATGACTTCAAGAAGCTGGGGTAGGCTGTATTCTCACAAGTCCTCTTGGTAAGATCATTCCTTTAGATTTTTTCTTCATCGTTGATGTCACCAACAATATGGCCAAGTATGAAGCTCTTATCTTAGGCATGAGAGTTGTTCTTGACTTAGACATTCCATACCTTCATGCTTTTGGTGACTCTCAACTTATGTTCCATCAAGTTAGTGGTGACTATAAATGTAAAAGTGAGAACCTCATTACCTATCATCAAATTGTAACCACTCTTGCTAAGGATTTTATCTCTTTTAGTATTGATCCTATTCCTAGAGATCAAAATTCCATTACTAATTTTCTTGCCTCTTCAACTTCTATTTTTTATCCACATCAAGTTATTTTTTATCCTTATTTTATTATACAAATAAAAAAAATCTCCATCTTCAATTTAACCACTAGAATTGATTATCTATCATATTGAGGCTATTACCATTAGAAAATCCCTTGGTATAAAGATATCATTCAATTCTTTGAACACCAAGCTTAGCCTCCTAATTTAGACTCTCATGAAAATACACACATTCATAAACAAGTTTTCAAGTATGTATTTTGACACAACATCCTTTACTATCATAATGTTTAAGGTGCCTTGATCCATTATGTTATACAATATGAGGTTCTTTCTCTTTTTGAATAAGCACATGGGGCCATTTTCAGTGGCCATTGTAGTAGATATGATACAACACACAAATGCCTATGTATGGGTTAATTTTGGCTTGCTCTTGAAAATGATACAATTGAATATGCTAAAAAGTTCACTCCTTGTTAGCTTCACAATGATCTTATCTATTCACCTCCTACCAAACTTCAAACTATCAAGTATTTGTGGACATTTTCTACATGGGGATTTGATCTCATTGGTAAACTTCCTCACTCTTAAGATGGGAATGTATTTATCATCACCACTATTGAATAATTTACCAAGTGGGTAGAAGCCATGCCCCTTGTTAACATCACTAGTCCTACCATTTCCAAATTTATTCTTAACCAAATTATTTTACACTTTGGTGTTCCCCATACCATCATTTTTGATAATCATGGTAGTTTTAAAAATAAATATGTTAAACAACTTTCTAACAAATTCAAGATCAATCACAATCTTCCAAGCCTTATGATCTAAAATTCAATGGTCAAGTTGAGGTGACCAATAAAATTCTCAACAAAATTCTCCAAAAGACAATTTTTGAAACCCACATAGATTTACACATTCATCTTTACCCTACACTTTGGGCCTATCAGACTAGCATATGCACTATTGCTAGGGGAACTCCGTTTTCTCTAGTCTATGGTTATGAGTCAGTTCTTCCATTAGAATTTGAGCTTACCTCTCTTCATATATCTCTTCATGTAATTATTCTTGATGAAGAATTGCATGAATCTCACCTTCTTGCCCTATATCTTCTTGATGAACATCATCTTCTGCCCTACAACATAACCACAAATACAAGGCTCGTATCACTTGACAATATAACAAACATGTTAAAATTTTCACTTCGAATTTTGGTGATCTTTTCCTAAAATTATATTACACCCATGATAAAGAAGGTAAATACACCTAAAAATGGTGGATCCCATATTTAGTTATATACATTCTCGGTCCAAGCACTTATCATCTTCAAACCAATGAAGGCCATGTTTTCAAAGAGCCCACCAATGCTCAATTCCTTAAAAAATTCTTTTCCTAAACATTTACTTCTTATCATGTTTTATATCTATATATATATCTAATAGTTCTTATAGGTTACTTAAACATGGGTCTATCCCTCTATAGTACTTTCCTTTCACAAACATTTAGTCCTCCCTTTTGGTCTTTTGGTTTCTTGATGTAGCATAGTCTTCTTTATCTTCTTGCATTTTCTCTTATTTTTGGCACCCCTTGGGTTTTTATTTTGTGATTTTATCTATAATACCATGGATAGGACTTAGAATTCCTCAAATAACCACCATATTTTATCTATTTCTCTTTCATTTTTACTACTTGCCAATGTTGTTTTGGCATCCTTTGGGTTTTTATTTTGTGATTTGCTCTATAAGACCATGGATAGGACTTGGCATCCCTCAAAGAATACCACTATTTCTTTTCTTACCTCATTTTACTTTTGCTCTTACTTGTCAACACCCTCGTGGGTTTCTCTTTTATGACTTGATTTGTAAGACTATGGATAGGACCCGACCCTCCTCATAAAATTACCACCTTTTCATGTTCTTGATCCTTATTCTTAACTTTATCTTTTTCTTCTTTTGTTAGATTAAATCTTCACAAAAATCTATGTTAGCATATTTTCCTTCACTTCCCTCATTCTTATGATAAGGAATCACAGTTTACTATCAGTGTATCCCTTTTTTCCCTTTGTCACCTTTTTCTTATTTGAAGCAATTCAAATTGTTCCATGTATAATTCCTCTTGATTTCCCCTTCCTTTCATCTCTGCATTGGATAAAACAAGGTCTAAGTCAAGATATCACTTATATTTATGAAACATAGACTCTATGCTCTTTGTTGTTCATTCTCTTAGCAACCTTATCCCATGTATTCAAATTAAAGTCATCTTTATCACCCACGTTTATTTTTCCAAATATGTATGGAGGAGGAATAAAAAAATCCATCAATAAGTTAAAATCCAAATCATTTGAAATAAAAGGAAATGATATCTAAAAGGAAACATAAAAAAATCAAAAGTCAAATTCACAATATAAGACATGATTCAAAGCACATCTCCTTTTTCTAGTCAAAGATCAAACTCCACTATTGGCCTCATCGTAGAGTTGACATCCTTTGGGGTACTTTAGGTTAGTAGATTAGAAGAAGAGAATAAAAAAATATTTTGGTGATACCTAATTTCTCATGCAAGTACCAAATCTTTGCAGTAGACTGATGGCTCTGTAAGGGGTCCTAAAGAATGGGGAACACCTTGTGAGGAGGTAGGTCCATTTTACTTTTTCATGCATTTATCCTTCATGTGATGATCTATATACTCCATTTTTTGACCTAAGACTTGTGTCATTAAGATAAGTTCTTCATAGTCTTTAAGGTTAAAATTCCTCTTGTTTTGACAAACCTAATTTGAGTGTCTTGACTTTGATAAAGATTTCCTCTACCTTGGTTTTTACTTCATTTTCCCCTCCACCCATTTCATTTTCCTCCCTTGGTAGAAAAATTATGATTCCAAATCTATTTTGCCTTATTATTTAATTCCTTCTTATTCATCTCTTAAAAATATGCTACCACTGCTTTGTTTCAATTTTATCTATCCTTAGAGCAAAACAACATATTTGAGAAACTATGAACTCTTCTTTCTTTACACCATGATTTAAATTTCTAGACTTACATTACTTTCTTTTTACCATTTATCATTTTTTTGTTTTATTATTATTACATACACCTAGTTTCATACCCTTTTTTTATTGTTGAGTGAGGTTGGCTTGTTACTTCTCACTCATTGATGTTATTTTCCCTTTTATGCACATTTTTCCATTATTGATTGAGATGTGGATTATTACTACTCTCTCATCAATGTTGTTTTACCATTTTGTTTAGTATTTTAGCATTAATTTTTTTTTGTTTTACCATCTTGTTTGACATGTATCCTTGGTTTGACTTGGTGAGTTTGCCTTTATTACTTAAGGATAGATTATTTGAGTTTTTTTGGTCTTTAGTAGCATTGGATTTTTAGTTACCCAATTTACTCTTGTTGTTTGACTTGGTCATTTGGTCTAACATAGCACCTATCACCCTATCTTTCCAAATTTCCCAAGTATGTCCCATCCTCATAGCATCAGCTATATTGTCTTTTTTTTATGTTTGTTTATTTTTTCTCTTTAGTTTTGTATTCTTGGGTTTGTCAAAAGTAGTGTCTACACTCTACACAATCAAAACTAACAATACAATAGACAACCATCATATGATAAAGGTAAGTTAAGGTATGTATTGCATTTAATTTTTTTAGTTATTTAATTTTCATTCATTTACTTTTTAGATTATTTTCCCTTTTAATCATTTAATTTTAGTTATTTTTATGATTTTAAAATACAACTTTTTTTAGCATCAACGTTGTCTATTACTATGTTTATCTCAAAGCACCATCCCCTATTACACCTTAATGACATGTGATGAGCTTCGAGTGGGGCATATATATACACATAATATTTTTAAATTTTATTGATTACTTATGATTTACATCTCATAATAATCCATTGAGACTCAATATCTCTAAGTGCGCACCCTAAGGGGTGCACCAAGAAAGGGGTGGGTAGACCTTTGGTGATTTTTAGGATTGTTTTCCCTCATTTCCAAACTATTACTAATCCAACTAGATCCCAAAACCATTCCCTAAGATACTTATCCTCCCTTGAGTATTATTCTAGTATTTTCCTACCGTCATTCCTCCTTTTCTTATGTTAAACTCCTTTTGGATAGTCAACTATACTAGGTCGATTGGGTTAACCCAGTATAGTTTAGGGGTATTCTTTAATTTCTTAGCTTATTTTCCCTTTGGCTGACCTAGCTCAGACTTAGTAAATTATCCCCAAAAAGACAATAGGCTAACTCGGTCAACTCTATACAACCAACATTTCCCAAAAGGATTTAGGGTAAGATTTACATATATCTACAAGCTCATTTCAATCATTATTCATATGTGTAATTAAGAGTTATTATTCACTCACACTTCTTCATAATCTACTCTTCCACCACTCTATTTGAGGAGACTTATCTTAGGTTTATTATTTGGATAATATAGTCTTGTGGATATGTTTTGGATGTTTTGGCATTTCTTAGTGATCCTTACAAATCATAACTTCCTCTTGTGAATCCCCTTTGGCCAATGGAGAGATTGATTCTCAATAGGTTCACATTCAGGTAAGTATATTCTAACTTTTTTCTCCTCTCTTTTAGTAGATAGAATTAGTATAAGTTTTGGCTCAAATAATACTATCTTTCATATTTTATGTATTAGGGTGTTACTCATACTTACTTGAATTAAAGTTTCTTATACAGGTTTGTTTTATTGTTTTTTATTCACACTTTGTGCCATAAGATTTGGTTTGCACTAGATTAGATTTTACTTTATTTATACTAGAATAGAATGAATGTTTTAAACCTTAGGACTCCATTAGGTTTGTTGTGTGATTGTGTTAGATTGTAGGTTTTGGAACCCTTCCTATCATGATCTATTATGTTAAGTAATATAAGTGATCCCTTAATTAGGTCTAGTAGATCCCCATATTTGCCATGTTCCTACTTAACAAGTGTATCCCTAATTAGAGGTGTAGGTATTCTCTATGTTCTTTCATCCAGGATTGATTTATAGACATGATAAATTTATGATTACATACACTCTATTCGCTATTATAGGTATGATCTATAACTATTCATGCTCTTCACTTCATCTCTCTTCTCTTCCCTTCTCTTCTCTTCTCTACCCCTCAAGTTAAATGTCTCTATATTTATCTATTTGAAACAATTCAATAATTCCAATAGCTTTTTTTGTATCTTAAATGTCATATATTTAAGCAATTGATATAGGGTTTCATATCTTCTCTATGTTCACACTAGTTCATTAACACATCACACTCAATTCTAGACTTAGTTCATATTTATTGAAATACAAGTTTCCCATGTTCTTGAATTCATGCACCATCACCGTGATTCATGGTCTTTTTCTATGTTTAATAAATCTCAGGCTCAAATTTTACTGCACATGCCTTGCTACATAATTTAAATCAATGACAATGATATAACTAATTTTTTGTATCATGATTTAGGGTTTTCCTACATGTTCTTATACTTTATCATTAGACCGATTAGATCTTTAAATATTGATCATTGATCTTGAGTTTGGTACCATGATCTAATGGTCTTCATTCAAATATCTTAGCTTTAAAGTGTGTTCATTTGATCAATCTCTAACAAGCTCACACTCTCCATTATATCCTTATATGCTTTCAAACTTTAATCATTGAAATTTATAATGAATCTATTGATCTTCCTGATTTGAGCTCCCATATGCCATTATATATTCATAGTTACATGAACATTATCTCTATCTATGGTTAAACATCAACCACTTATCTTCATCTCATTTCTTCTTTAGACTTTTGAACAATTATGCTCTATCAATCATTTCAAAATCTATTAGTTTTTAACTCACCACTGTGTCAATAAACATCAAGCACTTTGTCCCATTGAGTCTAGTCACTCTATTAGATCACCTTTGCACAATCACCCACTCACCATCAGATCTTCTTACAAGCTTGATCTTTATCTCTGCTTAGATCTCAAGAATGTGACACTTGGAATTAACATGTTCCTTCTATACATTGTTGTTAGTTCCCATTATTGAGACACTTGGAAACCTCACATTGATCATTAGCTTATTGACTTCAAACTACTCCATTGATTTACTATGCAGCTCCTTAATTGTGACACTTGTCATTGGCACATTTACTCAAAGGTGCCTTTGATAAATTGACTTTGATTTTATTCATTTTATCTTAAGTGTAAGATTAATTTCTAGCCATTGATCAAGTTAGGATAAATATAAATTCTAAAACCTAGGAAATATTAAGTCCTCTGATCACTGCTCAATCTGGTAATTGCTAGGTCGATGGGCCTAATTTTATAATGATGACAAAGGATTGAGTTATAAATTAATCTATCAGGTCTAGGATATATCCATTCAACAATAAAATATAAAATATTGTGAATTCCATGACTTAAACCCTTAAGATTTAACTAAAAAAACTTATAATGTCTAAGAGTAAAGATAATTCAATTATAGGTTCATCACTCTTAATCTATACCTATGAACCATATTTCTAAGATGCTGATGAAAAACCCATAACAGATCCTCTATCTATTTCCTTTGTAAATTTCCATAAATGGTCTTTATAAAAGCATGCAAACTTTGTAGGACCTTGTGTAGATTTGTCTTAGTATGGGGACCATTTTAATATGTCTGGAAGGTTAACTTTGCACATGCATAACTCTTGTTTTACTTAGTTTCATGACCTAAAATTTAGTGCATAATATCCTCTCACATAGTTGATTCCATCCATATATTCATCTACTCTTGAAGCCTTCATGTGTGAAATATATGACATCATAAAAATGGCTTCTCAACTTTTTCTTACAACCTGCAAATTTGACAAAGTGTGGATAAAACTATCAAAATGATATCAAATTTTAATATTCACACATTAACTCAAGTAGGGAGAAATACATTAGCATGAGGATATTTTTTTCTATGTGGGCAATAGTCAAATTATATGGGATAATCTAAAGATATTTTTATTAATACCATTACCTAATTCCCCATTTTATATATGATTTTTTTTTTACTTTATTTTGAAGGAACTAGGATTTGCATTTTATATGTATTCAACATGAAAAAATGACATGTGTATATAATTAGTAAACCCTCTCATACAACTACAAGTGCTCACACATAAAAAAATAATCTCATAGTAAATTAGGATATGGTCATAGTCAATAGATAAGGCTAAAGTGTATCCATATCCTCATAGTGTGTTCTTATCCATGTACAATTCAAAATTATTACATTAGCTATGACACATTTCAAAGGTCATTACAGTAAAATTTTTATCAATAATTAGCATAAGTTTGATTTGAGCTAGGTTTGCAAGTCTATTTGTCAATTTACTATTTATAACTCATTTTAAATTATGTAAACTAATATATCGTACATATTTTTTTTTGTATATTATGTAACATAAATCATATTTCAATAGTTTATTTGTTTATAGCATTTAATTTAAAATAAAAAATTAAATATATGAAATATTATAGTGAATCCCTAATTTTGTTTGAACATTGATTGATATTTTCTTGATTTTTGTCATAGGATTTCATACAAATATTCATAAATTTCTTATACCAAAACATAAATTTAGACCTTGGATTGAAATATGACATCACGAGTCAATATTCTTAGACTTTGGATTTTATATAACACCAAATAAGTTATCTTGTCACCTTGTATACCATATGACATTGAATCTATTTCTTTTGACCTTGGGTTGAAATATATTGATCTTTATAGTCTAAGTAGTAATTTATTTAATAGACACCAAAATGTGAGGGGTACTACCCCAATACTCAAGCCATTGTACAACACTAAAAATAATGTTTAGATTTCCATACTTCATATTATATTTTATATGCCTAGGGTACCTTATTTATACCATATGAACCCTCTTTTATCTATTTTATTAATGGTGCACCTGATATTAGCATATCACCAAGGAAAATAATTATCATCATAACTTAGGAGATGGGATAATGAGCTACAGACATGGTCTATCCTCTACCATTAGCGATCTAAAGTATTATGCTGACACTAATCTAAGAATGAGTAAGTATATTTTAGATACCACATAATAATTCAAACACTTTCTTAGATCACCCTTTATACCTTGATTTTTTCTTGTATTATATTCATAATAGGATCAATGAGTGAATATTTCTTTCATATGCTACATACGATTATGAAATTAATTTTCACAATTTTTATTAATTTTTAGCATACTTTTCATTATTTTTTAACATGGATTAAATTTTGTATTAATAAATAATATATAATAAAAAAGGCCCAATCTCATGTCTTCCTATTTTAAATGTTTTCACTACTATATCATGCCATAAATTTTCATTAATGCAAACATCACTAAAAATAACTTTTTTTCAAATTTGAAATGACATGGGAACAAGAGGAAGCATATCTTGCACATTATATTAAATATTTAAATTCAAAGGATATTACATTAATAATTCCACATCATCTTTAAGGGGTCATTATGTCTCTCATTTTAGAACCCAAAACTTAAGAAAATTCTACTAAGACCGATGAAGAAAAATTTATGAAATATCTTTGTGCACATCCAAAAAATGTTGACTCACTCTAATATGTTGCTAAATATGAAAAAAATAAATTTAATATCTATGATATTTCCACTTATAATATTTCATTCATTCCTATTAATACACCTCTAGTTAATTTTATATCATTTTCCCTTAGTTTTGGAACATCATTTGGTTTCCAACAAGTATCAATACATATGCATACTCATGCTACATATATTCATCCAATTACCTCTTTAAAGACTAATTTTGAGCATAATTCCTACTAACAAGCCAAGATATCTCAAATTGATCAAACACTTTATCATGATAGCCCCTATATTGAATCTTGTTATATAACCCTTGTACACCTTAAATTACATCTTATCCATTAAAATTTGTGTTTTTGGTTCCTAAGATACCTTTATATGAAGGTAAATGTGATATTTAACAACATTTATGTGCATTACATGCAACTTGTTTAGACTATACAGATAATGACAAATTATTGACAAATCTCTTTCCCCAAAGTCTCAAAGAATATGCTCTTACATGGTTCTGTGATCTTCCTCTTCAATCAATAAATCATTTAAATTCTTTTTAATGTCATTTTTAATCAAAATTTTCTACATTGGTTTAATTTTATCATATTCTCAAAATGTAAATCTCAAACAAGGGTCTAATGAAATGATTAGTGAATATTTTCTAAGACACAAGACCATGCTAGTAAAAATGACAAATCAAATGGATGGTAATGAGATCCAAGATATCTTCACTCAAGTTTTAACATCTCAAATTCAAATTCAATTATGTTTGATAATTTCAAATATTTTTATGAGTTATGTGATACAGTTAAAGAACATGAAGTAAAATTGAATAATTTCGAAAGGATAAAATATACTTCAAATGCTCCTAATTAAAATGTGAAGTTTTAAATTAAGACAAATTATAAGATTAAACCAATTGAAATCAAAAGTTACACTAAGATTACAGTTGATGTTTTTTCAAAACCAACACAAAAACATCATTTACAAGCTCCATAAAGAAGGAATTTCTAAATGTTACCATGACCTCCTCATTTATTGTTGCAAAATAAAATTTAATTCAATATACTATCTTTTCCTCCACTAATGGAAGTAAACATTTCTAAACCACATTCTATATTTTTTTATTAACGTATATTATAATTATAATTTATCTATTGATAAATTTTTTAAGTTAAAACACAATATTAAATATCACATTTATGAGAATATTATTGATATTGGCACACTTACTGAAGAGTCTAAGCCACAAGAAAAAACAATTCAAAGCTCCAAATGTATAAATAACATTTTCCAAATCATGAAACAAAAAACAACAAGAATAATTATAAAGGACATTATGCATATAATGTTCATCATCCTCCTTTTACATATGGGCATTCACTTGATATAATTATTCATGTAGTTACAATAAATAAAATCATCACATGTTTTTTTTTTGATGAATCATATATATTAATCCACTCTTTATTTGAGCATATATTGACAAAAAATCCATACACAGTATTATGATAGACAAAAGAACAAGTGAAGATGAATGAACCATAAAACACAAATACTATTTTGTTTATATAGATAAATATTTACATGATAATTCTATATTTTTCATAACATTTGATCATAATACACATGATACACTTGGGCATATATTACTAACTTTAAAAGGGTTACCTATCATAGTTCCCATTCCATTGTTAGTCATACCAAGAATAAGGGTATTTGATATGATATTATGATTCCCTTGGATAAAAAATATTATAGAATTACATTCTATAGTTCATAAATGTGTCAAATATATTAATGGTAATCAAGTGTTCAAAATTCAAGGAATCCAATAAGAATATCATTGGGAACTAATGATATTTACTCTGTTAGAATAGTGTATTAGCACATACATTGAGCAACATGGTAATAAAATAGTCCACTAAACTCTTCAAGTTCATGATATAGATATACAAAATCATACTAAAAAATAATATTCTCCACCTATTTATGAGCATAATATAGTTATATATGAGCATACTATAGAATCAACTTCTCCACCTATTTATGATCATATAATATTATAGAATAAGTCTCTCCATCTAATTATGAGCATGATACCATTACAAATGGGCATATTAAGGTAGTTTCAAAGAACATGTGACATTATCATAGGAAAAAAATGGTTCCTAAAAATATATCTCCATCTCACAAGGCAACACAAGTTATTCATAAATCTTCACCATATGTACAAGAAGTAATATTTTCTCATATTACACATGAGGGTACAAATTTACATCATTATATGAGTAGTATTTTAGGTGATCATATTAGATCATTTGATTCATATTCATATTAATATCATATATAATTAATATTTGTTCTTCATAATAATTAATTCCTTCATATCATACCATGGTTTATGCATGCATGCATGCCTCCCATTACTAATATAATTGGTTATATATTTTCATTTTACTTTGTATATAGATTATTTGATTATACTTCATTGATACTTATTTTATCCCTTATTTCAATAATTATTATATCCCTTATCTCTATCTTCACTTTGGGTAATTTACCTCTTTATTTTTAAACTAATTCTAACAATCCAAAATAACTATCTTACAATGCTTTCAATCTTCATTATTTATGCAAATCCACTTACTTATTGTCACATATATCACATGACATGGATTTATTTTCACTTAAATTATGATATCTATCTACTCCTAAATTATAAATGAGCACACATAGATTATTTCATATTGGGGTAATGGACATAATTATCTATAAGTTATGATTCAAATCCACATACACTGGGCGTATTTTCCTTGCCTTCTTTTCTCAACACACTATGCTTTAACATTATTTTTTTAAATTATTTGAGTCCTTCCCTTTTATTATATTTTTTAATCCTTTATTCTTGATAATTTTAAAAAAAAAAAAAAAATTAAAATATTCCATAAAAATTCAAAAGCATTCACATGTTTCAAAAATTCTAAAACATTAAAATATTTTAAAAATTCATAATTTAAAATATATATATATAATATATATATATATATATATATATATATATAATCCAAAAATACATAAAAATTAAAATATGAGGACCTAAAAAAAATTATTATGTTGATATATTACTTTTTTAAATATGTTATTTAATATATGTTAGATAAATAAATTATTTAAATTTTCAATATACATTGCTTTACACAAAGTACTTGAGTGTGATATAGGGCATACTTTTGCATGGATCTTTGATGTCAGGATTCCCTTATTATGCAATAGCCTTTAAAATTTGGGGAATATATTAATTATCTATGAACACTTAAACATATTGTATCTATCCAAATCCTATCTACCATGTTGAGTTATATATCATAAAAGTGTCTTATTAATCACTCATATGTTTCATTATGTTACATGATACATTATTTTATAACAAAGACATTGATACAAATTATGGTATATACTAGTCTCCTTTTATCTATGCTTCTTTATATGTTATTACTTTAATATATAATAAGTTAGGACTTGCTTGATTATTGTGTGTCACCCTTATCCTTATGTTTGAAGCATAGACATGATATTTCTTGTATCCCATCATCATGCCATTTGTGTGCAGTCCTTAGCCTTGTGTTTTTATGTAGCATTCACATGTATTTTGTATGTTTCCTTAAGAAATTCTATGTGAAATTATATAAAACTTACATGAAATTGTATGACATTAATTTTATATTCATTGTTTGTTACTATTGTGCCATGATTCTTTAGTTTTTTTCCATGATACATATCATTCACATCCTAATTATGTGATTCAATGTTATATCTATCTAACACATTTTTAATGTGTAAATCAATTTTATATTCAATACTATGATGTAATTAAAATAAAATTTCAATACCATATGACATGATTACATATTTTACATTTATATTTTGAAATTATTTAATTTCAATGTACATCTTTCATCTCAAAAAATAGGGCATCACAATGGGCTTGTCTTGATAATTATATTCCTCATGAGTAATAAATTTTATATTTATTATATAATACAACATAATTCATAAATTTCAGATTATGAAGGCTTGTGACATGCATGTTCACTCATTCCTTTAGTTATTTCATTACAAATTTGAATATACTTTATGCATATACATGGACATGTGAAAAATAGTTATAAGTTTTAATTAATTAAAAGATTAAATTAGATCCAATACCAAAATAGTAAACATAAAGAGGGGGAAATATTCACTCATGTTCATTTTACTACATGGAAATTTAAAATTTAAAATTTCTCAAGTTCAAAAGTTTTAAAGGTATAAAATTATCAAATTTAATCTAGATCCATATGCAATAGTGTGATTTATCTCATTTTGTAAGTAGGAAACATTAGAGTTTAGTGACATTCAACATCTATGGTTTATCTTTAGGTATACATATTTAAAGGTTTGAACATTTTTCCTATAATGATTAAGTCTAGTTACATTTAATGTCTATGGTGTGATTTAGTTAGACACACTTGGTGGTTGCATCCCCTCAATTGTTCTACAAGTGTAATATATGAGAGTTAGAGCATAAAATATTTAAAACTTAAGGGATTTCAAATGTTATAAAATTTAGAATTGATAAATCTCAATTTACCATAGGTTCAACATTTCTCTACATGCCTCAACAAGGGAACACACACTTCTCCACATTCGAGCTACATTGAAATTATATTGCATATTCTTTCAGATGTATTATTTCCTTGATCTTTTTTCAAATTTCAAATTTCAAAATTTTAATTTTCAAATATGATAAGTAACTAATTTCAATGACACTATTGTAAGTTCTTACATTAATATGTCTTGCATAATCAAACATCACATCAAAATACAAAGTGTGTATACTCAATTAGGTTAACATATCATTTACTCTCAAAATTTCACTTCATTACATCACTATAATAAAGGGGGCCGATAAATTTAGCCACTAAAATTAATCATTAAGTACTTAATAATGTTTAATCTTGACGTCCAAATCATGATTGGTGTATTCACCATTATGTTAACTTGAAATCTCTATGAGATCATTGGATAATTGATTTACTACCTTAAAATCAATGAAAACATTATTCAAACATCCCTATTCTGATTATTATTTCCTTTCAACCAAATTCCAATAGTCTATATCCTTTTGGAATAAGACAATACTAGATAGATAAGGTTGAAACTCAACCATGTCCACTAGTGTGGCCTTGTCACCCTCAATGTAATGGTAACTTTTTAAATTATATACATTTCATATTATCCTTATCACACTTTTAAAAAGGTTTGTTATAAAAAAAAGTTACAAATATTCCTATATATATGCATATAAAGGCCATAAAAAATGCATTTAGCAATCACTTGGAAATTATACATGTTGACAAAAAGAGCATTAATCATTCTAATTCAATTTCTAATTTATTATAATAGTCATAGGCCAATTCTAATGTTTATTTTAAGTCAAGGGAACTCATTATCAATAATTCAATTTAATATATTTAATTGTATTCATATGTTAAACATCAAGATTCACACACTCAATATAGGAGGGATGACTACATCAGCTTGAGGCCCTTTTGAGATATGTGTAAAAAATTTAGATTATGTGGGGTTTTATGAGGATATCTCAACTTTTGACCTTTCATGATTCCTCCCTTTGTATATTGTATTTATTTGGTTTATTGTGAAGGAACTAGGGTTTGAATTTTTAGGTCTTTTATATGATAAAATTACACATGTAAACAATCAGTAAACCTCTTAGATAACTATAGGTTATTGCACAAAAAAATCATAAAGTCAACCAAGGTATGCCCATAGTCAAAAAATAATTACATATTATGGCTCTGTCCTTTTAGTGAAACTTGTCCTAGTATAGTTTGAAATTATTATTTTGTCTATGACACATTTCATATGTCATTATAATTAGTTTTCATCAATAGTCATCATAAGTTTAGTTTTATTTAGGTTTACATATCTACTTTTAAATTTATTATTTATAGCTCATTTCAAATTTTGTAAATTATTGTATTGTACATTTGAGTTTTTTATATTTTATATCCTAAATCATATTTCAATATATTTTTTTATATAATTAAATTTTTAAATAAAAATAAATAGATTTAATAGATCTATATGAATAGAGTAATTTCACCATGAGGGGTTACCTTCAATGGTATTTATAGAAGGTAGAAAGGAGAAACCCATGAAAAATAATAATGGGTTGAGATGCACTATAAAATTTTTAAGGAAAGACCTATTGATGAAGAAAACTAATAATAAGATGTGGGAAACTGTTGATCAAAATAAATAGATGGTATTGAGTAGGCCCATATAATTGGTTACTAAATATGTAAAAACATATTTCATCATGTTAGAATATATAGCAAGAAACAAAGCTGTAAAATAAATAATGTATCAAGATAGCCAATATATTTTGATAAAAAGGTGGTTGATGTAAGTAATGTATTTAAGGGCTAATATAATTTAATAAAAATAAGGCACAACTAGTGTCTAAGAAAATATTGTATCTAGTTTGCCAATGTGGTAGGAATAAATAATTTTAAATATAAATATTGTTGAGATGGTCGATATAATATGATAAAAAATATTTGTTATTGGGTTTTTTGATGTAGTTAGAAGAAATTTAAGAATTAAATCAATCTAACTAATACCATTTTTAAAAAATAAAACTATATGAATATGGTTGATATAAGTCAATCAAATTTGATAAACTAACCAAAATAGAAAACATGAAAAAAACATGAAGGTATAAATAATCCATGTGAGTTTAATTTGTAGTCTCTTTGAGATACTAAAATCATGCATGAATGGAATTAACTACATAGTATTCCATTGTTTCATAGATACACTACATGTATCTAAAGTATGTTGAGAGTAACTTATCTAGGATAACTACTTATCGATGCATTACAATAATAAACTATTGAAATGATTTATATTTGATAAATATAAAATCCTTTGATGATTCTAATATACTGTGAGTTATGTAGAATTTAAAATCTATATATAGTAGTGTGGTATAATGGATTGAGTAGTGGGACAATAATCCTCACACCACATCTTAGATAAAATTGATGGTGGCTTTGTCTAGAATGACATTTCTTATGATTTTTACAACTAAAAGAACACATTTATAGATTTAAAGAAAAGAATAGAAATATATATGAGTTATACTAAAAAAATCAACATGCAATGTAGAAAATAAAAAATTAAACATTATTAGATTGGATGATACATTTAGAATAAAAATTAATAGAACTAAATTGTATTGATTTTGGTTAATGTAGTTAGAAGGAAACAAATAATTATATTAGGATATTTAATGAATTTGGGTGAAAGTAAAAAATATATCAATATCTAAATATAGTTATGGAAAACTAGAAATTTTATTAGGCTAGCTAATATAGTTGCTAAAACTAAAAAAATTATATTAGGATGGAAGATATAGTTAGGCTAAATATCTATGATGGTTTTGAAGATGTCATATAGAATTAAAATGAAATTAAAAAATAAAGATTCAACCAGAGTTATGATATTAATCATATTGGGTTCGACATAATTTATGAATGAGATAGGATGATATATAACTATACACTTTCTCTTAATAGATTAGGACTTTAATAAATTCATAATAATGGATCCTATGTATAACTCGATGATTATTTAAGGATCTATAATATCCATATAATTAGCAAAGGGTAATCTAAAATCAAATTTCAAGAGCAAAGGGTTCCAAATCATAAGCCTATGGCATGGGGTGTAACTTTTAATAGGTCTTATTAATGGATACATTATTGTAATAATGATTATAAAAATGCAGGTAATAATTAAATGAAGGGTAAGTGACTAAAATTATTTAGGGTAAAATGATAAACCAAAATGGGGGTATATGCAACATAATATTATTAAAATAAAAAATAATAAACCATATAATATACAAAATTATTCATTATAATTAATATCATAAGCAAGGATGCACACATACACCCACAAATCAATAAACCAAGAAATATCAAATATACTAAGTAAATAAAGGAAATAGTATAAAGATAGAAATATTTAACTTTGGGTGGACCCATTGACACTTCAATCTCCCACTTTGGATCAAGTTGGATTTTAAAATATATGGTGTAGGTTGAAGACCTCAAATGGTAAATTGAATGCCTAAATATAATTAGTTAAGAATTCTAAAGACCTATTCTATTGAGCATAAATGAAACTACAAGAAATAAGCTCACTATAAGGTTATAGCCCTATAAATTCTATAAATACTACTTATATTCATAAATGTGAGTGTAATTAAAGTGTATTAATGTTATATCTCTTTTGGGAATTAAATATGACTTCTATATATATATGTATATATATATATATATATATATATATATATAAGTCCAATACCCAAAATAAACTCTAAACTATAAGCCAACTATATCAGGTAGGTCAATATAGTGGGAAGATGTTGGTTGATAGTATAAAATCACCCATGCTAGTACATTAAAAATTATAGAATACAAATGTAAAATTACATTAGGCTAAGTAATATAGTATAATAAAGATAAGGTATGAAAATAGACTATATCAGACATGATGATATAGTAGGATATAAGGAATCTAACAAATCTATATGGAAATTATATAGAGAGGTAAGATGAAAATAGGACAAGAGGAGGTTAGATTTATAGTAATTATGGTATGAAAAAATATTATGTAAAATATCTTGTAAAATTCCATGAGTTGATCCCACCCCATTCTTATTTCACACTTTATGGTATGCACTCAATGATATTGATGCATTGACAATCTATTGTAATATAAAAATTTACTAAAGTGATAAATGTGAAAATATTAGGAGTATACAAGATGGACTTCAAAAAATTATTAGTCACACTACTTTTAACATTAGCCTAAGGGTAGTACAAGGATTAAATGTAGTGGGATATGGAATTTTTTTCATAATTCATGTACCTCAAATTTTTTAAAATGGGAACTATTATCTAAAATAATGAATTTTGAGACCCTTAACTTACATATTATTTAGTTTAATATGAATTTAATATTGACATATCCAGTGATAATGGTTAGAAACATAGGTTGAAACCAATTGGTGAAATACACATAGGTCATGATGATATAATGATGTGGAACCCAAACTTCTTGAGGCCATAACTTTTGACCCATAACTATGTTAAAGCTCTCTTTACAACAAAAATGACTGTCTCAAAATTTTGAATTCAAACATAAGTGATAGTCATCAAATTAATTAGATGAAATATTATAGATTAAATGTAATCCCCAAGTGGATAAGGGCTAAGGTGTAATAATGATATCAATTTCTTGATTAGGAACATAAATTTGATGGAAGAATTATTAAAATTTACAATATTTTATAACATCTATACAACATCATGCTTGAGAATAGATACCCATATTTGGTACAAGATTTGTTGTATTTTTTATTATTGTTTAAGTTTGCATGTATAGGTCCTTTGATGGAATATTGTCTACTTAGTGGCATGGTCTGACATGGGACCCTTGGGTCTCATATATTTTTTGTTGAAATATTATGTCTTTTTATATTCCTTAATTAATTTGTTTCACTATTTACACCTTGTGGTAGATTCCCTATTATTTATTTTGTCTATTTTTTTTCTGAGTGCCCAAACACCTGCATTGAGTATTGGACACTAGGATCAACACTAGTGTCCTACCCCTAGTTTAAGTGTCATATCTCATTTTATTATTTAATTTTGTCTTTATCACCTTGTGACAAATGTAAAATGGCCTTTATGTTTGTCTATTATTGGATTCCATGCGCCACTAAGTTTTCAATTCAAAATTGAAAAGGATCACTATATATACAAAGATAAGACATTGTGTTTGATTATAAATGAAGTTTATAAATGATCACATACATTATTATTAAAAAACCTATTAAACTAGGAATTAAAATAGATTGCATAATGTTGTGTTTTTTAAGTATTAAAAAAGGTCAAATTTTACTTGCATTACTTGTACCAAGGTTTGTAATATGAGAAAGAGAATATAGTTACATAATTATCATTACATACACACATAAATAGGAAGGAGAAATAAATGTCAGTATGAAAACATGCTTAGAATATTGGATATGTAGGTATCACTTAGAAACAACATAGGCTTATAGGGTTATCTTGACCTATGTGCTAACCCATATTTATTTATTTGTTGGTATTTAAAGTTGAAGAACTAGGGTTTTTATCTATATATAGTATTATATAGCCTACATGTACAATCAAGGTATATCAATATGAAGGAGATGAAAAACATATAAATACCCATATGGTCACATCTTGATAAAGTGGATATTATGTAAAGGAAACTTACATCAAGCCATTGATAGTAGCATCAACACAAGTATTTCTAGGTCAACACAAGTGTCTAGATAGGAAATATTAGAATATCCTTGAATGATGAATGGAATAAAAATCAAGGTAGTGACTCTTTGAGGATTTATAATAACTATGACAATATAAAATAGATTTTAAAATAATATAAATTATCTTATAACTCTAAAATACCATATTATTATAGTTATTATGATATTTGTTGTACATGGCTAATTACATTTATTGTCAAATATTGTATGATACTGTATGAATCCAAATGTTATTATTAACACAATCAAAAAAAATTATTCTATAGGGTATTTTATTAGAATACTAAAATAGATAAAAAAATTCTAGTGAACCCATCCTTGGATATAAAATTGCACAAAAAACCCTAGTTTCCATAGGGTCTCTTCATTTCTCATTAAAAATTCAGTTTCTATTATATTTTCCAAATCTAATTTTATTTTATATGGGCATAGGGTAGGTGATGTTTATTTTAATTTTTAACCTATTTTTTTTACTTCTGATTTTGGGTGTGTATGAATATTAATTTATCCAAATGAGTTCCTAAATTTAATATGCTCAAAACCCTCACCCTTTAGATGCAATATTCAAGATACCTAAGGATCAATACATTGCTTATGAGGATTTGATAGCTAATCATAAATATGGGAAAATCATACTTATTATTATTATTATTATTATTATTATCATTATTATTATTATGATAATGGAGGGACAAATTATGTAATTTAGGTTAATAAAACTAATGATGATTACATGGAAACTCTTAGCATATATAATACAAAATGTGATAAAAAAAATATACTTTTGCTTATATTTATGATAATGAATGGAAAATTTATATAGCTAAGGTCAATCCAATAAATTATGATTACATATAGACTCTTATCACCAATTGTGATTATGATTATTTTAATTATTCTAAATATTTATAAAATGAGTGCAAGGATAATAGTTCTCTCATGCCTTCCATAGAATTTGATTTACAATCTTTTATGTAATGATTTGATTTTTAAGGGTTTATGGAGTTTAATCCCTAGGTTGTTAAAGGGTATGAGTATAGTAAATTAGGGTATAAATATGAAATAAATATAGCTACTTATTTGTAAAAGACTTGACCTAATCTGATATTTCTAAAAAAATAAATGAATGACATAAATAAGTACTTAGCTAGAAACTGATTGAGATGGATGATTAGATGGCTAAAAAATAGTGTTGAATCATATTTGAGCATTTCAAATAGGGTTTAGGTGTCATAAAACCTCATGGATAGTAGTGTTATACCCTAGAAATTAGCACTGGAGTGCTAGTATCCTAATTTAAGTGCTAATTTCATTTATGTATATATATGTCTTATCTTTTGGGTGAACCTCTAGCTGAGTCTAACCTACCTATACCTATGTAGATGATTTTTAAATATTTCAATGTGCACTATTTTTTATTGATTTAAGAATAAACCCTAGACCTCCATGTTTTTGGGGTATGTGAGTGGCACAAATATCAAAATTTTGATGTTATCTAGGTAAGATGGACATTCTCAACACCCCACTATGTTGAGATTTGCCTACATACCAATACTCTGAGGAGGGATCAATCCTAATGTAGTTGTCCCACCTAAGTGCCTAGTTTAATTGCAAGTGAATGTTGTTGTGAATGTTAAATTGAATCCTTTAAATGGGGCTTGAGACTATAAATATGTTTATTCTAGGCTTGGGATGGTTATACATGACTGTATATATAAGCAGGGTAATATATGGATCAATAACCTTGATTGTACACAACTTATTCTAATCTTGTTTGTGTATTTTACATCTGATTTCCATCTAGTGGATAAAGGGATAAAATTTATATATATATATATATATATATATATATATATATATATATATATATATATCTGTGTGTGTGTGTGTATAACATACTTTGCACACATAGACTTAGATTCATGGGATTCACCTCACATGTAAGTCTATGTATGCTTCTTTTTCATTTGTCATAGTCATTTTCACTGCATTTCTAAAATAAAGCGGGGGGGGGAATATAGTCATATAAAATTTCACTTGAGTGCAATGACTATCACTTAAGATAACCCATGCCTAGATTATCCTTAGAATTATTTTAGTGCCTCTTATAACCATTATCCAACTTTTATTTGGGTCTTTAAAGATGTCTAGGGATCCAATCCCATAGGCCTTAGGTTATGCCACCTAGACACTACCATTGTACTTTGGACACTAGTATCCCACTTTCAACACTAATTTCCTTTACCAAATTTCAACCCTAATGGATTTATTTTCAATTCTTAATACGCCTATGGTTAACTTAGACCTATTTAAAACTCCACACAAACACCAAATATATATATATATATATATATATATTGTTTTGGTGTTTGTGTGGAGTTTCAAATAGGTCTAAGCTAACCATAGGTGTATTAAGAATTCAAAATAAATCCATTAGGGTTGTAATTTGGTAAAGGACATTAGTGTTGAAAGTGGGACACTAATAGGGGGCACTAGTGTCCAAAGTACAATGCTAGTGTCTAGGTGGCATAACCTATGGCTTAGGGGATTGGATCCCTAGGGGAGGGTCTAGGACTAATTTTAAGATGTCTAGGGATATTTAAAGACCCAAATAAAAGTTGGATAAAGGTTATACGAGACACTAAAATAATTCTAGGGATAATCTAGGTATGGGTTATCTTAAGTGATAGTCATTGCACTCAAGTGACATTTCCTATGAGTATATTTCCCCCCCCCCTCTTTATTTTATAAATGCAGTTAAAATGACTATGAAAAATGAAAAATAAGCATACATAGAATTAAATTTGAGGTGAATCCCATGAATATGAGTTTGTGTGTGCAAAGTATGCTCTATTACGTATCCTATAAATGAAATATGGATGAATCATTCCTTACGATATATTAAAAGCAAATACAGAATTGAGTAAATACATAAGAAAGAGATGAAAGGAATGAATACACCTCAATACGTACATGGACCAATGTAAAAATATAGTGACATCATATGTAGATAATGAGCAAATGGTGATTATATTGGACTGAGTTGATGTCTTACTCAATCCCCATGTGTGAGTGGCTCAAGAACTGAATCTAGTTTTGACTCCATCATTACCCACCCATGACGAATGGATCTCACAATATGAATAACTTAGATTGGACTAATGGCTTGTTTAACCCTATTATTTAGGTTGATGATGAACTTAAATAGGCTATTACTCTATCATTGCCTACCCATGTCTAGTATATGCATCTATAACTAAAACTATGCAATATAACTATAACTGTGTAGGATGGCCATAAGGCCATTTAAAAATTTTGAATTAAAAAATATCCAAGGGGGATCTCTAGCACTAACGAATGTACCTTAGGGACTACATGGAAATGTTAATAGATATAAATAAAATAAGGTATCACCTAGTGTAAATGGTGTGTTACCTAGTGTAAATGGTGTCTAAAGTATATAAAAAGAGAATGACATGGAGTTTATCATTTCATCTAAGATGAGTTGGTGTAAAATTGATCATGTAGAAATAATGTGTCATGCACATGCCCCCAATTTTGAGATCTATGCATATGGATCTTGGACTGAGTTGTGGTAATTTGTGTCTAAGTATATGAAAATGAAATGGGAGTGATCATGCCATGCATGATGCCCCTAATATGATTAAACTTGGTATGATTCTATGAAAAATTGAGCATAAAATGATCAAATCTGATAACCTATGAATGAAACTATGAAACTAAGGGTTGTAACTATTGTATCATTTTGTCAAATATGGATTTTCCTATTTATAGGATATTGGATAGTAGTGTTATACCTTGTACATTAGCACACTATTTTGGGTCCTATTTTTATTTCTAATATCCCATGTGTTTCTTATGCAAAATAAAATTGATATGTATTTGACTATTTTTCTATGTTTGCCTAATTTTATACTCTGTATTCTATGTTTGCATAGTAAAAAATGTATTCTGAGTACACTCAAATGGCCTAAAATCTATGAAAAACCATTATGAATACCCCCTCTTTTGAGGGAATTTGTTATACCTATCTAATAACTATCCTCAAAATAAAATATCTACATGATGTATGATATACTAAGCATATATGATATCTACGTAATAAACCAATATAATGTGTTTACATGACATCAAAATATAATATAATCTGAGCATAAGTTGGCAATGTATGATGTATGTTAGATCTAGCATTCAAAAGGTTTTCAAGATAGATATAACAATATAATCATTTGTATGAATTGTATAATGTGAAAAATAATCTATTTAAACCACCTAGGGGTGGGACATCATGTCCATCAAGGAAGCCAAGGAGGAAGGGGAGATGTATGAGGGAACTTATGGTGTCTAAAACTAGGTGTAAGTGTGTTTTAACCTTTTATGGTTTATCTATATGTAAATCCTATATGTGATTAAAGGTATGAATATAATAAATTAGGGAAATAATATACATAAAATATATCCATTGATTTTTTACATAATTGAATAGCTTTTAATTTTATAAAAATAGTAATAAATAGTGAAAATAAAAACGTATCTATAAAACACCTAATATAAATGATCTAAGCACTAGAAACTATAATGGAGTCTAGTCTAAGTGTATTATGAGTACACTCAAATGGCCTAAAATCTATGAAAAACCATTATGAATACCCCCTCTTTTGAGGGGAGTTGTTATACCTATCTAATAACTATCATCAAAATAAAATATCTACATGATGTATGATATACTGAGCATATATGATATCTACGTAATAAACCAATACAATGTGTTTGCATGACATCAAAATATAATATAATATGAGCATAAGTTGGCAATGTATGATGTATGTTAGATCTAGCATTCAAAATGTTTTCAATATAGATATAACAATGTAAGCATGTGTATGAATTATATAATGTGAAAAATAGTCTATTTAAACCACCCAGGGGTGGGGCATCATGTACATCAAGGAAGCCAAGGAGGAAGGGGAGATGCATGAGGGCACTTATGGTGTCTAAAAGTAGGTGTAAGTGTGTTTTAACCTTTTAGGGTTTATCTATATGTAAATCCTATATGTGATTAAAGGGATGAATAGAATGAATTAGGGAAATAATATGCATAAAATATATCCATTGATTTGTTACATAATTGAATGGCTTTGAATTTTATAAAAATAGTAATAAATAGTGAAAATAAAAACATGTCTATAAAACACCTAATATAAATTATGTAAGCACTAGAAACTAAAATGGAATCTAGTTTAAGTGTATTATGAGTACACTCAAATGGCCTAAAATCTATGAAAAACCATTATGAATACCCCCTCTTTTGAGGGGAGTTGTTATACCTATCTAATAACTATCCTCAAAATAAAATATCTACATGATGTATGATATATTGATCATATATGATATCTACATAATAAACCAATATAATGTGTTTACATGACATCGAAATATAATATAATTTGAGCATAAGTTGGCAATGTATGATGTATGTTAGATCTAGCATTCAAAAGGTTTTCAAGATAGATATAACAATGTAATCATTTGTATGAATTGTATAATATGAACAATAATCTATTTAAACCACCTAGGGGTGGGGCATCATTTCCATCAACGAAGCCAAGGAGGAAGGGGAGATGCATGAGGGCACTTATGGTGTCTAAAACTAGGTGTAAGTGTGTTTTAACCTTTTAGGGTTTATCTATATTAAATCCTATATGTGGTTAAAAGGACGAATATAATAAATTAGGGAAATAATTTGTATAAAATATATCCATTGATTTGTTAGATAATTGAATGGCTTTGAATTTTATAAAATATAGTAATAAATAGTGAAAATAAAAACTTATCTATAAAACACCTAATATAAATGATCTAAGTGCTAGAACCTAAAATGGAATCTAGTCTAAGTGTCATAAACTAGACCCCTATGTCAGAAACCCTCTTGGATAATGTTTCTGAAATTGGAAAGTAGCACCATGTAGCTCTAATGTCCTCATATTACCAATAATGTCCTCTATGTAGGACTATCTTGAACTTTTGGGTGTATGTGTCTAGATTTCTAGGGTATATTCATACACACATGAATTTTAGAACTCTATATTATTATATAATGATTGATTTATGGTACAAACCATAATCCTCCATGCAAGTAAGGTATGAGATAAAAAGTGTGTTCATTAGTAGGATAGGCTAGACTCCTCAACACTCCATTGTGAAGAGAGTTGCCTACATACCAATACTCTGAGGAGGTATCAATCCTAATTTAGTTATCCCCACATAAGTGTTGGTGAAATTACAAGTGATGATAATATGATAGTGTCCTTAAATTACTTGAGTCTACTTGAGATTCTAAATCTATAAAATTTGAGCTTAGGGCTATTGTATATGGTAGTATGCATAAGTAGATCAGAATAAGGATTGATAAACTTAATTGTGATCCACTTTTTCATGTTTGAATAGTTATTTCACATCTAATTTCCATAGACTGGATATAGGTCTAAAATTCATTTATTTATATCATTATCTTTCTTATGTAGATAATAAAAGATGTCTATGCTGGCCTTAAGAGGTTTCTACTTTTGAAAATATATTCATTCAAGAAATTTAGGGTAAAGTAGATAGGCACCATTTTAGGGACACTAGTGCCACATGGCTCTAGTTTCCTTATTATGGTGCTACTATCCAACGGGTAGAACACTATGAATGAAGGGCCAATATTGGGAAATAAGGGTCTGGGACTACTTTGGACCTATCTAGGGATGCATGTGGTCTGCATGAAGGATAGATAAGTGTGATAATAGGATCTAAGATAAGTCTAGGGCTAAGATAGGGATAGGTAGTTCCAATTATCACTCTTGGCACTCAAATATTACTTTTTAATGATTGAAAAGTGTAGCAATCAAGAGACAAGTGTCATAGCCATGACACATACATGAGATCATACATAAAACACACATGAGGCATGAAAAATAGACCAAGGGGCCAAAATATAAGGGACATGGGCATATGTCACTAAATATGATAAACCAATATATATGTGTGTGTTTGTGTGTGTGTGTGTGTGTGTGTGTGTGTGTGTGTGTGTGTGTGTGTGTGTGTGTGTGTGTGTTCAAATGTCCACATATGAAAACATCAAGAAAAGTTGGCTTAGATCCATATGGAAGGACATGTTCAAATGCATACATACATAATAAATAAAACACACACAAGGACATAGGCACATGTATAAATCATACACACAATGAAATGAATTAACATAGAGTCATAAAACAATGCTAAATTTAAAATCCCTTGAATAGATGTAGAAGCAAAGAGGCACAATGAACTATAAATTAGGAAAGATGGAAATAAAAATATGCATGAACATGTGGTATAAATTTATATAAGGAAAATATGTGTATACAAAATAATATTTTTTTATTTTATCAAATATTGACTCTTTACATCTTGTAAGAACCCATCGTGACTCAATCTCTCTGAGTGCATGCCTTAAAGGGTGCATTGGGAAAGGAGTGGGTAGACTTTTGGTGATTTGTAGGATTATTGTCCCTTATTGCCACATTATTACCAATCCAAATAGTTCTCAAAACCTTTCCCTAAGATATTTATCCTCCCTTGCATATTCCTCTAGTATTTTCCTTTTTTTATCCTTCTTCTCCTTGCTTGGTACCCTTTTTACCTTATTTAAAAGCTAGGTCAACCTAGTGTAGTCTAGGGACATTTTAACTCTTTAGGTTTGTTATCCTTCTAACTAACCTAGCATATACTTTAGGCATTATCCAAAAAATGTGCTAGGTTGACTGAGTCAACCTAGCACAACCAACATGTTTGAATGATTTTAGGGTGAGATACACACACACACACACACACACACACACACACACACACACACACACACACACACACACACACACACACACACACACACACACACACACACACACACACACACACACACAATGTCATTTTGATCATTATTATAATATGTAATCAAGAGTCATTATTTACTCACGCTTCTTCACAATCTACTCTTCGACCATTATACTTGAGGAGTCTTAGCTTAGGTTTCTTATTTTGGAGAATCTAGTCTTGTGGATATGTATTCGATGCTTTGGCCTAACAAAGTGATCCTTATGAACCAAAACAACATCTTGCAAAGCCCCATTAGGCAAGGGAGAGATTGAATCATGACAGGTTCACATTTAGGTAAGTATATTCTAACTTTGTTATCCTATCTTTTAGTAGATAGAAGCAGCATAATTTTTGGCTCAAATAATATTACTCTTCATTTTCTATGTATTAGGGTGTTACTCAAACTTATTTTATTTGAAGTTCCATATACATATTTTATTGATTTGTATCTAACCCCTTACATTGTGCCACAAAATTTGGTGTGCAATAGATTATTTTACTTTTCTTATTATTAGAATAATTTACTCTCTTTTTTATTAGCATAAGTGAAATATCAAATCAGAGAAATCTTTAAGGTTGTTGTGTGATTGTGTTAGACTGTAGGCTTTAGAACCTTTCCCAGCATGATATGATTTTCCAAGTGATCCCCTAATCAGGTCTAGTAGATCCATATATTGGTCATGCTCCCAATTAACAAGTGTATACCCAGTCAGAAGTGTAGGTGTGCTCTATCTTATCTAATCCATGATTAATTCATGTAAATCATTCATTTATGATTGCATACATTTTGGTGAACCTGACATGAAACTAACCCTTTCAAGATTTCCTTCACTTATTTTATTATTTTTTTCATCATTTATATCATATATTTTGACACACTAGTTTGATTCTATCAACCTAGTTATTTTTATCTATGTACATGAATAGGCAACTAAATCAATCAACTCAACCTAGTACAAGTTTTCAACCCTTTCTAGACTTTTAGTTTAGCCTACTATGTCGACCAAGTCGACCTAGTACATTTTCAATCACTTTGTAGAAATTTATTATATAGCCTAATCAATCAACTCAACCTAATATAGGTTTCATTTTTTTAGACTTCTAGATTAGCTTACTAGGTTGATCAGCTCAACCTAGTGCATTTTCAAACATCTAGTTTAGTCTACTATGTCAACTAGGTTAACCTAGTGCATTTTCAATAAGTTTCTATATTACTTGGTCGACCAACTCAACCCAATTATATAGATTATATAATGTTTATCTAAGGTTATTAATCAATAATATCCTTCATTTCCATCTATAAACCACTTAGGTTAATTTCTACTTCTCTGTATCTTTCTATTTCTATACTTTCCTTTCATAGTTTGTAGTCTTTAAAATTTCTCTGCCATAGTCAATTAGATGAACCTAGTCAACTTAGTTATGTGTTTTTTCATAACTTGACATCAACTTTATCATCTTCCATACATCATAATAAATCTAATGTATTTTATGGTTTGTAAATTAGATGAGTATAATTATATAGGCAAAACAAGGAACATGTCTTTTATAGTAGGTCAACCCGATCGACCTAGTGCTTTTTTTGACCTCTATACACTATACTAGGTCAACCTAGTTAACCCTATATAGTCTACAGGAATTATTTTCTATGATAGGTTAATTAGGTTAACCTTGTACTATTTTATTATTTCTTTACTTTCCAATTTATCTTTTTACATTCCCTATATGTCTAACTTAGTTTTCTATCTATCTAACTTAGTTCTTTATCACTGTCTATTATTCTTATTATTTAACATTCTTTTCCTTTCATCCTCAAACATCATATCCCCCATTAGAAACTTTTTGGATATCTTGAATCTATTTATACATTCTATGAGGTTTTCTTATCTTTTTATGCTTTCCTATCTCTTCTTCCTCTTTTTAGTTGTTGGGGAATCTTGCGATGACCATCCACACACTACTCCAACCTTTAGGAGATATTACAATTCCCACCCACATATCCTTTAAAAATTTGGGTCATATTTCAATTCCCATACTTACATCCACTTACCCTTTGGGGCATCTTGTGATGCCCACTCTTATTTTCCATTACGTGCTACCAAACTAATTCAACCCCAAGAAACCTTCTGAGACACACAGGCTTGTCTCTCACATGATCATCACTGATATAACCATTAATGTAGGATACATTTCCTTATTGTCATTTTTTCTATCTATATCTATCTAAATATTTTTACAATTTATTTAAGCACATGTCTCTCCCTCTATAGAAATTCCCTCTTGTTCACAAACCTTTAAGTCCTCCCTTTTTGGTCTTTTGATTTCTTGATGTACCTTAGTCTTCATTATCTTATTTTGTATTCTCATTTTGGTTACTAATTTTTATTTGGTGCCCCTTAGGCTTTTATTTTTTGAGTTACTTTATAAGAATGTAGATATGACCCAACATCCCTCACAAAACCACCATCTTTTACTTATCTTCCTTCTCATTTTGTTGCTTGGTAATGCTATTTTGGCATCCTTTGGGTATTTATTTTGTGAGGTGATTTGTAAAAAATCTCCCTCACTTTTATTTTTTCTTGATTATTAGCACCCTCATGGGTCTCTCTTTTATCAATTACATTGTAATATTGTGGATAGGACCTGACTCTCCTCATAAAATTACCATTATTTTCATGTTCTTGATCCTTGTTTTTAGAAATTAAATTTTGGTTCTTTTACTAGATGAAATTTTCATAAAAATATATGTTAGCATGTTTTTCATACATTTCCTTCTCACTTATGATAAGTAATCAAACCTTTATTGTAATTTTATCCCTCTTTTCCCTTTATCACATTTTTTGTAATTTGAAGCAATTTGAATTGTTTCATGTGTCAGTCCTCTTGATTTCCCATTTATTTCATCTCCACATTAGATTAAACAAGGTCAAAGTCAAGATAACACTTTTATTTCACCTTGATTTATGAGACTCTTAGACCTCATGTTCTTTGAAGTTTCTCTTTCTTAGAAACCTTGTCCCAATTTTTCAAATGAAAGTCATCTTTAGCACCCATGTTTGGTTTTTCAAATCTATATGAAGGAGGAATAAGAAAAATCCATCAAAAAGAAGTTAAAAGCCAAATCAATTGAAACAAAAGGCAATGAAATCTAAAAGGAAACATAAAAATCTCAAAAGTTAAATTCACACCAAAAGACATGATTACAAGCACATCTCTTATCTCCAATTGAAGTTCACACTCCACAATCAACTTCACATAGAGCCGAAGTCCTTTGGGGTGCAGTAGGCTAGTAGATTGGAATAATGGAATTAAAATATATATATGGTGATACCTACTTTCTCATGTAAGTACCCAATATTTACAATAAATCAATGACTCTATAAGTGGTCCTAGAGAATGGGGAACACATCATGGGGAGGTATGTCCATTTTACTTTTAATGCATATAGCCTTCATGAGATGATCTATATAATCCATTTTTTGAGCTGAGACTTGTGTAGCTAAGAAAAGTTATTCAAAGTCCCTAAGGTTGATATTTCTCTTATTTTTACAAACCAATTTGAGTGTCTTGACTTTGATAAAGAGTTTCTCTACCTTGGTTTTTCCTTCATTCTCCCCTCCACCCATTTCATTTCCCCCCATTGATAGACAAATTGTGATTCCAAATATATTTTCCCTCTTCTTTAAATTCCTTCTTTTTCATTTCTTAAAAACATGCTAGCACTACTTTGTTTCAATTTTATCTATCTTTAGATTCAAATCAACATGTTTAAGCAACTTTGGATCATATTCTTCACTTCATTTTACAATTACTAGACTTTATTTACTTTTAATTTTCCATTTATCATGATTTTTTTGTCTTATTATTATGGACACCTAGGTTCTTACCATTTTTCCATTATTGAGTGAGATGTGTATTGTAACTACTCACTCATCAATGTTTTAGATTTAGGTAAAAATAGGTTTTGAAGGGACCCAAAACCCTGGAACAAAGGAAGAAGGATATAAAAATAATGAACCACAGGAAAAAAAAACCTATCATCTACGGTAGAGAAGCATCAAAAGTAGGTTTTATAGGGACCTGAAACCACAAAACAAGAAAATAAGAGGAAAGACCCCAAGTTTTACAGAGACCTAGAAACTCAAATACGTTAGGAAACAAAGGACCAGATTATGGAACCAGTTAAAACATCCAACAAAAAGGACCAAAATAAAAAGAAAAAAAAGACCCTATTCTTCTAATTCCAAGATCATCTTCACCACCTCCTTTCCAATCATAGCAGTGTCTTATATGGATATTGTAGCCAACGTAGCAGCCTCTTACATTGCTTTCTTTCTCGAGCTCTATTTGGTCCTCTTACTCGGCCCCTCCAAGGATTTTATTTCCTCATTAGCTCATTTTCCAAGGTTTGCAGTAGTAGCACATATGCTAGAAGTAATCTCCTCCATCTTCATCCTACTTTCCTTAATGAGCTTTATGAGATTATTCTCATAATCTTTAAGTTTGATAGGAATATCTCTCATCTGCATTTCTAAATTATTGATTTTCTTCTGATCATTTTCCTGATTATGTTCCATTATTTCCATTCTCTTCTTGAGGCCCATTATTTCCTTATAAATCCATGAATCCACTTGAAGAATAGCATTTTCTTTGCATTTGTCCAAATTCATGAAGGGAATCTTACTGTCTCTCTGCCAAACTTCACTAAAATCTTCAGTGTTCTCTTTCGGATTGACTTCATCCTTTTCATTTTTATCCTCCCTTTCCATTTTTTTTTGTTCTTTAATATCAATAGGGTTTTCATTGTGGACAAGATCATCCTTTTCTTGTTCTCTAGTCTCCATTGTATGATTGGCATCCTAAACCATGTATTCCTTCTCTATTTTCGAAGCTGGATCTTCAAATAAAATATCCATTTCTTTTTCACTTCCCCCTAACACTTGTTGATTATCCTCATGATCAGAGTTTTTATGTTCTATTTTTTCCTCTATTGTATCCCCATATTTTTCATTCTCAGTTTTATCTTTACCTTATAGGTCAGAGCTAGAATCCCCACTATTTGTCCCTTCCTCTTCCTCCATACTCTCCTCCTCAAAAATTTTTGTACTTTCCCACTCAGTTTCCTCATCAGCAATTTGTTTTTTAAAATTGGAGGATTTAGGTTTAACTTTTTCCTTCCCCTTTACATTTTCATTCTTCTTTCTCTGTGACTCCTTATTTTTGTCTGAATCAAGATTCGAGACAATGGCATTGTTTTTGCAGAAACCTTCTATAATTAGAATCAATCCTTCATGCAATATAGGGTGACTCTCCTTTTTTCTATGAGTGAACACACTTTGAAGTAGCAAGAAGTGCAAATAGAAAGGGAAGGAAATTCTAACTTTGTGACTCACTCATCAATGTTTTTTTCCCTTTTATGGACCTTTTTTCACTATTGAGTGAGATGTGTATTGTTACTACTCACTCATCAATATTGTTTTACCATTTTTTTTCTATTTACCATTGATTTGTCTTGATTATAATACCTTTTTAAACATGTATCCTTAGTTTCATTTGGTGAGTTTTCCTTTCTTAAGGTTTACTTGTTTGAGTTTTTCAATCTTTAGTGGCCTTGACTTTTTGATTACTAGATTTACTCTTGTTTGACTTGATCATTTGGTCTAACATAACACTTGTCACCCAACTTTCCAAATTCCTAAGTACATCCCATCGACATAGCACTAGTTATATTAGATTTTCTTATGTTTGTTTATTTTTGATCCTTAGTTTTGTATTTCTAGGTTTGTCAAAATCAGTCTCTACACCCTACATAATCAAAAATAATAACACAAATAACAACCATACCATGATAAAAGGTAAGTCAAGTTACATATTGAACTTACTTTTTATTTATTTAATTTTTATATTAGTTTACCTTTTTATCATTTATTTTTAGTTATTTTATGCTTATTAAAATACTACATTTTTTACCATCAAAATTTTGTGTGACCTTTTATTCTTTCTCAAAGCACCATCCCCTATTACACCTCAGTGACACATGATGATCTTTGAGTAGGGCATATGTATACACATAATATTTTTAACTTTTATCAAATATTGATGCTTTACATCTTGAAAGAACCCATCATGACTCAATCTCTCTAAGTGTATGCCTTAAGGGGTGCCCAGAGAAAGGGGTGGGTAGACCTTAGGTGCTTTGAAAGATTTTTTTCCCTTACTGCCACATTATTATAAATTTAACTAGTTCTTGAAACCTTTCCCTAAGTTATTTCTCCTCCTTTACACATTCCTCTCATCTTTTCCACTTTCTATCATTCTTCTCCTTGGTTGGTACATTTTTTACCTACCCAATCCTTTCCCTAAGCTATTTCTCTTCCCTTGCACATTCCTATAGTATTTTCCACTTTATATCATTCTTCTCCTTGGTTGGTACCTTTTTTACCTACTCAGCAAACTAGGTTGACCTAGTTGACCTAGTGTAATCTAGGCTCATTTTAGCTCTTTAGGTTTGTTATCCTTTCAGCCAACCTAGCATAGACTTTAGGCATTAGCCTAAAAATATGCTAGGTTAATCAAGTTAACCTAGCATAGATGACATGTATATAATATTTTAGGGTGAGATATTCTTACATATACAAGGTCATTTTGGTCATTATTAGAATATGTAATCAAGAGTTATTATTTGTTTGTGCTTCTTCACAATATACTCTTCCACCATTATACTTGAGGATTCTTAGCTTAGGTTTGTTATTTTTGAGAATTTAGACTTGTGGATAGGTCTTGGATTATTTAACCTAACAAAGTGATGCTTACAAAACCAAAACAACCTCTTGTGAAGCCCCATTGGCTAAGGGAGAGATTAAATCAGTTAAGTATATTCTAGATTTATTTTCATCTTTTTTAGTAGATAAAATCACCATAAGTGTTGGCTAAAATAATATTACTCTTCATATTCTATGTATTATGGTGTTACTCATACTTAATTTATTTGAAGTTCCCCATAGACATTTGATTGTTTTTCATCTAACCCATCACATTGTGCCACAAGATTTGGTGCGAACTAGATTAGTTTACTTTTTTTATTATTAGAATAGTTTACTCTCTTATTTATTAGCATAAGTGAAATATCAAATCATAGGAATATTTTAGGGCTATTATGTGATTGTGTTAGACTATAGGCTTTATAACCATTATTAGCATGATATGTTATGAAAAATGATATAAGTGATCCCCTAATAGGGTCTAGAAGATCCCCATATTGGTCATGCTCCAGCTTAACAAGTGTATACCCAATAAGAAGTGTAGATCTACTCTATCTTATCCAATCCAAGATTAATTCATGTACATCATGAAATTCTAATTGCATACAAGATGTACATAAAATAAATCTATATTAATAGTATTCAGCATAAATCTAAGTAGTATAGAATGATATAAAATAGTAAAGTGGAAGCTATGTATAAGACTCCACCAATGGGTGAAAGTATCAATGTTTAATTGATATATCTATGTATGTACCCCCATTGGGTTGATAGTATCAACTTTAGATCTATATGATGGACTTGAGTCTTTTAAGAATCTGTGAACACTTAAAGAGAACAAGTGAAGCATGTATGTATTATAAAAACTGACTATACTAAGATAACTAACATATGTAGTACCTTGATAAAATATAAAGAATGTAAACATGGATATGAAAAAAATCTAATTTTTTTATTTTTTTAGCAATATTTGAATGTTTTTATATTTTGAAAATATTATATTTTTCTCATTTTTTGAGTATAAGCTATGTACTATAAATCATGAAAATGAAACTATATACAAGTGTAATTGGAGTTGTTTATGTATATAATATGTTTAGATTCATTATGCTCAATGGATTATTGATAACATTACCATTGAGTGAAGATATATGGTCTATCTTTGTACTAATATTTTTGATTATTACGTATGGGCCAAGCCAATTTGGTTTGAACTTTCCTTTTGTCTCTTTTTTGGCATTGACATTTTTGAGATTTTATTTGAGGATGAGATCATTAACTTCAAATTATATACTGTGAACATGGTTATTGTAGGTCTATTGGATTCATTTATGGTATGTTTTGAGATGTTTTATGACTTGGATGCATGTGTGATCTAACTATTCTAATCTATGGACATGTCTTTCTCTATATTCATAATCTAAAATAAGCTCTTTGATAGATACCCATAAGGATGGGATTTCTAATTCTAGTGGGATAACTATATCTATGCGATATACTAGTGAATAATGAATAGTTACTATTAGAGTGTGAATATTGGTGTCATAGGCCCATAATATATAAACTCTATAATTATGTCAAATATCAACAAATTTGGTAACTATTTTATTGAGGATATTGTTTATTGTCTTATTTTGAGCTTTATCTTGGCCAGTATCCTATGTTTAGTATTAAGTAGAGAATGTGTGTCATATCTTGTATTTATAAAAAAAATCTTCACTAGTTTGCTCTTAAAATAAGTTCCATTTTCTGTAACTATGATTAGTGGGAGGCTAAAATTGGAAATAGTGTTGGTCATGAGAAAATAACATGTATCCTCTCCTTTTTTAGATTGTAATGGAATGGCCTCTAACTATTTTATAAAGTATTTTATAGCTATAATAATAAATTTGTGACCTCTTATAGATACTAGATTTATTTTACCAATTAGATCAAATCCCCATAGCATGAATGTCTATGGGGATGAAATAGGTTATATTTATGGAGGGACATGGTGTAGATTTCCATGTCATTGACATTTGTTGCATAATTTAACATATTATTGACATTATTGTTCCATGGTTAGCCAATAATATCCCTATCAGAGTAATTTGTGTGACACTATTCTACCAATGAAATGGCCACCAAATTCACTATCATGTATGTGGCTAATGGATAACTTATCCTCCTTGGCTATTAGACATGAGAGTAAATATCCCTCAAAATATCATTTAAATAAATCCTAGCTGGTGATGACATAGTGAAGGGTATTTTTCTATAATTTACACTTATCATTCTTGGTAAAAGTATCTGGTGTAATTGATTTGTGTAGAAAATTATATATGTTTAAAATACCATTCAGATGCTACTATATTATGTGTGGTGGATAAAAATATTAAAGCTACAAGGTCATCATGGGATACTGATGGTAATTATAATTGTTTGATGGTGAAAATAACCTAGTCATGATTGATGTCAATGGGGATCAATGATATCACATTGGCCATTGCATCATCATGATGATTGTATTTATGAGGAATGTTTTCAATAAAGAAGTTTCAAACTAAGCCTGTAGACATTATACCATATTATTATAGGCAATGAGATTTTATTCTTTGTTTTGGTATATATCTATAACCTGATTGAAAACCAATTATGAATCACCATAAACCATAAGAAATTTTATTTGGAGAGACTAAGTTTCTTGAAGGCTGCAAATAAGGGATTCATATTCTATGATATTATTTGTACATGAAAAATTAAGTTGGTAAGCAAGGGGTACCATGTACCCAAGTGGGTTGATGAAAATAGTTCCTACCTTGACACTAGATGCAAATCTAGAACCATCAAATAACACTGTCCATGTGTTGGAAGTGGTATTATAAGTTATAAATCATTAAAAAAATCATTTTTTTATAGGATTTGTGTCTAATAGTGGAGATTTTACCAATTAATCTATGATTATTTGGCCCTTTAATAATTTTTGAAACATAATATTTAGGTCAAATTTTATGAGTAAAATGACCTATTTTTCAATATGGCTTGAGAGGTATGGTTTTGACATAAGAAACATTAAAGGATTAGATTTTGTAATAATTTGTGTCTCATTATTAATCATATAGTGTCATAGCTTTTGAGTAGAGAATATAAGTTACAAACATAGTTTTTCTATTATTGGATAATTTAATTAATAATAAAAAAGTGTATGAATGATTTATTAAATTGATCTCTCTTTAGTTTGATCATCATGTTGTGCCAAGAGTGCACCAAGTACATGATCTGTCATTGAGAGGTAGAGGATAAGTGTCATGTCGAGTGTTGGTGGTACCAATACAGGTGGGTTCAACAAGTATTGTTCGAGTGTGTCAAATATTTATTTACATGTGATATCCCATTATATTTTTGTATATTTATTAATTAATATGGTGAGTGATTGAGTTTTATTTGTTAGTTATGCCACAAAGTGATGTATTGCCTAAGTCCTGCCTTGTAGGGATGAAAGTTGCTTTAGATTTTTAGGAGGAGGCATGTCCATTATAGATTTGAATTTATTTAGATAAAATTTTATGTAGCATTGGGATATTATGAGTCCAAATAGTTTACTATATGAAACCCCAAAGACACATTTCTTGGGATTTAGTTGTTTATTATATTTTCTCAATCTATCAGAAATCTACTACATGGTGCTTTCGCTATTTTGATTTCTCAATTAGGTCATTGACATAATATTCAACCATATTATGAGTATTATCATGAAATATATTGTTAATTGTTAATTATTAATTTTTATGCTTCTCCTACATTCTTTAATCCAAAAGGCATGATTATATAGCAGAACGTGCCCCATTGTGTGGTAAAAGAAGTTTTTTTCCTAATCTTCCTCGATGATCTTGATTTGATTTTAAATATAAAAACCATCCATAAATGAGATAATTTTTTAGTTTGTTGTGGATTATATTATCATATTAATTTTGGACAAAGGAAAATCATCCTTAGGACATGATTTTTTAAGTCTCTATAATCACAACAACATTAAATTTGGATATTAAGTTTAATAACTGGGATAATGTTAGCAACACATGGGGATGAGAAACTAGACAAATGAAATTAGCATCAAGGAGCCAATAAATATCATATTTGACTAAAATATCTATCTTGGGATGTAATTTTTGAATTTTTTGTTTAACTAGTTTTGCATTAGGATAGAGTTTAATCATGTGTAATGTGATTAAAGGATCAATATTAGGCATATAAGAAAAATCCCAAGCAAAAACTTTAGGGAAGTCCATTAAAATATATCATATATCTATATATTATTTTTTACATAAGGTGGAAACTAATAATATGATGCGAGATTAATTATATTCCATAACTAAAATCAACTATCTCTTCATTAAGTAATGTAGATTGATCAAAAATGTAAGGTGATGTAGGGATTGTACCATCTATGTCAGGTGACATATCATTTGAAGTGTTTGAGTGTTCACCAAAGTATGATTGGGTATTTATGGAATGAGTAAACATATTTTTATGATATAATAAAGGAGATCCTCATGTGCCCCTAAGAATTTTAAGAGAGCCTCATTTTTATCAAATTAATTGAAAGTAGGTAAATCTAGATAAATGATATCATCAATAAGATCAAGGTAAACAACTGAAAGTGTAGAAACATGATTTACTATACTATCTACCCATGTAATGAGTGGAAAAAACATTAAATAATGAGAATAATTGTGATAATACTTGGTATTATATGTGTTATCCTTATATCTAAGTCCTTTCCTACCTTGTTGATTATATGCCTCAATAGGATAAATAATTCCCTCTTCATGTTCTCCTAGGCCCTATCCTATGTAACCCATTTTTTAGAAATATATCAATACAAATGGAGAAGTTAATATATTATCATGTGATATATAGGTGTTTGAGGGAGTTACACATGAAATCTAAATAGTATACTAGAGGGGTATTATCAAAAACTCCATACGAGGAATATAATTGTTTGAAGGCTTTTTACGAATTTTTTTTTTGAATTGTTCATGATCCATAGGGAATGTGTAGAGATGACATTCATAAATAAACTTTAAAAATGCATGAAAAGTTTAAGGAACTTCATGCATATCATGAATCCATGTTTTTCCAAGAAAGATATTGTAATTAAAATCATTATCCATAGCTTGACATGTTTTAGGTAGTGTTATGGGCCCTAATGTAATATTTAGTGTGATTCGACCCAAACCTTTGTGTGGAATATTATCAAACCCTAAAATGTTAATATTATAAGGATCAAAATCTTTAGCATGTATATTAAGAAGATAGATACAAGAGATATTAAAAACGTTCAACCCTAATCCATTATCAACTAACACTCATTTGACATCCACCGCATTAAATTGAAATGTAATGTAAAGAGGAAAGTTTAGATATATGACATGTTGAGGTGGGATATATTTTTTTTGAATGAAATATGATCTTAAATCAATTTCATAGTATGGATTATCCAAAAAACATAACTTGTCTCTATTGTGTGATGCACCTTAGTGTGATTAAGCTCTTCATACAAAATATCTTTTTATGTGTTAGAATGATGTAGGAGATCTAAAATTGAAACTATGGTGGGAGAATCATTGTTTTGGTTTAAAATACTATAGACATGGGTTTTTATAACTTGCCATGCTTTGGGACCACATGTGGACATCATATCATGGACTATAGGGTCTAGTATGAACATAGATATGGTAGTAGAGGAAGGATAGTAGCTAGATGTGTAGGGTCAAGAAGTAGGAGGGATAAACAAAACCACTAATGTTTTAATATGTCTAGTAGCTATAGATAAGGAATCAAAGTTAATTAAAGAGAAAAACCATCTAAAGGAGACTTGTTAATTTTAATTAGTGTGTTTGTTATATTATGTATTAAATCCTATATGTGTGTAAAGATATACTTATTAATTGATTTCCACATAATAAAATGATAACATGTTATATAAATAATGAAATATGACATACATTTGAACTGATTTAAATCATCGTGTGCATATGTATTTATGTCATATTTGAATTCATTCCAAATGAAAGGAAATAAGCATGCAAGAGAAACTAGAAAATTTTGCATTAAAAAGTAATAAATTTCATATGTTATTATTATCATGATTGTATGAAATATAAATAAAATATATATAGGGATCTTAAATATGAATGTGGGTCCTAGAAGACTAAAAATGTAAACCCTAGGGTTAGGGTTTATTACACTTATATGAATTAAGTTAGTTACACTAAATGATTTAACTTTTAATGGTTTATGAATTTTAATACCTTGGTTGTTAAAGGGGATGAGTACAATAAATTAGAGTGTAAATATGAAATAAATATAACTAGTAATTTGTGCAATAATGAACCTAATATAATGTTTCTAAAAATAATAATGAATGATATAATTAAGTACTTACGTGTAAAATGAATGAGACAAATTATCTTGAGGATGAAAATTGGTATGGAAGTAGATATGAGTGTTGAAAATAGATTCCATGTGTTAGAAAACCTCTTAGATAGTAGCTTTGTACCTTGGAAATTAGTACTAGGGTGTTAGTGTCCTAATTTTAACACTAATGTCATTTGTGTAAAAAGTTTTCTAATATTATAGGTGCACCTTTGACTGAGTTTGACCTACTTGTAATTATTTGGATGAGTTATTATTCTCTATCTATGAATTTTTTTTGACTAATTTAGGAGAAAAGCCTAGACCTCTATGTTGTTAAGGTATATGAGTGGCATAAGTAGAAAAAGTGTGATGTTATTTGGGTAGGTTAGACATCCTCATACCATGTTGTGTTGAGAGTTGCCTACATACCAATACTCTGAGGAGGGATTAACCCTAATGTATTTCTCCCACCTAAGTGCTTAGTGCAAGTGTAAGTGAATGCTAATGTGAATGCTAATTTAAATGATTTAAATGATTCTTGAGATTGGAAATCTATGTATTTTGGGATTGTGATGGTTATAGATGATTTTATATAAAAGTAAGGCAAAATAGGGATCAATATCCTAGATTGTGCACACTTGTTATAAGTTTGTTTGTGTATTTTTCATTTGATTTCAATCTAGTAGATAAAGGGCTAAAATTCATGTATATATATATATATATATATATATATATATATATATATATATATATATATATATATATATATATATATATATATATATATATATATTGATCTAGTGCTTATGTGGAGTTTTAAATAGGTCTAGTCCAACCCTAGGTGTCTTAGGAATTGAAAAGATATCCATTATGGTTGAAATTTGGTAAATGACATTAGTGCTAAAAGTGGGATACTAGCAAGGGGTGCTAGTGACCAAATTACAAAACTAGAGTCTAGGTGGTAGAACAAGAGGCATTAGGGGATTGGATCCTTAGGGGAGTGTCTCATACTAATTTTTATATGTCTAGGGATGTGTTAAGGCCTACACAAAAGATAAATAAGGGTTTAAAAAGGCACTAATATGAGTCTAGGGATAATTTAGGGATGGGTTGTCTCAAGTGACACTCATTACACACAAGTGACATTTTATATGACTACAACGTATGCAATAACTTAATTTTTATTTACAATTTACTACTACATTTTATAAAATTATATCTTACAAATTAGCCATGATTGCAAATAAAAATGATGTATTTATTGAAAATGTCAAATTTTCATGCATAAAACCATATCCTAACCTGTGTATACCAAAATATAAATTCATGATTCCTTTATCACTTGATGAATATGCTTAATGTATTCCTTCCTTACCAAATGTTGATCACATTACTCAAATTCATGGATCCATTCCAATCATAAAACAAGTAAAAACTGAATATGTTTCTATCTCTCAAAATCTTAACAATATAAATATGTGCCAACATTCTTCCCCTATTCTTATAAAATTGAATTATTAAAATGATACCATTATTCATAGAAGTATACATGATGCATCTAAAATTGAACAAAGTGATTATGATAGTGTTTATTATAATGATAATGATTATAATATTCATAGTGATGAAGAGGAATATGATTATTTATCACATGCTTCCTTAACCCCTTACATGCATAATGAACATAAAATTAAAATAGATTTTATTTCATGTAAAAAAAATTCAAATTTTCAAAATCAATATAATGTGCATGTTTTGTAAACTTAAATCATATGAAATAATTATTTATAAAATAGTTATACAAACCTTGGTGATTCTAAAAAAATGTAGTTGTTTCAAAACATAAATCAATTTTTACAAGTGTTTCTATATGCGATTATTTTAGAACTTTTTAACACTTATAAATCCTAAAACAACATAATGATGAGAATTTTCAATATTAAACTATTATATTCAAGTATGTAGTATCTTATTTCACACATCAACCTTTGGACTTGGAGTTACAAATTATATTTGGTAGGGGTATTCTTTCTCCATTTTAGTAAGTATATTTGAATTATCCCCATAATTCATTTCATAACCTATATTTAGATGTATAAAAATATACATATGAGCCCATGAAATAAAATAAACAATTAAAAAAAATTATGGTCAAAAGATAAATATGTTGTTAATCATGTTAATAAAGGAAAGAAATAAATTATAAAAAATTCATAATCTACAAATATGAATATTAACAAATAAATAATAAAAGTGTTTCATAAAGAGAGAAATAACATATCGATCACCTTTACAACTAGATCATATATTGTTCATAGTAAAAAACCAATTCAATTTGATCACACTAAGTATTATTCACATGAAATATTAAATATTCTATTATAAAAAATATTGATCACCCTTCCTCCAAACTATTATCATCAATCACAAATATTGGAAAATATAAAAGGAAAAAAAATTCCACCTATCATGGTATTAATTAAAATAATAACAAGGATTATTATGATTTAAAAAATAAGTTCTCATAATTAGTAGATCAATGAGTTATTAAATTCACACATGAGATAATCAGATCTCCTTCTCCTATCTTACATATGTCATTCTTATAGTGTTGATACATCCAATGACACTCCTTTCAAGGAGTGAATTATCTATCAACATGCACATAAGAAAAACATTAGAAAAATCTCTTTCCCTATATTATCCTTTACAATGATTGATATACCCAACACTAATCCTACCAAAGACTCATTAGTTGATAAATCCATTATTCATGCATTCACATCTATTTTATCTATTTAGTAAGAAAAAGTATTAAACTTAGCTAGAAAGTATATATTTATTAAAAACATATGCATTAAATTTAAGCTTTCTTTTTTTTAATGGATTTGATGGTATATGATGATATGATTCACATTAAATCCATAATACATGTTAAATAACAAATATTGAAGGCATAATTATTTCAAAAATAAGTACACATTTGATCCTTATAATGCAAAAAATAATGATCTCATATATATATATATATATATATATATATATATATATATATAAAAAAAAAATAATACAGAATTTATAAAAATACATCTATCAAAAGCTGGAGGCATATCCCCATGTGTATGTAAATCATCACTATCATTGCCTAGGGACCCAAAACCTCTAGAGGTAGAAACTATATCATATAATTTAGATCCTCAAGAGCAGGACCATTCTCATAATCTCTCCTCCAACACTCTTATATCGTGTTGGGTCCCCTTAGGTTCATTATATAGATCCTCATATTTATCAATCAATGTTAACATGATATCTATGGAAGTCCTCTTATGAGTGTCTTACTTATAGATTTCAACACGTAAATGATCTCTCTTAGTGG